>CAWUER010000550.1:0-215000 GCA_963921195.1 Pegoplata infirma
ACAAAATGTCTATCGAGTTATCAAAAAAATCTGTTTAAAGGGTTAGCTGGAGTTTAAGCATCATATATACATAGACTGAAAAAAAACTTTGTGATAGAAATCAAACGGATTCATTTTTTTGTTTTCATTAAACCAATGAATTTATTCATAAGCTTATTAAAATATCATGGATATTGCTTATATTTTTTGTAGTTTCAGTAAAAAATTTCATTAAATTTTGTTTATGAAACTTGTTATTAAAATCTTTCTGTAGTTAAACCCGAAATATGTAGGAAAAAATAAATGTAATTGACTAAGGGCGGATTACTCAATGAAAAGTTAGCTGCTAACTGCCGATTTAACGGAGCCTTAGAGAGAGTTATTTTTAACGGAGCATTGAGTAATCCAGTCTAATTCTGATTAATTTTTATTAAAAAAAATGAAAATTGTTTTAAAATATTATATTTTGAGTGGGTGTTTTTTCTAGCTTGAGGTCATTATTTCCTTTACTAATTAAAACTACGATATTCTCATAGAATAATTTTCAAGAAAATTATTTTTGTGTTTTAAATTTATTTATTTTGGTAATTTTTTGCAAGACTTAATCGACACGTGTTTTGGGATTTTTCAGATCCCATTCTCAAGATTATTTAGCCAAAATAAAAACCCTATACTACAAGTAGCAAAGGGTCCTTAATAGGGATGCCAAACGGGAAATCCCGAATCCCAAAATCCCGGGATTTTTCGGGATTGACAAATCCCGAATCCCGGGATTTATTTTTTTTAATCCCGGTATTTTTCGGGATTTTCCGGGATTGACAAATCCCGAAAAATCCCGGGATTTCGGGATTTGTTTGCAAAATTTGTAATTAAAATTGACTTTTTCTTCAGTACTTGTTTCACGATTTAGACAAAATTGATATCGTTTGAAAGGTCTTTGAAATACGTTTCAAATGAGGCAGCCATGTTGGGCTTAAATTCTCTTACTCCTTGGAAGGCAAATCGCATTTTTAGAGTGGATTACTCAATATACAGTTTTTATGTAAATTTTGTTAAATTTTGACGAGAGTTATTCTATAACGAAGCATTTAGTATTTCATCTGTAAAGTTTCTATTAAGCAGTCTTAGTTCTTAATGTGCAAAATCGGAACAGTTTTTTCTCCCTTGAACAACTAATACAACCTCTGAAAACCCCAACTTTTTTACCAGTTTGTATTTTTGTTAAGCAATAGGGACATTTTCATGAAATTGCATTTTCTCGTCCCGCCCTTTTTGTGGGTGTGGTTATAAAAAATAATATAAATAATGATAAAACTCAGTTACTTAAGCGTAATAAATGCATTTTTAAACATTTATCGGGAGAGGGGACGCAACTTTTAAAATTCGAATCGCCAGTAGGGCGATGTATAAAAATTTTGTATAAATCTAACAAATACCGAAGATCTTATCAAAAATCGATATATCATTCGAATATCTTACGAAATATATATTTCTCAGATCCAACTTTTGTTAGAAACAGCAAAACAAATTGAACAGGGGCGTTTTTGCGGCGGTGTCTGCGAAGGAAATGCTTACACATTTATTAATATAATTTTATATTTTTATTTAAATAAATATTTTAAATCCGCGCCTTCAAAATATCATTTTCTAATATCCTGTAACTTAAAACTTTGTCTGCCATCAAAAAAATGTTTAAAACATTTTTACGTTTTCAGAGGTTGATTTAAATCCAAAAGGGGAACATTTTTTCCCATTGGCCGATATTGCATTTAATAAACTTATGACCATAAGAAATATTCATGTCAAACTGCAGGGGTCTAGCTCTTTTGGTTTGGACTGCATCGTGTCTTCCTACAACCATACTTTGGTTGTAGGATATAAAAAAACTTTTAGCAGTGCCAGTTAAGTTGTTCCTTAATTTTAGAGTTTTGTGTGCTAAATATGTTAAATCGATAATTATTCAATGATTTTGAATTTATTGAACATTTAATTATATTTTTTTTTATATTTTAATAAATCCCGAAATCCCGAAAAATCCCAAAATCCCGAAAAATCCCGGGATCCCGAAAAATCCCGAAATCCCGAAAAATCCCGGGATCCCGGGATTACGATTTCGAAATCCCGAATCCCGGGATTTGTAAATATCAATCTCGTTTGGCATCCCTAGTCTTTAATGACAATCGTTAAGGATCAAACTAAAATATAAATACATATTCGACTCTACTCCCATTGGGAATTAGAAGACGAAAATTGTACCGTCGTAGTAAGATCACGATCATCAACTAAACAAGCAACAAATATTAAAAACAGGCATACATACTGATTACCATCGGTAATCCTTTATACATTTTATTTATAAAGGATTATATATTTCTATTTACGTTTTAAAACCATATTAGGGATACTAACCATGGCGTGCTAACCATTTCGTTCAAATTCTGATTAATTTTTATTAAAAAAATAAAAATTGTTTTATTCGACCTTTAAAATATTATATTTTGAGTAGGGTTTTTTCTAGCTCGAGGTCATTATTGCCTTTACTAATTAAAACTATGATATTCTCATAGAATAATTTTCAATTTAATATCCCTAATATGTTATTTCGTTGTTTTACTTATGTATTAAAAATTTAGAAATTAGTGATATTAAAATTTTGTGTAAGAAAACTAGGTAAAACCCATAAAAAATGAAAAAGTGTATTTTTCTAACTAGTTTATTTTGTGATTTTTTCAGACTTTTAATACGAAATTTAAAACAAAAAGTAAATTATAAAGTTTAAGTTTTATAAAATTCGTAAAGTTTAATATTACTTCTTGGTTTTACTTATGTAAAGAAAATAATTAAATTTTGTGTTAGTGCAAACCATAAAAAATGTGAAAGTGTATTTTTCTAACTTCCCGAGTAAAAATTTTTATATGATACAATATATAATGATATGTAACACAATATATATTTATACGCAATTTGATCCGAATAATGGTGGATGTTTTTGCATTAAAAAAGATCAATTTGTATAAAATATGATTTGATTTCATCCGAGTTTTGACCATACATTGCCATATATTGGTGGATCTAATTAGATCTAATTGCATAAAAACATATAAAATCCTGGTGTTTTTTTGGTTTGTGTTGAGAAACACCACAGGTCAACGATACATTCACCAAACATATAATTTTCTAAAACAAAAAAAATGTTTGGGTACGCTTCGAACCAGATAGGTGATATACATAACCCTACACGCAAAAAAAAAATCTGTGTAAGATTGAGCAATAGGGTTAGTACTTTTTGCATTTTTTGCAAATATGCAACCTCCATCCTCGGAATCGTGTAGGGCATGGAAAATAACTAAAAACTGTTAGTTTAGTTTTTCGCGATCGTGAAAAAACTTCACGCACCAAATGCATTAAAGTTTTGTATATACGATTTTTTTATTTTTTTTATTAAAGTTTCACATTTCTCTAAAAAAATCACTTATATCGCGAATTATCGAAACTTTCGTAACCAAATGGTGTGAAACACATTTGTGTGTAGGATTTTAATAAAAAACAACAAAAATTTTAGTTAGTTATCACTTTTATTAATTTAAAAAAAAAATTGTTTACATAAAACTTCAATGCGTTTGGTGCGTGTACTTTTTTCACGATCGGGAAAAATCATAAGCATATTTCTTAGTATTTTTCCATGCCCTACACGATTCCGTGAATGGAGGATGTCGCAAAAAAAAGTCATAACCCTATTGAGCAATCCTACTTGGTAAAACTTTTTTCATACCAAAAAAAAAATTTTTAACAAATTTTTGCTAAAATTATGCTTGTCGATGTTAAAGTAACATAATTCATTTTTTATGTAAAATAACCAAGTAGCTTGCACAATAACGCAAATTACTTGCACAAAAATTTATAGAACGAAAACAACAACAAAAAAAAAAACAAATACAGACAGCCATTTTCATCTTGTATTTTTGTGTGCGTTGTTCGTTTATTTTTTGTGTTATAAAAACGTAAAAAGGAAATTGATAAATAAAATTAAAATAAATTAATAAATAAAAATAAATAATTAGTTTTTTAAAAGATAAATAAATATAAGATAAAAGAATGCTAAAGTTAATTTTGCTTTCATTACTTAAAACACCATTCATTAAGAAAACCCAATGGAGTCCCAGACGTATGTTTCGATGAATAACAAATGGAGTGATAAAGTGAGTATACCCGCATTCCGAAGACACCAATAAGGTTTAATAGATTTTTAGTTAAAAATTAGTGTTTGGTAATAATTTTCTATTTTTACAGGGTACTGCTAAATAAATTTTTGAAGCTATGGCGAATCCTTCACTACAATAAAGAGCGTGGACACCAGTCCTGCCTTAAGTTATAAAATTAAAGCCTAAAAACGCAAAGCCAAGGGAGTCCATACCTGTTTTGAGTTACAAATGGAAAGACAAAGTAAGTGTTCCTCCATACCAAGAGACCAATGGGGTTTACCAATTTTTTAAATTAAAAATTTATGTTTTGTAATAATTTTCTATTTTTACAGGATGCTTTTAAATAAATTCGTGAAGCTATAGCGGATCCTTTACTTCAAGAAGAAGCGTAGGCAGCAGTCACTCGAGAAAATTGTACAAAAAGGGTCAGTTGGTCGGTGGTAAATTAAATTCTACACAACATTTATTATATTAATATGGATTTATTCTGTGAAAATTTTAAATTCAACAAATATACAAATTTTTACAAAAATTTATTGAAAATTTATTTTAGCATAAATGTGGTAATTTTTAGCATTATTTTTAGTCATCTTTTCTAATAATTTTGATATATTTCACCATATCTCTTTTGGTATATTTTACCAAGTTTTTACTTAAATAGCATTAGCATTTTCTTCAAAATTTTTTACATAAGCGTTTTGGGTAAATTACGAAAACTACTTCGTCGGTTGTAGTTTTAGCATATTTTTGGTAAAATTATGCCAGATTTTTGCTCACTCCGACACAGATTTTTTTTTGCGTGTAACAAGGAAATGTTTAGGAACATTTTAAAAAGTTTTTTATACTTTGCCTAAAAAACTTAGAAAATTGTTGGTTAATTAGAAACATTTATAGTTATATATCGAACAGAATAAGCTATATATAATTTTATGTTAAATTATACAGAAAAACTAATTTTGTATTGACCCTCATATAATTTTATATAATTATATCAACCGTACATCTTTTAATCCGAATCAAGGTTAAATTATATATAACTACATATGACTGCATTTAAAAAATTTAGAAAAGATCTCACGCGATGTATAATCATATATGTTTTATTATGTTTGTATCAAGTTATATATTGTTATATATGTTTATTTTTACTCGGGTTGTTTATTTAGTGATTTTTTCAGACTTTTAATACGAAATTAAAACAAAAAGTAAACTACTAGTTTTTTTTTTATTTACTAAACTTCGCGATGTTTTATATTACAATTTATGGTTGGAGTAAAATTTTGTGTGAGAAAACTAACAAGGGAGATCTTTCACAGGGCACCCACCGATTCTCCTGAAACTTGTATATGGGAAAGAGGGGAGAAAAATAAGAGTTACCTTTTTTTTCTTCACTGCCTAATCTCACATTTAGCGGGTCGAAAGGAAGGGGGAAAAACGTTTTTATTTTTCGTTTTTTGAGGATTTTTCACATTTCTTAAAAATAATCTATATAAACACTTTATACAAATCGAACGTTTTTTGAAGGCATATCCAATGGTGTATAGTAGGGTGGGTCGTTTTGCCACTTTTTTGTCGGATCGAAACGCTATACCCGGCAAAAGTTGTCTACCCAGATGGGTATTATAGGTGTGAATTTTTTGGAAATCGGTTTATATCTTCTGCTCTCAGAATGGGCTCAAAGTTTCGAAATTTCGGCCAAAAATCCCAAAATGCCAATTATTGAGGCTTGAAAGCGCGGTTATTTTTTTTTGTAAAGATATGTTATTTTAAACGTAAACTCCATTTTAGGCATCAAAATGCAGTTTTAACCCCTCCCGGAGGTCCAGGGAATACCCCCGATATCCAAAGAGGATGTGAATTTCGGCTAAAAATACCATAATTGATAATTATTGGGGTTGGAAAAAGTGGCATAATTTTTGGGTACAAATATGTTATTTTAGACATTAAATCCCTTTAAGGCATCAAAATGCAATTTTAATCCCTTTCGGAAATCCAGGGAATACCCCCGATATCCAAGAGAGAAGTGAATTTCTGCTAAAAATACCCAAATGGACAATTATTGAGGTTCGAAAAGTAGCATTTTGTTTGTGTAAAGATATGTTATTTTAAACGTCATCTCAAATTTATGCCTTAAAAAGCAATTATTAACCCCCCATTGGGGGTCAAGGACCCCCGCCGGGATCGGAGAAAGATGGAAGTTTGGGCATTTTTAAACTTTTCAAAGCCATTTTTGGTTATATGGAACATTGATAATTTTATAGTTCCCGCCGAGACTAAACTCAAAGGCCGGGTTTGTAAAATCGGTAAGTGAGTATATGGGAGATATTTCAAGCTAGATTTTCTAGATATATTCATATCTTTTAATTTTGTTTGGCTAGAGGTTATCAAAAAGTGTTTATATAGTAAATAAATCTAGTGGAGTAAAGAGAATATTTTAAAAGTTATATTTTCCATAAAGGTAGAAAGAAAATTAGAAGAATTAATAGGAAAATCCATGCAGTGGGCAGGTTGCCTTTTGAATTTTATCGAAGTACCATTGCGAGTTCTCTTTAAGCATATCGACGGCCAAACATCAGGTCCCAATTTTTACACAGGTCCTATAGGTTCAAAATTACCCCGATGTGAAAAACTTCCTGTGGAGTCATTTATAGCAATTAAATGTGATCTTCCTTATCACAGTTCCGAAGAGCTTAAAAAACTCAGTAAGGACTTCAAATACTTGTATCTAATAGCAAAAGCTATTGATTCGGCAGAATGCTCGGAGGTTCTTGCTTTCATGATCCCTGGAAAATTGAACAAGGCTCGCAGGTTAACAACTGCAAATCAAAGAACTTATAGAAATAGTTAAGTTCATTAGTACACATCATTCCATTGCTGATGGTCCTCGTCATGTATTTGAGAAAATTTGTAGATCACGATATTGACCAAAGAAACATCAAACAGAGAAAATTCGTTTCTCGGTCGAACTAGCCGTATGTGGAATAAACTCCCCGCAAAATCTTTCCAGAAGGCTATAATTTAGAAAAGTTCAAATTAAATGTCCACAAACACTACTCCCTCTTTCCTTCTCCTCATAACCTATTTTCCTAATACCAACACAATTCATGGCATTAGTAGGGGGCATCCCCAAAGTGTTGGCTCAAAGTAAAAAAAACAAGCTGTAGTTCATTCATCCATTCAAACCAATGCGTTCTTTGCACTGCCCGAAAATATTCTTCTCGCGATGATGACAGATTGTCGACTTGCTGTCCGTCAAGATGCACCAAAAAGAATTCTTAGTACTCAGGAAGAACAAACAGGGAATCGTCATCAGTTCATTCGCTACAATATTATTCCAAGGCTAAATTTTGAGGCCACTGATTACGTGGAAATGATCTTCGGGGAAATTACTGATGTTTCTAAGGACGGTATCAAATAAATAGCTTATTGACAAACTTTCACTTCCTGAAAACACAGTTTCCATGCCATTCAGTTGCAGTCGAACGAACATTAAAATTAGTATCTGAAGCAATATCTAGAGTGTGCGACAAAAACGCAAGGGATGGCATAATAAAATCGGATTTAATTTCTAGACAAGCTCCAACAAAATTTGAATTAATCTCAATTTGTGACAATTTTTCCTGATATTTAGGGTGGGGAGGTATCGTTTAAAATAGCATTTTGAGGCACTTTAGCCATATATAATGACACTTTATCTGGACTTGATTTTTTTACAATTTTGGAAATTCACCTCCCACTATCCTATATCGGGGGTATTCCCTGGATTTCCGAAAAGGATTAAAATTGCATTTTGATGCCTTAAAGGGATTTAACGTCTAAAATAACATATTTGTACCCAAAAATTATGCCACTTTTTCGAACCACAATAATTATTTATTAGGGTATTTTAAGCCGAAATTCACATCCTCTTTGGATATCGGGGGTATTCCCTGGACCTCCGGGAGGGGTTAAAACTGCATTTTGATGCCTAAAATGGAGTTTACGTTTAAAATAATATATCTGTACAAAAAAAAAGTAACCGCACTTTCAAGCCTCAATAATTGGCATTTTGGGATTTTTGGCCGAAATTTCGAAACTTTGAGCCCATTCTGAATGCAGAAGATATCAACCGATTTCCTAAAAAATACACACCTATAATACCCATCTGGGTAGACAACTTTTGTCGGGTATAGCGTTTCGATCCGACAAAAAAGTGGCAAAACGACCCACCCTAGTGTATAGGTCGTGCCCAAATTTGGCTACTAAACCTGATTATTACACTAGTTAACAAATTAAATAAATTTGCGATCTGCGACATTTTGCATTTAGTTTTTATGTAAAGTCTTACGCTGAATTCGAAAATCCACTCCGAAATTTTTAAAGTAGAGCAGTTTTCGAGATATTATCAACTTTTCAAATTTTCATCTTTTTATAAAAGCGGTTTTACTTAAATTAAAAAATCTCCGAAACAAATTCATCGATTTGATAGTTTTTGGTTTTAAATTAAATATTTTTCAATCTGATTATCACTTCAGAAACTATTAATCGATATATCCACAATTTTGCTTCAATTTTCCCCAAATTTGGCAAAAAAATTAAAATTGCATTGTAAATTTCACAACGATTTTTTTTAAAATTCCTTTTTCTATTTGACGTTCAAGTCAGATCTAATACAAAGAAATTAAGATGGTCTTTAAAAAAATCCGTTGAAAATTGTAAAAAGAAATATTTGTGTGTTTTTATATTCGACACACACGAAATAAATAAATACAACTGTTTTTGTATAGAACTGAATTTATTCTTTTTTGTTCAGATGCATGTAACTTCTACAATTGTTAACGGATTCTATTCAAAACCTCTTATTTTCTTCGCAATAAATAAGTCTTAAAATTTACATACAAAAATTAAATTTAAAAAATGTTCAAGTTTATTTTTTTTCCTTAATTCCATTTAAATTGAATTAAAATTGTCGATACATCGATGAATAAATTCTGAGACGATTATCAGATTGAAAAATTTTCTTAAAAACCATATTATTTTCTTTGTAATAGATCAGATTTGAACTAAAGTTAAAGTAAAATTGTCGATATATAATAGCTTCTAAGGCGATAATCAGATTGAAAAATATTTTGTGTAAAAAAGTTAGCATAAAAAATTTTCGCGAAAAAAAAAAAATTTTGGTAAAAAAAAAATCCGCGATTTTTTTATTTTTTTGTAAAATAATATATTTGTATTTGTTTAAATGTATTTTGAGGTTATGTTGAATGTACCAAAATTTTTGAGGTGTCCTTATATTTTCGTTCATAACTTTTGAACCGCTGAACCGATGTCGCTCAAATGCAATACCAAACTTCTCGTGGCAACAACAAGTAAAAATGTTAAGTTTTAGCCGTCTCCTTGTAGTATTTTGGCTGTGATCGCCATTTTCACAGACAGACGGACAGACAGAATGTCTTAAAATCGATCACTGATCTATAATATATATCGAGGGCCTATATTCAAAACCCTCTATCTTAAATAACACAACTTTTCAGGAGAGCCAAAAAACTGTTTATTTCGCGTATTGTTAGAGTAATTAAAATTCGATATTCTACAATATTTTTTTTAAATCAACTACTGAATCTCACATATAATTCGTTTTTAAAATTATGCACTCTATGGGATATTATGATAGATAGAGGGTTTTGTTTCTCAAAAATATTAAGTACATTAGACCGACTCACCTTATATGGGCAAAAAAAAAGTTAAAGTTGTACCCCCCTCAAAATTAACTGTGACATGTTTTATGAAGATTCCCAAAATATTTGGGCTCTAGCGATAATCTCCCGTGAGCTAAACCGCGTCAAAAAATGGTCCAAAAATGGTATTTTTCATGAATAAAAAATTCAGTAAATTTTTTTTTGTCCAATGAACGACTAAATATAATAGATATTTAGGAATTCTTTGATTGTGCATTAAAACATTTTAAAAATCTAACCACAGACTCGAGATAACGAGATGTTTATGTCAGTTTTTTGATGCTTTTCAATTCGAATTTACTGAAAACTTAATAACTTTGGTATTTTTTGTCCGATTTTCACTTCTAATACATCGTTAGAATGGTGTTGACCACCGCTTGGGATTTTAATCAAAAATTAACCCTTAACTGCACTGTCTTACTTTTTTATAAAATTTACTTCGGCATCATTAAAAACCATTATATAACCAAAAAGAGTATATCTTTGTGCAGGAAACACGTTTAATTAATATATTTGGCCACAATTAATTTAACCCATGCATGATCAAAATATTTTGGCAAACATTTTTAAAAAAGTTTTTGCGGAAATTATTGAAGGCTAATTGTAATACTTTAAAAAAAATAAAATATATAAGGTTTTTGTTTATCTAGACGTGCTTATTAATATCAAATAATTATTACGTGTAACACTTTCCCGGTCAAATTTTTTTTTTCGAAATTTGTATGTGCAAATAAATTTTAGAAATAATATATAACACAATTTTTTCTTAATCGCATATATTCGTGCAAAAAACGTCTCTAATAAATAGATCTTAATATTTTTTATTTAACCCATTCATGACCAATTAAAAAAAAAAAATATGGTAAAAATTTAAGTCCAGTTGTAATACTTAAAAAAAATAAAATAATTGATATTTTTTGACACATTTGCTTATTAAAAATATTAGATGCGTTTTTTTGTACGAATATATGCGATTAAGACAAAATTTGTTTATATTTTATTTTAAAAATTAATTTGCACATACAAATTCCGAAAAAAAAATTTGACCGGGAAAGTGTGACCCGTAATAATTATTTGATATTAATAAGCACGTCTAGATAAACAAAAACCTTATTTATTTTATTATTTTAAATTATTACAACTAGCTTTAAATAATTTCCGCAAAAACTTTTTCAAAAATGTTTGCTAAAATGTTTTGATCATGCATGGGTTAAATTAATTATGGCCAAATATATAAACTAAATGTGTTACCTGCAAAATGGGTTTTTAATGATGTTGAAATAAATTTTATAAAAAAGTAAGACAGTGCAGTTAAGGGTTAATTTTTGTGGTTACAAAATGGGTTTTTAATGATGTTGAAATAAATTTTATAAAAAAGTAAGACAGTGCAGTTAAGGGTTAATTTTTGACTAAAATCTCAAGCGGTGGTCAACACCTTTCTAACGATGTATTAGAAGTGAAAATCGGACAAAAAATACCAAAGTTATTTAAGTTTTCAGTAAATTCAAATTGAAAAGCATCAAAAAACTGACATAAACATCTCGTTATCTCGAGTCTGTGGTTAGATTTTTAAAATGTTTTAATGCAGAATCAAAGAATTCCTAAATATCTATTATATTTGGTCATTTATTGGACAAAAAAAATTTACTGAATTTTTTATTCATGAAAAATACCATTTTTGGACCATTTTTTGACGCGGTTTAGCTCACGGGAGATTATCGCTAGAGCCCAAATATTTTGGGAATCTTCATAAAACATGTCAAAGTTAATTTTGAGGGGGGTACATCATAAACTTTTTTTTTTGATTCACTCTAAAGTACATGAATGAAAATGATCAGATAGAGGGTTTTGCATTTTAATAAAAATAAATTATTATGATTCCATTTACGACATCGGTAAATTTTTAACGTGATTTATTAATGATAACAGCTTATAAAAAATTGTGAAATCGCGGTTTTAAGATTCAAATTTTTGTTTTATAATGTACAAAAGACATCCAAATTTTGAGCCACATTTTTTTAAAAAGTCAAACAAGAATTTTGAGAAAAAATTAGCATCAGTGGACCAAAATCGAGGTTCTGGAATTTTGTTTACAAATTCATGTTCAGCATGCAAAAATTAGTATGAAAACATGTAATACATGATGAAATTATTCAAAAAAATATTTATAAATTAATTATTTGAAAAGATAGAGGGTTTTGCATTCAGAAAAATTAATTGTGTAAGAGATAGAGAAAACCAAAAATGCAAATAAGATAGCAAAAAAAAAAATATTTTTGTTCTGAATTTTACACCATAATTGAGGGCCGTTTTACTGAATATTTTGGCATCAAAAAGTAATTTTCGTGAAAATGGAAGATAGAGGGTTTTGAATATAGGCCCTCGATATATTCTGTACTATTTTTACTTACCGAATTTTGTTTACGAGTCTACGTTTCATGCACGTTTAAAGTAATTCAGCCTTTACTTTGTTAACATTGTTTTGAAAATAATATCAATAATACAGAAAGTGTATGGGCCACTTAAGAGATTTTCTGGTAGCTACACTCAACATATTTTGTAGGCAAAAACAAATGAAAAACACACTTAAAACCAGTGAATAAACAATTGAAAACCATTCCAGTAATTAATCATTTGTTTTAACAAACATCAACATTTATTTTTTACTGTTGACAAAATTTTCTAAAATAAATAACATTAAGCATTAAAAAGTTACGTTTTTTTTCACTCTTTTTTACCAACAAATTCGAAAAAAATAACCAACGAAAACATTAAAAATTAATGATAGTTCTGTTATTTTTACCAACAAATTAAAAAAAAATAACCTACGAAAACAATAAAAATTAATGATTTCGTAGGTAATTTTTTACAATTTTTTATTGAAATATTTTTTTTAAAAACTTTTAATAAAATTTTTGGGGAATCGATTCCGCAATCAACTACATTCTGGCCAGACACTCTACCCATCGTGCCAAAGTCACTTGATACAAACATGTTTTTATATTTCTATAAATAATTTTTTGATTTTTTTTTCTACAAAAAAATAACTGACTTGTGTAGGTAAAAACTAATGATATATCATTAAAAAATACCAACAATTTAAAAAAAAATTACTTACACAAATCATTAAAAATCAAAAGAATAATCAGTAGTTTTTACTTACAGAACAAAAATAAATGACTTTAAAAATTAAATGTTAATGAAAGTCTTTATTTTTTAGTGTGTTATTTTTAAAACAAAGGACTGAAGTAGTCATTAATAAAAATGAACATCAAAAAAATGTTTTTTCTTTTAAAAACGACTAAACGGAAAACTTTTTAAATAAACTACAAACAGTTAATGACATAATTTTTTGAGTGTAGCATTTTTCTTTTGAGTGTACAAAATTAGGAAAAAATTGTGAAATTTTTTTTCTATTCATGATTTATGATTATTATGATTATAATCAGTTTTGTTTTCTTTTTTTTCAATCATTTTTTTATATTTCATAACCTTTTAACAAAAAAACAACAAACAAAAAAGTTATGTAAGTTAAGTTTTAAGCTTATTTTTAAAGCTCTCAAGCTAATAGAAAATATTTAAAATGTTTAAAAAAGAAAAAATATAAAGTAACACAATTTTTTTTCTACATTTTTGGCCAAAACAGTATTGAGTGAGTAAAAGAAAATTGCATAAATATACTTGTAAGCCAAAAATTATGTTTTGAGGTTAAATATAGAATTTCATGATGATTCTTTCTTTTCTACGAACAAATTAACCCTCTATCTACCCTTTTACGGGGGTAATTTTTGCCCTTTTATTAAAAAAATACCTAAAAGTCTATTTAAAAAGGAATTTGAAGGGTTAAAATGTTTTACGAATATTTTTTTGGTAAAATTTTTTTCCAGGGAAATTTAGTTTTTCCAAAATTTTGTTTATTGCAAATAATTTTTGTGATATTTTGGAGGGTATCAATACATTTGTCAAGGCCAAATTTAACTTTTTTAATTGTTTTTTTCTCATTTATTTAAAAAAATAAATAAATTTAATTTAAATTTATTTTTATTTTTATAGATTACATTTGCCTTTACTAATTTGTTTATTATACCCTCCACTCTAGTGATAGAGGGTATATATAAGTTTGTCATTCCGTTTGTAACACCTCGAAATATTGGTCTAGGACCCCATAAAGTATATATATTTATGATCCTCGATTGATTTTAAGTCGATCTAGCGATGTCCGTCCGTCCGTCCGTCCGTCCGTCTGTCTGTCTGTCCGTCCGTAGAAAACACGCTAACTTTTGAAAGACTTTACAGAGGCTACTAAAGTTTGGCATATATGTTTGTCATTTACCTGGTCAGGTTGTTATTGCAATCCAGCCAAATCGGTCCAGTGGTTCAAAAGTTATGAACAAAAGAGTAAATTTCGGCAAGGGTGTTTTGCGAATTTACGAGTTAAAAAACACGATAACTTTCGAAAGACAATAATGAGACTACTGAAGCTTGGCACGTATCCTTACCGTTACACGGGTCTGTTAGGTGTTAAATTTCAGCTCAATCGGTCCAGTGGTTCAAAAGTTATAAGCAAAACCCTGAATTTCAGATTAGTTTCATCTAAAATGCCACGTGTTTTAACAAGTTTTAAAAGCATTGGTGGTAACTAGGGTGGCTCGTTTTTGGGCTTTTCTCTCTGATCAAATTCTAATACCCGCCAAAAGTGTCGGTCCCCTAAGGGTAACTCACGTGCAAAATATCACTCCGATCGGAGTTTATCTTCTGTCTCCACTTTGAGCCTCAAAATTGGGGTTTTTGCAAAAAATTACTTTTTTTACAAAAAAATAAAAAAATTTAAGTTTTTTTATTAAAATAATTAAAAAAAATTTTTTGTATAATATTTGATCGTAAATACTCAAATATGAAATTTAAAGATTTTACGGTATCATTAACCCGTTCAAACTTGATACCAAAAAAATGGCATGATTTTGGGGACGTTCTCAAAACACCTTTTTTCAAAATTTGAAAATTTTATTAAAAAAAAATTTTAAATATACCATTTTTTCTTTCTGAATTCATTAAGAACACCTTGGAGAAGAAAAATGTGAAATATGGCGGATATCCGTCGAGCCACTTTTTGGGAATCACGGGGGGAAGTTAGCGGATTTCAAGAAAATGTTGGTTTTATCAATAATTTGGATTAATAAAATCTTATAAATTTCATTTTTGGGCAAATTAACTGTTTTTTGGTGTCGTGGCATTCTATTAGATAACTTTAAGTCTGTAATGAAATCTTACCGATCTAGGACGTCTTTAACCCACATTGGCTGGGGGTCAAAAATGACCCCCGCAGGAAATTTGAAGTTTAGAGCTTAAATTTTGTGCTATAAACAAGTATAAAACGGCTTCTGTCCTTTTTACCCCAACTATTATTTCGTATTAATATATTATCTTTAAAAAAATCGTTAACCCTTCTTGGCAGGGGGTCAGAAATGACCCATTCAATAAAAAATATAAATTTTGTTGATATCAAAAAATTCAAGCACTATGCCGAAAAGTTTTTGCCGGGGTCATTTTTTACCCCAGGCCAATGTGGGTTAAAGATATCTTAAATAGGTGAAATTTTATGGCTGATTTAAAGTTATCAAATAGACTGCCTCAAATTAATTTTCTATAAAAAGTATATACTTTTAATTAAATGGGTCATTTTTGACCCCATGCCAAAAAGGGTTAACGATTTTTTTAAAGATAATATATTAATACAAAATAATAGTTAGGGTAAAAAACACAAAAGCCGTTTTATACTTGTTTATAGCACAAAATTTAAGCTCTAAACTTAAAATTTCCTGCGGGGGTCATTTTTGACCCCCAGCCAATGTGGGTTAAAGACGTCCTAGATCGGTAAGATTTCATTACAGACTTAAAGTTATCTAATAGAATGCCACGACACTAAAAAAAAGTTAATTTGCCCAAAAATGAAATTTATAAGATTTTATTAATCCAAATTATTGATAAAACCAACATTTTCTTGAAATCCGCTAACTTCCCCCCGTGATTCCCAAAAAGTGGCTCGACGGATATCCGCCATATTTCACATTTTTCTTCTCCAAGGTGTTCTTAATGAATTCAGAAAGAAAAAAATGGTATATTTAAAATTTTTTTTAAAAAAATTTTCAAATTTTGAAAAAAGGTGTTTTGAGAACGTCCCCAAAATCATGCCATTTTTTGGTATCAAGTTTGAACGGGTTAATGATACCGTAAAATCTTTAAATTTCATATTTGAGTATTTACGATCAAATATTATACAAAAAATTTTTTTTAATTATTTTAATAAAAAAACTTAAATTTTTTTATTATTTTGTAAAAAAAATTCCTTTTTTGCAAAAACCCCAATTTTGAGGCTCAAAGTGGAGACAGAAGATAAACTCCGATCGGAGTGATATTTTGCACGTGAGTTACCCTTAGGGGACCGACACTTTTGGCAGGTATTAGAATTTGATCAGAGAGAAAAGCCCAAAAACGAGCCACCCTAGTGGTAACTAAACAATGCTTTTCAAACTTGTTTAATTTTAAAGCAATGCTTTTTAAACTGGTTTAGTTTTAAAAGCATTGGTAACTTAAAAATTACACACCAAAAAAAATTTTACACTCAAAAAAAATTTTACACTCAAAAAAAATTTTACACTCAAAAAAAAATTTACACAAAAAAAAATTTTTTTTTTTTTTTTTTACAAAAATGACAATATTTTGTGTACATACGTACGTGCATTCACTAAGAAATATTTTTACAGTAAAAAAACATTACACTCGAAAAAAATTTTTAACTCAAAAAAAAAATTTTTAATTTTTCTTTTTTTTTTTAAAAAAAAAAAATACAAAAAAAGAGTTTTTTACTCAAAATAAAATATTTCTAATCAAAATTGTTAATTTTTTCACGTTAAAAAATGTACTACGCTTTAAAAAAAATGCATTGTGGAGGGTATTCATAGATTCGGCAAAGTCGAATTTAACTTTTCTACTTGTTTTTTTATTATTATTATTATTATTATATATTCCAAGTTAAATTTAGATTTATTTAGTTTTTTTTTGCTGTTTGCCATAATAATGTAAACATTTTTTAAATTTATTGTAATATTTAAATAGATTTATTATGTACGAGTATGTTTGAAATTTTTTGTTGAATATTAATTTTCTCTTATTTGTTCTTTGGATTGTTGGTTGGCAGATTTATTGAAAAATTTTTTTTACTTGTCTCTATCCTATGTAGATTAATTCATTCATGTATCCAATCAAAAATATTATTTTTGATTATTGATTTTTGTGTTGTTTTTAAATAATTTGAAATGGGGGGAGTGAAAAACAAATTGAAACGATATAAAACATCATTCATAAATATAAATATGATGATTGATTGAGAGGGTGGTTTAGTGGTAATAAAAATTTATTAAATGATGATAGATGTAATGTAATTACTTTTAATAAAAGAAATATTTGGTCTAACCGAAGAAATATAAAATAAAGTTAATAAAAAGTATATCTTGCACTCAAAAAAAAAAAATTCTTCGTCATATTGATGAAATGGTTTCATATCTTGCTTTCATCAATTTCGTCAAAATATTTCATCAAAATTGACGAAACAAATGATGATTAGAATTATTGTTGTTAAATAGAAATTACAAAACCAATAAATTATTTTGTATTCACTAAAAAATTTAATTTTTAAACTTTAATAACTTATGAACGGGTAACAACAAAATTAAAATTTTTGGACCATTTTTCTCAGATTTAAGTATTTTTTCATTGTATATTAACAAAAAAAATATTTTAATTTTTTTTTTTAAAAATTATTTTTTTGGACCACTCTAATTATGCATTCTGGTGCATTCTAAAAACTAAAAAAAAGCTTATGGGCCTAAGTTTTCTCGTAGAATCGAATACTGAAGTCAGATTTGACACACATTTAGCCGTTTTTGTTGTATGTGAAAAGGGACCCAAAATCCGCGATTTGAGTCGCCTATAGGCACGGGAAGGAGTTGGAATTTTTAAAAAAAAAGTACGCCATTATTTTTATTGATACAAAAACCTTCTAAAAAGTGATAATATCCAGAAATCAAAATCAAAAAAAAATTTGAAAACGAACTCTAATATACATATATAAAGGCCGAATAAATACATTTTTATTTTTATGTACCTTTTGGTACTAAAAATAAAAAAACAATATTTAACACAAAGTTTAGTACGACTTATCCTACCAACACTATTGTTTGGTTAGGTACTGTTGTTATTGTAAAATAACAGCAACACATATACATATTAATAATTACCGATGGTGATTTAGTATATACAATTTTTTGCTTTAAAAGAGTTATTTTTGTTGGAAAACAGATTTCGGTCCTTCATAATAGTATTTCTCAAATAACTTGTGAAATATATCAAATATTATGTCTGGTTTGATGTTTGATTGACCAACGATGATTCTCTAAAGTCTGCTGAAGATTCCTTAGTGGGGATGAAACTGATGTACAGACATACTATGAGATGAGTAACTTTTTTAAAACAATAAATTAAAAATACTCTATTATGACAATATCATATATAGAAATATTTTTGGGCCTCGAACTAGAATAAAACTCTAATCGAATATATATGAAGGCCGAATAAATTTTTATTTTTATGTACCTTTTGGTACTAAAAATAAAAAAACAACATTTATTTTTGTTTTCTTTTTTTAATGTAAGCGATATTGCTTTCTTCATCGACAGCCAAGCGGCTTTAAAGGCGTTAACTACGGATAATATCAACTACAAGGTAGTCAGCCGCTGCCACAGAGAACTACAAGTTCTCAGGGAGCAGCATAATATACGACTGTGCTGGGTACCTGGTCACAAGGATATTAAAGGTAATGAGAAAGCGGATGTGCTTGCGAAGGCAAGCGCAAGCCTTCCACATGAGCTCGCCGTTGAGGGAATTTTTCCACCACTCTCCCTTACTTTTCACAATATTAAGCTGGACACTAGAAACAAGTGGATTAATAGATGGACGACATCAAATGATAGCACACAGACGAAAATGCTATGGGATGAAAAATCGCAAGGTAACAGCAAAATTCTTCTGGATGTGGACAGAAGACAGATAAGATCAGTAATAAACCTTATCACGGGGCACAGTAAACTCGCGAAACACATGGTAAGAATCGGGGTTATGGCAAACGACACTTGCAGATGGTGCAATGAGTCTGTCGAAGACAGCTTCCATTTCTTATGTGAATGCCCTGCATTATCATTTAGAAGATTTAAATGTTTAGGTTCTTACGTCTTTCAGGATCTTCAGGACCTACGAGGTATAAACCCTTGGCTACTAATGTCATTCATCAAAGCGTCAAAGTGGGAAACGTAAAAATGCGTGTTTGAATGGAGAGAAGGTAGGAAACAATAGCAGGAATCATAATGGGCCAAACATTGGCCTCTATGGATGTCATTCCCGAAAACTTTTATGTTTTGGGGATTGGCGTCATCCTCACTAACCTAACCTTTATTCAACATTTTTGTATTTTTTTAACGAAAACCAAAACAACAGACATGATCGAAATGATTCGATCACGAACTGTTGAACGAAAACCAAAATTGACCGATTTGAACTAGATGAACGACCAACAGACATGATCAAAATGATTCGTACACAAACTGTTGAACGAAAAAGCCAAAAGAGCGATTTAACTAGATGAACGAACTAGGTCTTTTATCAGAAATGAACGAGAATGAGCGCTCACTCAATTGAACGATTAAGCACAAGTCTATACGACCCCCAAAATCATATAACATATAAGGACACCTAAAAAATTTTGATACATTCAACATAACTTAAAAATACAAAATACTTTAATTCGGCTGCTGGTTGACATATGAGGCATTCCACACCAAATGTCCAGCGAAAAAAACACAAGTACCGTAAACTTCTGAATAGGTTGTATGGATAGCCCTATATGGAACTTAGAAAATTGCGTTTTTGGTTTTTCAATTTTTTAAAAACAGGGCTTAGAAGGCGTGGTCAAATATTGGAAAAATGGTCAAATTTGTGGCGAGTTGCCTTGATTAAATATTTATCACCACAATCTCAAAAATTTACATTCTTATATAGTTTTGTATGGGCTATCGATTAATTTTTTTTTTTGAAAATTTTCAGAACCCGTTCTGAAATTTTCCATTTTTTAAAAATGTCAATTTATTAAAAAACATGCCACTTTTTTTTTTCTTTTTTAATTTTTTTTTTTAAGTTTAGATGTGTGTCAATCCACACAAAAAAATTCAGAAACACGTTCTTCGTTTTTTTCGAGAAAATCGCATTTGAACTTAAAATTTCATAACAATTTTGTAATTTGCTTGTATTTCTTTGTTTTAACGTTGCGAATGAGTAATATTTATGCAATTAATAATACTCATTCGCAACGTTAAATCAAAAAAATACAAGCAAATTACTAAATTGTTATGAAATTTAAAGTTCAAATGTGATTTTCTCGAAACCAAGAACGTGTTTCTGAATTTTTTTGTGTGGATGGAAAAACATCTAAATTTAAAAAAAAAAAAAAATTAAAAAAGAAAAAAAAAAATGGCATGTTTTTTAATAAATTGACATTTTTGAAAAAAGGAAAATTTCAGAACGGGTTCTGAAAATTTTCAAAAAAAAAATTTTTTAATCGTTAGCCCATACAAAACTATATAAGAACGTAAATTTTTGAGATTGTGGTGCATTCCGTTTTAATGTGATAAATATTTAATCAAGGCAACTCGCCACAAATTTGACCATTTTTCCAATATTTGACCACGCCTCCTAAGCCCAGTTTTTGAAAATTTGAAAAACCAAAAACGCAATTTTCTTAGTTCCATATATGGCTATCCAAACAGCCTATTCAGAAATTTACGGGACACATGTTTTTCTGTAGCGGGACATTTGGTGTGGAATGTCTCATATGTGAACATAATTGAACACCGAATGTTATTTAACCCTTCTGCACTCCTTGGGTCAATTTGACCCAATTTTGGTTTTCAAACGCAAAATTTTTCCCTTTAGTTATAAGATATCAACGTGAAGCTTTAATTTATCCATTACAGGGACGAAAATTATGGTTTTAAAAGAAAATAATAAAATTTAAATTTTTCCTCCCCCCTCCACATTTAAAAACACGATTTACACACATTCAATATCCTTTGGGTCAATATGACCCAACAAGCGATAATGCAAGTTTAGTCTCTATTTGAGAAACCCGCAAAGGTCCCGCCAACCCCAAAAAAGGGTGAGTTAACAAACCCAGAAAACTAACGCCCAATAGCAATTTTCTTTACGCTCTCGCAGGTCATGAAGAGCATGATCAATCACCACTTGGTAAATTATCTGGAGTCCGATTCACTCCTGTTTCGTAGGGTCGTTCTACAGGGGACTTGTTGTTAGCATGATCTTACGACAATCTCCGAGTGGGGTCTTGCAAATAGGATCGATTTTAATGCTCGTAAGGCCCAATGTTATGTGTTGACCCTCAGACGGCTTGTGGAATCAGCATCATCTGTATCCATGGGTGGCATAGCTATTGAGGGACCAGAAACCCTTGATGTTATAGGCATGAAAATCCAATGTGATTTTCGATGGAACAAACATGCTTTTCAAGTGTCGAAAGAAGCATTCAAGTGTCTTAGTTTCCTAAAACGGTGCAAGAATTTCTTCACTCGTCTGATCTCACTATTTATGCCGCCTATATCCGACCGAAAATGGAATACAACTCGCATATCTGGGCAGGTGCTTCAAGGTCTGATCAGGTGCAAAGGAGTGCGTTGAAGCTCATCAATGACAGTAGGGTATCCAGCTCTATTGACTCATTGGAGCATAGTCGGAAGGAGTGTTGTGCGTCATTGTGGTATAGATATAACCACGGTAAATGTTCAGCTGAGATGGGAGCCTTTCTAGCAGATGGCATCCTTTCGTTGTCTACTGTCCAATGTCTTGCACAACGAATTACAGAGAAAATTCGTTTCTCATCAGTCAAACTAGCCCTATGTGGAATTAAATCCCTGCAGAAGTCTACCCAGTCAGCTACACTCAAAAAAAAAAAATACCTTGTAAAATTACAAGAAAAAACTTTTACTTTTTTAGCTACCTCCTATTTTACAAGAATTCCTAGTAATTTTACAAGCTTTTAACCAATAATTTTGTAATTTTACAAGGTTTTCACCAATAAAATTGTAAATTTACAAATTTTTGGACACGATCAAATATACAAGGAGATTTCGTAACTTTACTAGATTTTTTGCTAATTCGTATTTTACGAGAATTTCTAGTAATTTTACAATATTTTTCCAACTTTTTACCAATAAAATTGTAAATTCCCACTTTATTTTGCGCAATTAAAATTACAAGGAATTCTCGTGAATTTACTAGATTTTTTTTTGGAAATTTGTAAAATTACAAAAAAAAAATTTAAAATTTAAAAAAAAAATTAAATTTTGATCCAAATTTGTTTGTTAAAAAACAAGGAAAACTGTCAAATATTGGTAAAATGGTAAAATTACGAGACTTTTCCTAGTAATTTAAAAAAGTTTTTTCAGTTTTCATTATTTTTGATTATACTAAACCATGGAATTTTGTTTACATTTTAATGTTGGGTCAAATTGACCCAAAGGATCATAGGAAGGGCACATATACAAGGGATGCAGAAGGGTTAAACAAGTACGAACATAGGAGGTAGCAAAACAAAAAAAGTTACAAACTTTTCTTATAATTTTACAAGTTTTTTTTTTAATCTACGAAGAAGTCTATTGAAATCAAAAAATCTCAATCTCAGTTTATTTCGTAATCAAATTTCGGAATAGCATAATTGAAATTAGTTGCAATTCATTAAACCCAAATAAAATTTAGGAAATGTCCTATTCAATATTTTTCAAATTTATTTCATTTACCTTTAGATATTACTGAATTCATCTATTTATAACAGAATTAATGGTTTGACTCTTCTATGCAAATTTATTTAAGCCATTGACTTTATGACTACGATATTTTTTCTAAGCATTTTTATTTTCAACAAAAAAAAAGAGAACAAGTGAAAGTGTTACATTCGGCTGTGCCGAATCTTTTATACCCTCCAAAATGTAAAAAAACTATATAAAAAAATCCAGGGGCGTCTTTTTTTTTTGGGGGGGAGGGGTTGGTGTGAGACGTTAGGGGACACCTTCCCCCTGCGATTTTTAAGTTCTTCTGAGATAAGAATGTTGCATTTGCTTAGCAAAAGTACAAAAAACCCTGCAAAAAATGCGGTTTTTCTTGGGTTGGTTTAGTTCTCTAAGGGGGAACTTTTTTCCCCCTGGTCCGATTTTGCCCATTTCCGAACTTAACCTGCCTAGGAATATAAGACATATTCGTGCCAAACTTCGGAAGTCTAGCTCGTTTATTTTGGACTGTATCGTGTCTTCTACAGACGGACAGACGGACGGACGGACGGACGGACGGACATCGCTAGAATGTCTTAGAATCGATCACTGATCAATAATATATATACTTTATGGGGTCCTAGACCGATATTTCAATGCGTTACACACGGAATGACAAAGTGAGTATACCCCCATACTGTGGTTGGAGGGTATAAAAATGCGCAACAAATATCATGTATGTATAGATATTATGCCTCAAAGGAATAATTGCATACAAATATATGAATGTACATATGTATAAGCATGAATAAAAATTCATATGCAAATTTATAGAAAAATATAGAAAAAATTGATATTGCGAGTAAAAATGTTGTATGTATGTAGTCATATGAAAATTATACAAAGTATGATTTTAATCTAATCATTTGGGATGAGATTTCCATGCAAATGCATGTTTTTTGTCGATAGTTTGCTGCATATTTTTGCATATTTTGGTGAAAATGCATATTTTTGCATATTTTGGTTTTAAATGCATATTTTGTGCATATTTCCAACTTTTAAGAGCATATTTTTGCATATTTTGGCATAAATTAGCAAAAACATAAATTGAAATTTATTTGTTTTAAAAACTGTTTTAAATGTTAAAAATTTATTTTGGAAATAAGAAAACTTATTTTTTTTCTTTAAATTTTTTATATATTGTCTTAAGTTCTAAAAAATCTTGCTTATATAAAGTTTTAAATGTTAATATTTAAACCCGGCGTTACTTTTTGCTTTTTAAGAAGTTTTTTCTATGAAAACAAGATTTTTATTGTACGCATTTTATTTTTTAGTGCATATTTTTAGGTTTTTTAGTGCATATTTTGAGTTTTTTAGCGCATATTTTAAGCGCATATTTTCGATTTTTTAGTGGGGGGGGGGGGGGGGGGGGTGAAATAAAGCCATAGGCAATAAGGCCATATGGCCTTATTTCTCAATTCAATGGGAAATAAGGCCATATGGCTTTATTACCAACACGATTGAGCAATAAAGTCATATTGATTTTGCAACCAAAGTGGAAATAAAGCCATATCAGTTGAAAATGTGGAAATATATTTCCCCGTAAATCCTGCTACCCAAAAAAAAAATATTTAGCGAAGCCGCTAAATTAATTTATGGAGTTTGTAATCCCTAATTTATGGAGTTTGTAATCCAGAAAAAAAAAAAAAATTTTGACTATCTTTAAATTAAACAAGTAGAAAAGTTAAATTCGACTTGGCCGAATCTATGAATACCCTCCACAATGCCCTTTTTAAGTGGTAGTAAATTTTCTAACGTGAAAAAAATAAAATTTTTGGTTAGAAATATTTTATTTTGTGTAAAAAAACTTTTTTTTTATTAATTTTGAAAAAAAAAAATAATTTACTATTTTTTTTTTGAGTGTAAAATTTTTTTTGAGTGTAAAATTTTTTTTGAGTGTAAAATTTTTTTTGAGTGTAAATTTTTTTTGAGTGTATTTGGTTTTAGTGTAAAAATATTTTTGAGTGACAAAAATACCTTGTAAAATATTTTTTTGGCTTACAATAGTTTTTATAACACGTTTAACGGGTTTTCAACACGTTAATTTAAGGTGAAACTAATCTGAAATCTACGGTTTTGCTAATAAATTTTGAAACACTAGACCGATTTGGCTGAAATTTAAAACGAACCGGACCAGGCGAACGGCAAATATATATGCCATACTTTAGTACCCTCAGAATTGCCGTTCGAAAGTTACCGTGTGTTTTATCTCGTAAATTCCAGAAAAACCCTTGCCGAAATTCACTAATTTGCTTATAACTTTTGAACCACTTGACCGATTTCGCTGGGTTGCAATACCAACCTGACCAGGTAAATGCCCAACATATATGCCAAACTTCAGGAGCCTCCGCAAAGTCTTTCAAAAGTTAGCGTGTTTTCAACAGATAGACAGACAGACAGACAGACAGACAGACAGACAGACAGACAGACAGACAGACAGACAGACAGACAGACAGACAGACAGACAGACAGACAGACAGACAGACAGACAGACAGACAGACAGACAGACAGACAGACAGACAGACAGACAGACAGACAGACAGACAGACAGACAGACAGACAGACAGACAGACAGACAGACAGACAGACAGACAGACAGACAGACAGACAGACAGACAGACAGACAGACAGACAGACAGACAGACAGACAGACAGACAGACAGACAGACAGACAGACAGACAGACAGACAGACAGACAGACAGACAGACAGACAGACAGACAGACAGACAGACAGACAGACAGACAGACAGACAGACAGACAGACAGACAGACAGACAGACAGACAGACAGACAGACAGACAGACAGACAGACAGACAGACAGACAGACAGACAGACAGACAGACAGACAGACAGACAGACAGACAGACAGACAGACAGACAGACAGACAGACAGACAGACAGACAGACAGACAGACAGACAGACAGACAGACAGACAGACAGACAGACAGACAGACAGACAGACAGACAGACAGACAGACAGACAGACAGACAGACAGACAGACAGACAGACAGACAGACAGACAGACAGACAGACAGACAGACAGACAGACAGACAGACAGACAGACAGACAGACAGACAGACAGACAGACAGACAGACAGACAGACAGACAGACAGACAGACAGACAGACAGACAGACAGACAGACAGACAGACAGACAGACAGACAGACAGACAGACAGACAGACAGACAGACAGACAGACAGACAGACAGACAGACAGACAGACAGACAGACAGACAGACAGACAGACAGACAGACAGACAGACAGACAGACAGACAGACAGACAGACAGACAGACAGACAGACAGACAGACAGACAGACAGACAGACAGACAGACAGACAGACAGACAGACAGACAGACAGACAGACAGACAGACAGACAGACAGACAGACAGACAGACAGACAGACAGACAGACAGACAGACAGACAGACAGACAGACAGACAGACAGACAGACAGACAGACAGACAGACAGACAGACAGACAGACAGACAGACAGACAGACAGACAGACAGACAGACAGACAGACAGACAGACAGACAGACAGACAGACAGACAGACAGACAGACAGACAGACAGACAGACAGACAGACAGACAGACAGACAGACAGACAGACAGACAGACAGACAGACAGACAGACAGACAGACAGACAGACAGACAGACAGACAGACAGACAGACAGACAGACAGACAGACAGACAGACAGACAGACAGACAGACAGACAGACAGACAGACAGACAGACAGACAGACAGACAGACAGACAGACAGACAGACAGACAGACAGACAGACAGACAGACAGACAGACAGACAGACAGACAGACAGACAGACAGACAGACAGACAGACAGACAGACAGACAGACAGACAGACAGACAGACAGACAGACAGACAGACAGACAGACAGACAGACAGACAGACAGACAGACAGACAGACAGACAGACAGACAGACAGACAGACAGACAGACAGACAGACAGACAGACAGACAGACAGACAGACAGACAGACAGACAGACAGACAGACAGACAGACAGACAGACAGACAGACAGACAGACAGACAGACAGACAGACAGACAGACAGACAGACAGACAGACAGACAGACAGACAGACAGACAGACAGACAGACAGACAGACAGACAGACAGACAGACAGACAGACAGACAGACAGACAGACAGACAGACAGACAGACAGACAGACAGACAGACAGACAGACAGACAGACAGACAGACAGACAGACAGACAGACAGACAGACAGACAGACAGACAGACAGACAGACAGACAGACAGACAGACAGACAGACAGACAGACAGACAGACAGACAGACAGACAGACAGACAGACAGACAGACAGACAGACAGACAGACAGACAGACAGACAGACAGACAGACAGACAGACAGACAGACAGACAGACAGACAGACAGACAGACAGACAGACAGACAGACAGACAGACAGACAGACAGACAGACAGACAGACAGACAGACAGACAGACAGACAGACAGACAGACAGACAGACAGACAGACAGACAGACAGACAGACAGACAGACAGACAGACAGACAGACAGACAGACAGACAGACAGACAGACAGACAGACAGACAGACAGACAGACAGACAGACAGACAGACAGACAGACAGACAGACAGACAGACAGACAGACAGACAGACAGACAGACAGACAGACAGACAGACAGACAGACAGACAGACAGACAGACAGACAGACAGACAGACAGACAGACAGACAGACAGACAGACAGACAGACAGACAGACAGACAGACAGACAGACAGACAGACAGACAGACAGACAGACAGACAGACAGACAGACAGACAGACAGACAGACAGACAGACAGACAGACAGACAGACAGACAGACAGACAGACAGACAGACAGACAGACAGACAGACAGACAGACAGACAGACAGACAGACAGACAGACAGACAGACAGACAGACAGACAGACAGACAGACAGACAGACAGACAGACAGACAGACAGACAGACAGACAGACAGACAGACAGACAGACAGACAGACAGACAGACAGACAGACAGACAGACAGACAGACAGACAGACAGACAGACAGACAGACAGACAGACAGACAGACAGACAGACAGACAGACAGACAGACAGACAGACAGACAGACAGACAGACAGACAGACAGACAGACAGACAGACAGACAGACAGACAGACAGACAGACAGACAGACAGACAGACAGACAGACAGACAGACAGACAGACAGACAGACAGACAGACAGACAGACAGACAGACAGACAGACAGACAGACAGACAGACAGACAGACAGACAGACAGACAGACAGACAGACAGACAGACAGACAGACAGACAGACAGACAGACAGACAGACAGACAGACAGACAGACAGACAGACAGACAGACAGACAGACAGACAGACAGACAGACAGACAGACAGACAGACAGACAGACAGACAGACAGACAGACAGACAGACAGACAGACAGACAGACAGACAGACAGACAGACAGACAGACAGACAGACAGACAGACAGACAGACAGACAGACAGACAGACAGACAGACAGACAGACAGACAGACAGACAGACAGACAGACAGACAGACAGACAGACAGACAGACAGACAGACAGACAGACAGACAGACAGACAGACAGACAGACAGACAGACAGACAGACAGACAGACAGACAGACAGACAGACAGACAGACAGACAGACAGACAGACAGACAGACAGACAGACAGACAGACAGACAGACAGACAGACAGACAGACAGACAGACAGACAGACAGACAGACAGACAGACAGACAGACAGACAGACAGACAGACAGACAGACAGACAGACAGACAGACAGACAGACAGACAGACAGACAGACAGACAGACAGACAGACAGACAGACAGACAGACAGACAGACAGACAGACAGACAGACAGACAGACAGACAGACAGACAGACAGACAGACAGACAGACAGACAGACAGACAGACAGACAGACAGACAGACAGACAGACAGACAGACAGACAGACAGACAGACAGACAGACAGACAGACAGACAGACAGACAGACAGACAGACAGACAGACAGACAGACAGACAGACAGACAGACAGACAGACAGACAGACAGACAGACAGACAGACAGACAGACAGACAGACAGACAGACAGACAGACAGACAGACAGACAGACAGACAGACAGACAGACAGACAGACAGACAGACAGACAGACAGACAGACAGACAGACAGACAGACAGACAGACAGACAGACAGACAGACAGACAGACAGACAGACAGACAGACAGACAGACAGACAGACAGACAGACAGACAGACAGACAGACAGACAGACAGACAGACAGACAGACAGACAGACAGACAGACAGACAGACAGACAGACAGACAGACAGACAGACAGACAGACAGACAGACAGACAGACAGACAGACAGACAGACAGACAGACAGACAGACAGACAGACAGACAGACAGACAGACAGACAGACAGACAGACAGACAGACAGACAGACAGACAGACAGACAGACAGACAGACAGACAGACAGACAGACAGACAGACAGACAGACAGACAGACAGACAGACAGACAGACAGACAGACAGACAGACAGACAGACAGACAGACAGACAGACAGACAGACAGACAGACAGACAGACAGACAGACAGACAGACAGACAGACAGACAGACAGACAGACAGACAGACAGACAGACAGACAGACAGACAGACAGACAGACAGACAGACAGACAGACAGACAGACAGACAGACAGACAGACAGACAGACAGACAGACAGACAGACAGACAGACAGACAGACAGACAGACAGACAGACAGACAGACAGACAGACAGACAGACAGACAGACAGACAGACAGACAGACAGACAGACAGACAGACAGACAGACAGACAGACAGACAGACAGACAGACAGACAGACAGACAGACAGACAGACAGACAGACAGACAGACAGACAGACAGACAGACAGACAGACAGACAGACAGACAGACAGACAGACAGACAGACAGACAGACAGACAGACAGACAGACAGACAGACAGACAGACAGACAGACAGACAGACAGACAGACAGACAGACAGACAGACAGACAGACAGACAGACAGACAGACAGACAGACAGACAGACAGACAGACAGACAGACAGACAGACAGACAGACAGACAGACAGACAGACAGACAGACAGACAGACAGACAGACAGACAGACAGACAGACAGACAGACAGACAGACAGACAGACAGACAGACAGACAGACAGACAGACAGACAGACAGACAGACAGACAGACAGACAGACAGACAGACAGACAGACAGACAGACAGACAGACAGACAGACAGACAGACAGACAGACAGACAGACAGACAGACAGACAGACAGACAGACAGACAGACAGACAGACAGACAGACAGACAGACAGACAGACAGACAGACAGACAGACAGACAGACAGACAGACAGACAGACAGACAGACAGACAGACAGACAGACAGACAGACAGACAGACAGACAGACAGACAGACAGACAGACAGACAGACAGACAGACAGACAGACAGACAGACAGACAGACAGACAGACAGACAGACAGACAGACAGACAGACAGACAGACAGACAGACAGACAGACAGACAGACAGACAGACAGACAGACAGACAGACAGACAGACAGACAGACAGACAGACAGACAGACAGACAGACAGACAGACAGACAGACAGACAGACAGACAGACAGACAGACAGACAGACAGACAGACAGACAGACAGACAGACAGACAGACAGACAGACAGACAGACAGACAGACAGACAGACAGACAGACAGACAGACAGACAGACAGACAGACAGACAGACAGACAGACAGACAGACAGACAGACAGACAGACAGACAGACAGACAGACAGACAGACAGACAGACAGACAGACAGACAGACAGACAGACAGACAGACAGACAGACAGACAGACAGACAGACAGACAGACAGACAGACAGACAGACAGACAGACAGACAGACAGACAGACAGACAGACAGACAGACAGACAGACAGACAGACAGACAGACAGACAGACAGACAGACAGACAGACAGACAGACAGACAGACAGACAGACAGACAGACAGACAGACAGACAGACAGACAGACAGACAGACAGACAGACAGACAGACAGACAGACAGACAGACAGACAGACAGACAGACAGACAGACAGACAGACAGACAGACAGACAGACAGACAGACAGACAGACAGACAGACAGACAGACAGACAGACAGACAGACAGACAGACAGACAGACAGACAGACAGACAGACAGACAGACAGACAGACAGACAGACAGACAGACAGACAGACAGACAGACAGACAGACAGACAGACAGACAGACAGACAGACAGACAGACAGACAGACAGACAGACAGACAGACAGACAGACAGACAGACAGACAGACAGACAGACAGACAGACAGACAGACAGACAGACAGACAGACAGACAGACAGACAGACAGACAGACAGACAGACAGACAGACAGACAGACAGACAGACAGACAGACAGACAGACAGACAGACAGACAGACAGACAGACAGACAGACAGACAGACAGACAGACAGACAGACAGACAGACAGACAGACAGACAGACAGACAGACAGACAGACAGACAGACAGACAGACAGACAGACAGACAGACAGACAGACAGACAGACAGACAGACAGACAGACAGACAGACAGACAGACAGACAGACAGACAGACAGACAGACAGACAGACAGACAGACAGACAGACAGACAGACAGACAGACAGACAGACAGACAGACAGACAGACAGACAGACAGACAGACAGACAGACAGACAGACAGACAGACAGACAGACAGACAGACAGACAGACAGACAGACAGACAGACAGACAGACAGACAGACAGACAGACAGACAGACAGACAGACAGACAGACAGACAGACAGACAGACAGACAGACAGACAGACAGACAGACAGACAGACAGACAGACAGACAGACAGACAGACAGACAGACAGACAGACAGACAGACAGACAGACAGACAGACAGACAGACAGACAGACAGACAGACAGACAGACAGACAGACAGACAGACAGACAGACAGACAGACAGACAGACAGACAGACAGACAGACAGACAGACAGACAGACAGACAGACAGACAGACAGACAGACAGACAGACAGACAGACAGACAGACAGACAGACAGACAGACAGACAGACAGACAGACAGACAGACAGACAGACAGACAGACAGACAGACAGACAGACAGACAGACAGACAGACAGACAGACAGACAGACAGACAGACAGACAGACAGACAGACAGACAGACAGACAGACAGACAGACAGACAGACAGACAGACAGACAGACAGACAGACAGACAGACAGACAGACAGACAGACAGACAGACAGACAGACAGACAGACAGACAGACAGACAGACAGACAGACAGACAGACAGACAGACAGACAGACAGACAGACAGACAGACAGACAGACAGACAGACAGACAGACAGACAGACAGACAGACAGACAGACAGACAGACAGACAGACAGACAGACAGACAGACAGACAGACAGACAGACAGACAGACAGACAGACAGACAGACAGACAGACAGACAGACAGACAGACAGACAGACAGACAGACAGACAGACAGACAGACAGACAGACAGACAGACAGACAGACAGACAGACAGACAGACAGACAGACAGACAGACAGACAGACAGACAGACAGACAGACAGACAGACAGACAGACAGACAGACAGACAGACAGACAGACAGACAGACAGACAGACAGACAGACAGACAGACAGACAGACAGACAGACAGACAGACAGACAGACAGACAGACAGACAGACAGACAGACAGACAGACAGACAGACAGACAGACAGACAGACAGACAGACAGACAGACAGACAGACAGACAGACAGACAGACAGACAGACAGACAGACAGACAGACAGACAGACAGACAGACAGACAGACAGACAGACAGACAGACAGACAGACAGACAGACAGACAGACAGACAGACAGACAGACAGACAGACAGACAGACAGACAGACAGACAGACAGACAGACAGACAGACAGACAGACAGACAGACAGACAGACAGACAGACAGACAGACAGACAGACAGACAGACAGACAGACAGACAGACAGACAGACAGACAGACAGACAGACAGACAGACAGACAGACAGACAGACAGACAGACAGACAGACAGACAGACAGACAGACAGACAGACAGACAGACAGACAGACAGACAGACAGACAGACAGACAGACAGACAGACAGACAGACAGACAGACAGACAGACAGACAGACAGACAGACAGACAGACAGACAGACAGACAGACAGACAGACAGACAGACAGACAGACAGACAGACAGACAGACAGACAGACAGACAGACAGACAGACAGACAGACAGACAGACAGACAGACAGACAGACAGACAGACAGACAGACAGACAGACAGACAGACAGACAGACAGACAGACAGACAGACAGACAGACAGACAGACAGACAGACAGACAGACAGACAGACAGACAGACAGACAGACAGACAGACAGACAGACAGACAGACAGACAGACAGACAGACAGACAGACAGACAGACAGACAGACAGACAGACAGACAGACAGACAGACAGACAGACAGACAGACAGACAGACAGACAGACAGACAGACAGACAGACAGACAGACAGACAGACAGACAGACAGACAGACAGACAGACAGACAGACAGACAGACAGACAGACAGACAGACAGACAGACAGACAGACAGACAGACAGACAGACAGACAGACAGACAGACAGACAGACAGACAGACAGACAGACAGACAGACAGACAGACAGACAGACAGACAGACAGACAGACAGACAGACAGACAGACAGACAGACAGACAGACAGACAGACAGACAGACAGACAGACAGACAGACAGACAGACAGACAGACAGACAGACAGACAGACAGACAGACAGACAGACAGACAGACAGACAGACAGACAGACAGACAGACAGACAGACAGACAGACAGACAGACAGACAGACAGACAGACAGACAGACAGACAGACAGACAGACAGACAGACAGACAGACAGACAGACAGACAGACAGACAGACAGACAGACAGACAGACAGACAGACAGACAGACAGACAGACAGACAGACAGACAGACAGACAGACAGACAGACAGACAGACAGACAGACAGACAGACAGACAGACAGACAGACAGACAGACAGACAGACAGACAGACAGACAGACAGACAGACAGACAGACAGACAGACAGACAGACAGACAGACAGACAGACAGACAGACAGACAGACAGACAGACAGACAGACAGACAGACAGACAGACAGACAGACAGACAGACAGACAGACAGACAGACAGACAGACAGACAGACAGACAGACAGACAGACAGACAGACAGACAGACAGACAGACAGACAGACAGACAGACAGACAGACAGACAGACAGACAGACAGACAGACAGACAGACAGACAGACAGACAGACAGACAGACAGACAGACAGACAGACAGACAGACAGACAGACAGACAGACAGACAGACAGACAGACAGACAGACAGACAGACAGACAGACAGACAGACAGACAGACAGACAGACAGACAGACAGACAGACAGACAGACAGACAGACAGACAGACAGACAGACAGACAGACAGACAGACAGACAGACAGACAGACAGACAGACAGACAGACAGACAGACAGACAGACAGACAGACAGACAGACAGACAGACAGACAGACAGACAGACAGACAGACAGACAGACAGACAGACAGACAGACAGACAGACAGACAGACAGACAGACAGACAGACAGACAGACAGACAGACAGACAGACAGACAGACAGACAGACAGACAGACAGACAGACAGACAGACAGACAGACAGACAGACAGACAGACAGACAGACAGACAGACAGACAGACAGACAGACAGACAGACAGACAGACAGACAGACAGACAGACAGACAGACAGACAGACAGACAGACAGACAGACAGACAGACAGACAGACAGACAGACAGACAGACAGACAGACAGACAGACAGACAGACAGACAGACAGACAGACAGACAGACAGACAGACAGACAGACAGACAGACAGACAGACAGACAGACAGACAGACAGACAGACAGACAGACAGACAGACAGACAGACAGACAGACAGACAGACAGACAGACAGACAGACAGACAGACAGACAGACAGACAGACAGACAGACAGACAGACAGACAGACAGACAGACAGACAGACAGACAGACAGACAGACAGACAGACAGACAGACAGACAGACAGACAGACAGACAGACAGACAGACAGACAGACAGACAGACAGACAGACAGACAGACAGACAGACAGACAGACAGACAGACAGACAGACAGACAGACAGACAGACAGACAGACAGACAGACAGACAGACAGACAGACAGACAGACAGACAGACAGACAGACAGACAGACAGACAGACAGACAGACAGACAGACAGACAGACAGACAGACAGACAGACAGACAGACAGACAGACAGACAGACAGACAGACAGACAGACAGACAGACAGACAGACAGACAGACAGACAGACAGACAGACAGACAGACAGACAGACAGACAGACAGACAGACAGACAGACAGACAGACAGACAGACAGACAGACAGACAGACAGACAGACAGACAGACAGACAGACAGACAGACAGACAGACAGACAGACAGACAGACAGACAGACAGACAGACAGACAGACAGACAGACAGACAGACAGACAGACAGACAGACAGACAGACAGACAGACAGACAGACAGACAGACAGACAGACAGACAGACAGACAGACAGACAGACAGACAGACAGACAGACAGACAGACAGACAGACAGACAGACAGACAGACAGACAGACAGACAGACAGACAGACAGACAGACAGACAGACAGACAGACAGACAGACAGACAGACAGACAGACAGACAGACAGACAGACAGACAGACAGACAGACAGACAGACAGACAGACAGACAGACAGACAGACAGACAGACAGACAGACAGACAGACAGACAGACAGACAGACAGACAGACAGACAGACAGACAGACAGACAGACAGACAGACAGACAGACAGACAGACAGACAGACAGACAGACGGACAGACGGACGGACGGACGGACATCGCTAGATCGTCTTAAAATCGATCGAGGATTACGAATATATATACTTTATGGGGTCCTAGACCCATATTTCGAGGTGTTACAAACGGAATGACAAACTTATATATACCCTCTATCACTAGAGTGGAGGGTATAAAAACCACATATACCAGGAACCTCGGAACTTAGAGGGGCTAGAAGCACCAATTTTTTATTGGCAGGCTCACACAAAAGTGGACCCGATTTAGCAAAATATAAAAAAAATTAGGCCCACCTTAACATACACTCAAAATAAAATATCTAAGACAAATAATTATATGTGCACTGTATTATATAGAGTTATAGGAAAGAAAACAAAATATTTTTTCAAGTTTGGTTAATATTTTGTTATGTTTTTAAGTAAGCTATAAAATCATAAAAACATTCACTTCAAACTTTATTTTTTAGTACAGAAAATAAGGCATAAAAATATACTTCATAGAAAATAATTATATGTGCAAAAAAGAAAATTCACATATTTTCTTTTTGATTTACAATATAATTAGGCTATTCATAAAAAAATGGTATGGACTTAAATATTTATACTTGTTTTAGTTTACGAGGAATAAAACCAATCAAGTTTTTTAATGTGCCAATGCTATTTTTTCCTCGTTTCGTCAATATCGCAAATTTAAGTCCTTGGCGCGTTGTGTACCTCTTTGACTTTGAAACGACCTTGGCAGAAAGGGTCCTAAGACGGAATTTAGTTCGGTTTAGGTCGGAACTAATGGCTGGCCAATTCAATACTGGTATGCTGGGCGTTTTAAACAAGTTTTTTGTCAAACCAGTGACATGGATTGGGGCGTTGTCTTGGTGGAATGTCCAATTATCTCCACACAGTTCGCTAGCAAAGTCTATTAAATGTTCCCGAACAAGTAAAATTATATTTTCGCATTATTTTTAGTATGGGCAAATCATATTCGGAACCATCCTCGTGATCCAAATGCATCCAATACCATAACGGATTCGCAACTGTGGTTTTGCACATAGCACGTTTGACGCGGATGTCCTAAATCTCTCTAATATTGGTGTTAACCATCAGTGCCATCCAAACTAAACTTTTTTTGTCACTAAATATGACGAAAAAAAATTAAATTAAGACGGCGCTGATGGTCACCACTTCTCTTGTAGAGATTTAAGACATCTCCGCAAAACGAGCTATTTGTGAAACCCCAGTTGCGAATCCGTCATGGTATGGGATGCATTTGGATCATGAGGAAGGGTTTGAATATGATTTGGTTCCAATAAAAATAATGCAAAAACATATTTTTACTTGTTGGAGACCATTTAATAGACTTTGCTACCGAACTGTATGGAGATAATTGGGCATTCTCACATGATAACGCTCTAATCCATTTCACTCGTTTGACAAAAAACTTGTTAAATGCGCACAACATACCAGTATTGAAATGGCCAGCCGTTAGTCCCGACCTACAAACAATTAAACTCCTCTTTAGGACCCTTTCTGCCAAGGTCATTTCAAAGTCAAGGCCGTACAAGACCATTAAAGGACTTTAAATTTAAATACTGACAAAACGGGGGACAAGGAGTATTGGCACATTAAAAGCCTTGGTGGGTTTTATGTCTCCTAGGCGTAAAAAAGTTTAAATATACAAGGCGAACACAAATTTTCACAAAATACTTAATTACATTGCAAATAAAAAAGAATATATACGAATTTTCTTTTATGCACATATAATTATTTTCTATAGAAAATATGTGAAGTATTTCCTATTTCGTTATTCACTGTTTTAAAAATTAAAGTATAAAATTAAAATGTTTATGATTTTAATGATTATATATAAACATAATAAAATATTAACCAAACATGAAAAAATAATTTCTTTTCTTTCCTACAACTCAATATAAAAAAATGCACATATAATTATTTGTCTTAGGTATTTTTCAAATTAGCCTAAAAATCTGTAAAATATCAGACAATTATATGAAACTGGAGTTGAATGAGAAATTTGTGGATTCCAGATGACACGATTTCCTAATAAAATGTTAAAGGAAATAGGTAACAATTATGCTGACTCATATATTTTATTTTGAGAGTGTCTACCACTAGAAAATATGTATATGATATGACCAATACGGCGTCCCGTCAAATTTAAACTTTCGAATTTTGTGTCGTACTATCTGCCACAACGTTAGAGCTGATTATGGGAAAATTAGTACAAAAAAATATTTTGAAATGTCATCTTCAGTCGGCAGCCAGCGGTCAACGTTAGAAAAATTACGTATTTCGAGCGAAATTCATTTCCGAATTTTTTAACCAAATCCATCTCAAGAATTCGGAAACTTTGCGTACTTTATTGGAAAAACATTTAAAAAATTCCAAAACCGCGATTTTGGTCCACAGATTTTGATTTTTAAACATCAAAATTATTTTTTATCCAAATTTGTCTCAAAAGTTGGAAATGTTAATATTAAAAAAATTATAATAACACGATTTTGGTCCAACAATGCTGATCAGCATCTGTGGACCAAAATCGCTGATCAGCATTTTTGGACCAAAATCGCGTTTTTATATTTTTTTAAGATAACATAATTAACATTTTCCAACTTTTGAGACCAATTTGGATAAAAAAAAATTTTATGTTTAAAAATCAGCATCTGTCGATCAAAATCGCGAATTCGGAATTTTTTAATTATTTTTTCAATAAATACGCAAAATGAGCCGGATTTGGTCAAAAACTCGGACATGAATTTTGGTCGAAATACGTAATTTTTTCCAACCTTGACCGCTGGTTACAGACTGAAGATGACCTCGCTTTTGAAAAACTTTCCCCACAATCAGCTCTAAACGTGACCATCGTTTGGCAGGTATTACGACACTAAATTCGAAAGTTTAGATTTGACGGGACGCCCTAATGACTAAAGGTCATAATTTGAAAAATGTTAAACAAAAAATGTACCTAGGTATTGTTATATACTATAAATGCATTTGTGTTGCCTCGATTGCCTGAATAAAAATGATTTAAAAAAAAAATGCTACATTTTACATAAAATGTGCATGTTCATTTTTTGGTAGTTATTCTTGATTTGAAACAATTTATTTTAAATGATTTTTTTGCAATGCAATGAACAATAACATAAAAATAGCATAAACAATAAATTTTAAAAAAGATTGCTAAAATTTTTTTTAGCATATTCATGATTTTGTTGTTCTTTCAAAGAAAGTAATTTTTCCACTTCTATTTATTTTTTATCTATGCATCTCTAATAGGGTGATATTAAATTTTGGGAAAATGGTATAGTTTTAGAAGAAGAGACGAACAAGTTTATTACTTTATTTTTGTTATAATAAATACACTAGTTTACTAAGATTTTGATCCATGACAATTTGCATTTATGTTCCCTGTAAAATCTCGTGCTGAATCGGAAAATAAAGTTTCGAAAGTATAACGGTTTTCGAGATATTGCTAACTTTTTAAATTTTCAACTGTTTAAAAAAGTGGTTTTACTTAAACAAAAATATCTCCGGACCAATTTTGTGGATTTCATTCTTTTTGATTTTAAATTAAAGGTAACAAAATTCGTCATAAATTCCACATACAATTTTTTTCAATCTGATTATCGCCTTAGAAACTATTAATCGATATATCGACAATTTTACTTAAATTTTAGCAAAGTTTGGGGAAAAAAGTAAATTCTATTGTTAATTTGACTAAGTTAAAAATTTTTTAAATCTTATTTGTGTATGTAAAGTTCAAGAAAATAAGAGATTTTTTAATAAAATCCTTCAAAAATTATAGAAGTTACATGCCTTTGAACAAAAATGCATAAAATCTGTTTTAGTTCGGGTGTGTCGAACATAAAAACACACAAATATAACTGCATTTGTATAAAAACTGAATTTCTGCATTTTTACTTAAATGCACGTAACTTTTACAGTTTTTAAGGGATTTTGTTAAAATACCTCGTATTTTCTTCGTTATAGATCAAACTTGATCTGTAAAGAGAGAAAAAAATTAAAAAAAATCTGAAATTTTCAATAGAATTTACTTTTTAACATGATAATGTGCTCGATTCTGGAATACGATTTCACCATTCACCTTATTTTTAAAAAATTGATATTCTTTTGAATTTAAAGACTTTAAGACTTTTTTTTCTTATAACAATTAAAGATCTAGTTAATATTTTTAATAATTACAAGAACAAATTTAAAAATCTTACAATTCGAAAGAATATCACATTTTTAAAAATTAGGTGAATGGTGAAGTCGTATTCCAGAAACGAGCACAATGTTTTTAGGCTGGTGTCTAATTTTAAAAAAGTTGCAGGACACCACCTCAGTTTGACTATATAAGCAAACAATTAACGAAAAAGAAAACAAGAATTACTATTTTCATTTTCTTAAAACCAAATTATTATTATTTATTATTATTATTATTATTTATTATTTATTATTATTTTTATTATAATACTATAAAGAGGTAATGTTTGTTTTTTTGTTTGTTTGTAGAAAGTAATCTACGGAACTACTCATCCGATTTCAAAAATGTTTTCACCAATATTTAAAGTGTTCCTCCAGGGTGGATATAGGCTAGGATTCATCGACCACGCCCACTTATACGCCCAACTTTTTGCCAAAAAACGTAAAATTTAAACATCTCTAAAACTACTAAACCGATTTCAAAAATTTTTTCACCAATATATACTTGGAATGGTCCTTCATGATGGAAATATGCTTGGTTTCATCGACCGCACCCAATTCTACTTCCACTTTTGGCAAAAAAAACTTAAAATCTAAATATCTATGAAACTACTCATCCGATTTGAAAAATGTTTTCACCAATATTTGGAGTACTCCTCCAGGGTGGATATAGGCTAGGAATCAATGCTTGAAATGTTTATTCAGAGTGGCAAAATGTGCTGGTTTATTGACCACGCCCATTTCAATGCCAATTTTTGGCAAAAAAAATTTAAAATTTAAATATGATGAAACTACTCATCCGATTTCAAAAATTTTATTACCAATATATTTTAAGAAATGGTCCTTTAGGGTGGACATGGGATAGCTTTCATCGACCACACCCCTTCTTCTCACAGTTTTGGCCAGAAAAATTCCAAAATCTTCGAAACAGCTCATTCGATTTAAAAAAAAATGTTTTCTCCAATATTAAGAATGGGCCTTCAGGTTCGACATAGTCTACGGTTTATCGACGTAAAATTTTAAAATATACGAAACTTTTTATGAGGTTTCAAAAATGATTTCACCAATATTTAGAATTCTCCTTCAGGGTGAGTTAGGGTAAGTTTCATTGACCGCACCCATTTTAAAGATCACAAACCACTCATCCGATTTCAAAACATTTTGAAAAATGCCCTTTTTGGAAATTCCGATTTTAATGGAGCAAATAGGTGCAAGGTTAGGTTAGGTTAGGTTGTAAGTGGCTGCTGACGTTTTACGTCAACACACGTAGACTCTGAGGTCCATTGTGATACCACGGGACCGTAATAGGTTTTCCTTCTAGTCCCTGTCGTTAAACCAGTTTGAGCTTCTTATGAAACTCCTTAGATGTTGAATTTTGACATCCAACAAATCAGAAAGATCGTACAGCTCCCTAGATCCCAGTGAAGCAAGTCTCTGACCAGAAAGTGCCGGGCAATGGCAAATAAAGTGTTCGATAGTTTCCAACTCCTCTTCATCCATGCAACTTCGGCAAAAGTCATTCGACGGCACATTTAAGAGCTCTGCGTGCTTCCCTATAAGACAGTGTCCGGTAATTATAGAAACCACCGTCGAAATCTCTCCTCTTGGAATAGGTGCAAAGTAGCGAACTTTTTAACCTTTTCTATCTCCTGAAATATTGGTCATAGAAACTTGAACTTTAAATGGCCAAAAAAATCATTCTAAAAAAAAAATTAGATTTTAATGGTAACTTATTGTACTGTGGTACTATTATTATCTCCTGAAATCCTCCAACAGAATGAACAAGGAAGAAAAGAACATATTTTGAAATTAAAATTTTTTGGGGGTAAAAGGAGTAAACAATATGGTACTTTTTATATCAATTGAGATAACGACCCTAAAATGTTTTTATTTTTTTAACACGTGTTATACATAATGAAGCCTACATGGAACGAAATGAATTGAAACTGAAATGAATAGAACAGGGAACAAAATGGAATAGAACGGGGAACAAAATGGAATGAAACGGGGAATGAAATGATTTCAATAATTACGATGTAAGGCCCGAAAATTTTCAAGATAGTTTTTTACCAAAACGAACATGATTCCGGGCTAAACGGGTCTGTTTTAATTTTATAATAAAAATTTAATAATGTATGGGAGAATTTAAGAAATGGGGACTCTAATCCTGATCCTTCTTTAATATGGTATTTAATAATACCGGTAACAAAGTTCCGGGCGGGCCTGCTAGTATTTTAATAACTTGGGTCTGTAACTTGGTAATAATTCACCTCGTGGTGAATAAAACCGTTTTTCACCAGCTGGAATAAAAAGTAACATAATTATTTTTCAACAAATTTTTTTCGTCAATTTTTTTTTTTTCATAAAATTTTTTTTTTTTATCAATTTTTTTTTTCATCAAATTTTTTTTTCTTCATAATTTTTTTTTTTTTTCATCAAACTTTTTTTTCATCATTTTTTTTTTATCAAATTTTTTTTATTAAATTTTTTTTATTAAATTTTTTTTTCATCAATTTTTTTTATCAAATTTTTTTCATTATTTTTTTTTCATCAAAATTTTTTTTCATCAATTTTTTTTGTTTTTCATCAAATTTTTTTTTCTGAAACAAAAAAAATTGACGAAAAAAATTTTTTTTTGTCAAATTTTTTTTTCATCAAATTTTTTTTTTCATAAAATTTTTTTTTCCATCAATTTTTTTTTCATCAAATTTTTTTTTCATCAATTTTTTTTTTCATCAAGTTGTTTTTTTCATAAATTTTTTTTTTCATAATTTTTTATCAAATTTTTTTTTATCAATTATTTTTTATCAATTTTTTTTTTCATCAAATTTTTTTTCATTAATTTTTTTTTATCAAATTTTTTTTTCATCATTTTTTCATTAATTTTTTTTTATAATTTTTTTTTTCGTCAAATTTTTTTTTTCATATTTTTTTTTTTATTACATTTTTTTTTTGTTATCAAATTTTTTTTTTATCAATTATTTTTTATCAAACTTTTTTTTCATCAAATTTTTTTTCATTAGTTTTTTTTTCATCAAAAATTCTTTTTTCATCAAGAATTTTTTTTTTCATCAAATTTTTTTTTCATCAATTTTTTTTTTCATTAATTTTTAAACCCTAAACCACTCTGTGGTACAGGGTATAATGAGTTTGTGCTGATGTTTGTAACTACCCGAAATATTGGTCCTAGACCTACCTTCAAGCATACCGATCGACTCAGAATTACTTTTTGTCTGTCCGTCTGTCCGCCCGTCTGTATCGACCGGTTTAAACACGAAACAGGTCGCAATTTTCAATCAATTGACTTGAAATTTAAAACATAAGCTTTTTTTGACCCAAGGACGAAGCCTATTGAAATTGGAAAAAGTCGGTCCATGTTAAGACCTAGCCCCAATACAAACGCCCCCTTTGAGTTTCGCTTAAATGCCTCTAATAACCGTATTAAAGTAGATATCGTTTTGAAATTTAACAAGTAAAAAATTTTGTATGCACAAACCACCATACCATACCAAATGAATCGGTTCAGTCCTTCTGGTATAAAAATTAAAATATTTAATAAAAATTTTATTTTTAGGTATTAAACGTATGCTTTGGTAACCTAATCAAATCGGAATACATTTGGACCATTTTTGGACTTAGTCCCCTATATAAAAATTTCGACCGATATTCAGTTAAATCGGTCTAGTGGCAACAAAAATAAAGTAGTTCCACTAAAATTTTATCAGTGTGTGTTTTCTACACTAAATAAAGATTTGACAAAAGATAGGTCCAATCGGTACATGTTTGGAATTGGGACCCAATTTCCGGAAAACACTGGTGTAGGGTATCATATGGTCGGTCATGACAGACTATAACTTTTTTACTAGTTTTTTTCATTAATTTTTTTTCATCAACATTTGTTTTTCAAAAATTTTTTTTATATCATATTTTTTTTCATCAATTTTTTTTCATCAAATTTTTGTATCAAATTTTTTATTGTCAATTTTTTTCTAGCCAAATTTGTTTTTTTTATTTTATTTTAAATTTTTTATTATCAATTTTTTTCTCACCAAAAAATTTTTTTTCTTCAATTTTTTTTTTTCATAAAGTTTTTTTTTATCAAACTTTTTTTTCATAATTTTTTTTATCATTTTTTTTTTTTTCAAATTTTTTTTTTTTTTTTTATCAAATTTTTTTTTTTCATCAATTTTTTTTTTATCAAATTTTTTTTCATCAAATTTTTTTTCATCATCATCATTTATTTTTTATCAATTTTTTTTTTTTTTATCAAATGTTTTTGTTTCATCAATTTTTTTTTCATCATTTTTTTTTTCATTAATTTTTTATTATCAATTTTTTTTTTTCATCAAAAATTTTTTTTTCATCAAAATTTTTTTTCATTTTTTTTTTTGTTTTTTCAACAAATTTGTTTTTTACATAAAATTTTTTTTTTTCATAATTTTTTTTTTTTTATCATATTTTTTTTCATCAATTCTTTTTCATCAAATTTTTTTATTAAATTTTTTATTATCAATTTTTTTCTCACCAAAAAATTTTTTTTTCATCAATTTTTTTTACGTCTAAAAAGTTTCTTTTCATCAAAAAAATTCATCAAAATTTTTTTTTCTTCAAAATGTTTTTTCACCAAAAATTTTGGGTTCATTAAATTTTTTTTAACATAATTTTGTTTTTCGTGAAAAAAAAATATTTTTTTTTACCAAAACTACTTTTTCACCAAGTCTATGCTTTTCGCATAAAAAATTTCCATTTGTTTATCAAATGTACACAAAACAAGTGAGAGTGGTATATTCTTTGGCGCCGAATCTTTTATACTCTTCAAAATGTAAAAACACTTTTTTGCACTTATTTTTGCACTCACTTACGAAATGTACAGCTCTTTTGGATTTTTAATGGGGTCCTCGACTGATATTTCAATTCGTTTTGCATGGAATAACAAAGTAATATAACATTATTTTTTCTAAAAAAACTTTGCTTTGGCAAGTACACCCAAATCTTCCGCAAAACATTATCATGATTTAATGTTTTGGGCAAGAGTACAAAATTCGCAGGCATTTTTTTTTCAGAATTTCGGTAAAATTGAAGAAAAATTGTCGATTTTAATAAGTGCTAAATTATCGATTTTCCATTTTCACTCGCAGTTTTCACAAAAACTGAAAGTGTTAGAAAAACATAATTGAAAACAGAGTTTTATTTTGCTAAGCTGTTTAATTTTAAATTCGAGTTGTTTAAATTAGAAAACCTTAAAAAATCTCCAAAATTCACATCCACCCTTAAAACACGTTTTACAATTTAATGCTGCATACTTGCAACACTACTTTCTACGCAATGATTTATTATCCTCGACTATTATATGCAGTACTTGTGGTTTTTGAATTTTTACAACCAAGAAATAGAATCTTTCCATGTAAATTTCTAGTTGTTGGTTGAAATATGTTAGTTTTTGTTGCTGCAAAAAGGATACTACTGCTAACACTTAAAAAACAATTTGCAAGTATAAAAAATGACTTTGGCTCATTAAAATATGAGTGCTGATATTTAGAAAAAAAAAGAAAATGAACAATAAAAAAAAAAATATGAAATATTGTTAAATATTCATGAAAATTAAAAAGAAGATTTAAATGGTTTTAAAATGAAAAACAGACAGAAGTGTTGAGATAAACAGGATTTTAAATAGTCTGGGGAAACAATAAATTCAAAAGTTATTTTAGGATTTAAATTTTAATTTATAGAAATTGTAAAAATTATATCAAATCCTTTAAATATTTTATAAAAAAAAAACATAATTTTGATTAATTTTTATTAAAAATCTGTTTTAATAAATTTTTGTTGGTTGTTTGACAGTTGTGATAAAACAAACAAAATGTACAATTTTCTTCTTCTAATACTCAATGAGTGTAGAGTTAAATGTGTATTAACATTCTTGTTTAAACATTGGCAATTGTCATTTAAATTCCTACATTATAGGGTTTTTATAGGTGTTAAATGAGGAGGTTCATAACAAAACGCGCCAATTCCACTTTTTGAGTTTTTTGTTTTTTTGACTGAATACTATTCTACACATTAACATCTTTGTAACCATTACTAAAAAACATCCCAAAGCTCAATATTTGCACAGCAATTCACTACTGACTTTAATTATGAAACATCCCAATGCTCAGTACTTACACTCATACTCAGTACTGACTTTGTTTACATTTATGCGTTTATCTAAAAAACTGTTAAAGTGGAATTGGTGCATTTTGTTATGAACCTCCTCAAATAGTCTTACCAATGAAATCTGACAAATTCTGAAACACGTGTTGACTATGTCGTGCAAAAATTATCAACATAAAAAAAATTTTAACAGAAAAATAATTTTCTTGAAAACTATTGTATGAAAATATTATTGTTTTAATTAGTAAAAGAAATAATGACCTCGAGCTAGAATAAACCTACTTAAAATATAATAATTTAAAGGACGAATAAAATAATTTTATTTTTCAAATTCTATTTAGTTTTGATTAAAACATATAAATTGTTTTATTCTACCTTAAAAATATTATATTTTGAGTAGGTTTATTATAGCTCGAGGTCATTATTTCTTTTACTAAATTAAATTATGATATTCTCATAGAATAATTTTTAAGAAAATTATTTTTCTGTTTTAAATATATTTATGTTGGTAATTTTTTCGAGACTTAGTCGACACGTGTTTCGGAATTTGTCAGATTCCATTGTCAAGACTATTTAGTAAATATAAAAAAATATAATATAAAACAAGTAAGAAAATTACAGTCGGTCAAGACCGACCATATAATACCCTACACGAGAGTTTCCCGGAAAATGGGTCCCAGGACCGATTAGATCTATATGTTTTCAAATCTTTAATAAGTGTAAAAAACACTCACAATTCAAATTTGAGTGAAATAGGCTTCTGTTTGTTGAAAATAAACCGCTTTAACTGAATATCGGGCGAAATTTTCACAAGGGGCCTGAGTCCAAAACTGGTCCGATGATTATCAGGTTTGATAAGGTTATTTAACTACGCGTTTAACATACACAAACAAAATTTTAATTAAATATTTTCTATTTTCATGAAATTTGAGACATTTATGTGAAAATCGGGAAGGTGGTTTGTATGGGGGCTACAAGAAGAACTGGTCCGATTTCTTTGAAATTCGGAATGGTGATTTGTGAAGACAAAACATGTTTACCTTCAAAATTTCAAAAAGATACATGTTATAATACGGTTATTAGAGTCATTTGAGCCAAAACTAAAGAGGACCTTTGTATGGGGGCTAGGTCCAAATATGGACCGATTTTTTCCAATTTCAATAGGCTTCGTCCTTGGGCCAAGAGGGGCTTAGGTTTCAAATTTCAAGTCAATTGATTAAAAATTGCGACCTGTATCGTGTTTACACCGTTTACATGGACAGACAGACAGACGGACGGACGGACAGACGGACGGACGGACGGACATCGCTAAATCGACTCAAAAAGTGATTCTGAGTCGATCGGTATACTTAAAGGTGGGTCTAGGACCAATATTTCGGGTAGTTACAAACATCAGCACAAACTCATTATACCCTGTACCACAGTGTGGTGTAGGGTATAAATATAAAAACCCAATAATCAACAAACGTATTATTAAAAAGGTTTACATACGATTCTTCATTGGACAATACCTATAAGAATAAAGTATTGTTCAATAGAGAATCGTATGTAAACCTGTTTTTATACCCTCCACTTACAAGGGAAGTCTCCCTGGTGTCACCCTCCGATCTTCATTAAATTTGGATATGTTGTTAAGAACTAAAATTAATTCGACACGTATTTTTTTTTAGCGGCCCAAACTCATTTTTAGCGGGGTCGATTTGTATGGGGGAAATTGACCTTTTTCAGTTTTTTACGATTTACGCCTATTTAAACAAAATAAATATAGGCATGTGTGGTATCAGATTAAAGGTATTAAAAATACCTATCTCGTGGTGCTAACAATGGGCCAAAGAAGTTAATATTTTTCGACTTATTAACATAAATGTACTAAAATTTTGGTATTTACTCAATATGACGAAAAGTTGTGCATGTTTGGACACGTTCTTAGCACACGTAGATAGTTTTTCCAAAGACCTTTCATTTGGTATGTAACATGACTAGGTTTCTTTGCATAATATAGGAGACTAGCTTACCATCCCGGTACTTCGTTACCGGTTGTGTTGAATACCGGATAATAGATGGATCAGGATTACTCTATCGATTTCCAAAAAATTCCCTTACGCAGTCTTTGTTTTATTTACTTGTGGACGTTTAAGTCTTCCATAAAAAAATATTTCAATGAATAATTTAAACAATAAAATTTGAATAAATTCGCTGGTGTGTTATCATGTTCGTTCCGGGGGAAGAATATATTGACAATTTTCGAGCCCTTATGTCGGGATTTTGGATTTTGAGTGAATAAATATTTCAGAGAAAAAAGAAATTGGAATAAAATAAATAAAATTTGATTGAAAAAATATATAGAGGGGAAAAATATGGAGAAAAAAGCTAAAATCGAAAAATTTAAGTAAAAAATATCATTCCATATTGTTCCCTGCTCTATTCCATTTTGTTCACCGTTCTACTCCATTTCATTTCCAATCTCCTTCTTCTAAGGTCATTATTATAGGAACAAAAAAAGTACCAAAAAGTACAGTTTATTACCCCCACAAAAGGTACTTTTTATAAAAGGCACACTTTATAAAAGGTACTTTTTATAAAAGGTACATTTTATAAAAGGTACTTTTTATAAAAGGTACTTTTTATACAAGGTACTTTTTTTAAAAGTTACTTTTTATAAAAGGTACTTTTTATAAAAGGTACTTTTTATAAAAGGTACTTTTTATAAAAGGTACTTTTTATAAAAGGTACTTTTTATAAAAGGTACTTTTTATAAAAGGTACTTTTTATAAAAGGTACTTTTTATAAAAGGTACTTTTTATAAAAGGTACTTTTTATGAAAGGTACTTTTTATAAAAGGTACTTTTTATAAACAGTACCTTCTATAAAAAGTACGTTTTGTTAAAAGTACCGAAAGTACGCTTTTAGGTACTTTTTTATTTCCTGAAATAATAATCATAGAAACTTGAAATTGGAAAAGTTCCAAAAAATATAATGGTCACAGAAACTTAAAATTTGGAAATTCGGTGAAAAAAAAGATGTGGAAAAGTAATTTTTGGAAATTCCGTTTCTTAACGGGGATAAAAAGTACTTTTAATATTTGCTGAAACGATGATCCTATATAATTGAAATATGGAGTATATTTCAATTATAAAGGGTACTTTTTATAAAAGGTACTTTTTATAAATGGTACTTTTTATAAAAGGTACTTTTTTAAAAGGTACTTTCTTTTAAAGGTACTTTTTATAACATGTACTATTTATAGAAGGTTTTTTTTTTATAAAAGGTACTTTTCAAAAAGGTTCTTTTTATAAAAGGTACTTTGTATAAAAGGTACTTTTTATAAATGGTACTTTTTATCAAAGGTACTTTTAATAAAATGTACCTTTTATAAAAGGTACTTTTAATAAAAGGTACTTTTTATAAAAGGTACATTTTATAAAGGGTGCTTTTAATAAAAGGTACTTTTTATAAAAGGTACTTTTAAAAAAAGGTATTTTTTATAAAAGGTACTTTTTATAAAGGGTACTTTTTATAAAAGATACTTTTTATAAAAGGTACTTTTTATAAAAGGTACTTTTTATAAAAGGTACTTTTTATAAAAGGTACTTTTTTATAAAAGGTACTTTTTATAAAAGGTACTTTTTATAAAAGGTACTTTTTATAAAAGGTACTTTTTATAAAAGGTACTTTTTATAAAAGGTACTTTTTATAAAAGGTACTTTTTAGTGGATCTATATTCCGGGAGGTGGACATACAGTCCAAATTTCATGTCTCTAGCTTCAGCGGTTTGAGCTGGGCGATGATTAATGAGTATGCCAGTCAGTTAGTCACATTTTTTTTTATATATAGGAGATAAACAAAAAAAACTGAAAAATGGCCTTGTCTTTCCCCCTCCTTTTTACCCCATAAATATGAATTTGGGCCACTAAAAAAAATACGTGTCCCTTTATTTTTTCTGATCTACAAAATAAAACCAATTCCATAAAGATCCGCGGGTAACACTAGGGAGACTTCCCTTGTTAGTGATAGAGGGTACATATAAGTTTGTCACTCCGTTTGTAACTCATCGAAATATCGGTCTGGGACCCCATAAAGTATATATAATCATGATCCCCGATCGATTTTAAGACTTTCTAGCTATACCCGTCTGTCCGTCTGTCTGTCTGTCTGTGGAAATGGTTATCACGGCCAAAATATTACACGGAGGTGACTGAAACTTTACATATTTATTGGAGAAGTATGGTATTGCATTTGAGCGATATCCGTAAGCGGTTCAAAAGTTATGAACGGAAATGTAAGGACACCTGAAAAATTTTAGTATATTCAACATAACCTAAAAATACAAAATGTATTAATTCGGCTGCTGGTTGACATACATATGTGAATATAATTGAACACCAAATGGTATTTTAACAAAGATAAAAATCGCGGCTTTTTTTTTACCAATTTTTTTTTTTTCGCAGAATTTTTTTTTGAAAAGTAATTTTCTTTTAAAAAAAGTTTTTTGCAATAATCTTTTTGAAATAGTGGAGGGTAAGGCCGAATTTAACTTTTATACTTCGTGCGCTTATTTTTGCACTCACTTTCAAAATGTACAGCTCTTTTGGTTTTTTAATGGGGCCCTCGAACGATACTTTCACGCAAACAAGACGAAAAAAACAAAATAATATAAAGCACAAAAAAAACAATTTAAACAAAAGACTTGAAAAGACTGAAAAAAAACACTACAACTGTAAAATAATGATTAACCATTCACTCAGATCAAGCATTGGATTAATCAAAAATAACACAAAATTATTGATTAACCGCTCACTCAAATCAAGCATTGGTTTAATCAAAAATTACAGAAAAATAACAATTAACAAATTACTCAATTCAAGCATTGGTTTAATCAAGGAACAGTCAATGACTGACCTACAATTTTCGTGCTTGATCCAACAATTTTCCTCATTAGATGACTTTTAATTAAAATAATGCTCAACCTGGTGTATTTCGTGCTTGATCTAACAACTCATTTTTATCTGTGTACAAAATTTGCAGACATTTTTTTTTAAATTATTCAGAATTTGAAAAACATAAATTTTACAGATCTTTTTAGGAATTAAATTTTAATTTATTAAAATTTTATTGTATTTGAAATAATAAATCCTTGACTTGGTTTTTCATGATGAACTTTTTCTAACACTTTCAGATTTTTTGGTTATTATTAAATTTACTGTTGTTGCAACTAACACATTTAAACTAAATTCCGTTAAATGGTCAAAAACTAAAATAAAAAAATGGTGGAAAAGAAAACAACGCAACAGAAAAACAAACATTTAGTTTTTACAACCATGTGTACACACAGTTTCCATTATATGGTTTCAATTTTAATACATCAGCTAAACAAACACTAAAACATGCTGTACATATGAATACTCTCATACATTCTTATATGTATATACAAAAACATATGTATGTATATTAGGGTGGCACGAAAAATGATTTTTTTTGAATTTCACCGCTCAAATTATGGTTCAACATGTTTTAATTTGATTATCGGCTTAGAAGCTTTTAATCGATATATCGACAATTTTGGTTAAAATTTGCCAAAATTTTGAAAAAAAAAAGATTTTTTTAAATTTTAGAATTAATTACATTTTTCAAAACTCATTTCTCTGTTTACGGATAAATTATAATCTGATATTTGAGCAAAAATGCAGAAATTCTGATTTACACATTTTTAGGTTTTTGAGTGTACACACAAAAAAAAACTTTGTCAAATTATTAGGAATAGTCTCGTAATCCCATTTCCTCAGTATTTGACAGTTTTCCTTGTTTTTTAACAAACAAATTTGGATCGAAATTTAATTTTTTTTTTGTAATTTTACAGTTTTTCTTGTAATTTTACAAATTTCCCAAATAATTTTACAAAAAAACTCTAGTAAATTCACGAGAATTCCTTGTAATTTTAATTGCACCAAAAAAACTGTTAATTTACAATTTTATTGGTAAAAAGCTTGTAAAACTACAAAAAATCTCGTAATTTTTACATAGAATTCTCGTAAAATAGGAGGTAACCAAAAATCTAGTTAAGTTACGAAACCTCCATGTAAGATTTATCGCGTCAAAAAAATAGTAAATTTAAAATTTTATTGGTAAAAACCTAGTAAAATTACAAAATTATTGCTAAAAAGCTTGTAAAATTACAAATAGGTGGTAGCAAAAAAAAAAACAAACTTTTCTTGTCATTTTACAAGGTTTTTTTTTAGTGTAGGTCTAAACATGGACCGATTATTGCCAATTTCAATTCGCTTCGTCCTTGGGCCAAACTAAGCCTAAATTTAACATTTTATGGAATTCGATGTTGCCACAAGAGAATTTTGAAAAAATGCTAAATAGCAGAAAAAATAGTTCTAAAATGCTCTACAGATCAAAGGAAAAGTGCTAGATTTTTATACCCTCCAACCACAGTGTGGGGGTATACTCACTTCGTCATTCCGTGTGTAACATATCGAAATATCGGTCGGGAACCCCACAAAGTATATATAATATTGATCCATGATAGAATCTAAGACATTCTAGCGATGTCCGTCCGTCCGTCCGTCAGTCCGTCTGTAGAAATAACGATGCAGTCCAAACCAAAAGAGCTAGACCCCTGCAATTGGGCAAGAATATATCTTATGTTACTGGTAAGGCTAAGTTCGAAGATGGGCAAAATCGGACCAGGGGGAAAAAAGTTCCCCCTTGAAGAACTAAAACGACCCCTGAAAAATACGATATTTTTACGAGTTTTTTTAAAATTTTGTTCAACAAATGTAACATTTGTATGCCATATTATGTTCATAGACCTGCGCTTGGACCAAGGGGGTTAGGAAATTCGATTTTTTTCAGGCCGCCCCCTTTGGGGGCATGGTTATAGAAATAACTTACAAATAACGATAAAAATTTAATATTTAAGCGTAAATATCATAAACAAATTATTTGTAAACATATAAAGTGGAGGTACAGATATCCCCCACCAACTCCACCGAACCCCCCCCCCCCCCCCCCACCAAAAAAAAAAAGTCCCTGCCATTTTTGTTAAATTTTAAACGTGTTGGAGGATATAAAATATTCGGCACAGCCGAATTTAACACTCTTACTTGTTTTCTATGTTTTTGTTCTATTAAATCAACAAATAATGATTTTTTATAACACCGTCCGACACACTTTTATACAATTCTGAAAGCAAAGCCGAAAATAAAGCACAATTTTTCAATTTTTCTTAATAAATTTGCATTTTCACGAAAAATCCAAATAAAAAAAGTTGTATTTCTCCAAAGAAGTGTGAAATTAGTCGAAAAAGGCACAGGAAAAACATAAAATTGCATACTTTTGGTTTTTATTTTTACGTTTAATATATTTAAAATCAGTCGAATGGTTTTCGAGATATCGCTATTTGAAATTTGGTAAAAATGGCGGTTTTTTCATACTTTCAGGAATTATTTTTTGTTTGAAATTCCAAAATTTATTTTCTTTAGGGTTTTCATAGAACTTAAGACCATCTTTTATATAAATTTAATTTGAGCTAAATCTGAGCATTTAAACCCGTGGCGTGCCTGGTTCAAAGTTTTGGATTTTTAGAAAATTTCCACCAAAATTTTTGGATTTTTTAAAATTAAAAAATACAAAAAAAAATTTCATGAGATACATTATTTTTTTTTAAATTTGTCATGCTGAATTCGAGATATCGCCATTTTAAATTATGTCAACAAATTTCCAAATATTACGGAATTTTCCTACATTTAAGACTTAAAAAAAAAATCTCCAAATGTTTTTCCATGACTATTCCATAGACTTTAAGGCAAACTTTTATTTAAAATTAATTTGAGCCAAAAATTAGAGTATTTGGTGAAATTTTTTAAAAAAAACAAAACTTTGATTGAAGGGCGCCACGGGTTAAAACGATCAGATTTGGCTCAAATTAATTTTTAATGAAATTTTGTGCCAAGCTTAATAAAATCGTGAAGAAAAAAAATTTTGAGGTTTTTGTTTTTAAATTTCTTGACCGTTGGAAAAAAACGCCAATATTTTGCAAATTTCAAATAACAATATCTCGAAAACCGTTTGACCAATTTTATTTTTTTTTTAATATTCGTATTCAGCGCATCAAAATTAATAAATGTGATGTATAGAGAGAAATATTTTGTTGTAGTATTTTTAACATGATAATGGTTTTAGGCTGGTGTCTAATTTTAAAAAAGTTGTAGGACGCCACCTCAGTTTGACTATATAAGGTAACAATTAACGAAAAAGAAAACAAGATTTACTATTTTAATTTTCTTAAAATCAAAAATTTTAATAACTTGGGTTTGTAACTTGGATAATAATTCACCTCGTGGTGAATAAAACCGTTTTTCACCAGCTGGTGAATAAAAAGTAACATAATTATTTTTCAACAAAAAATTTTTTTTTTCACCAAAAATTTTTTTTCATCAAGAAAATTTTTTTTTTCATCAATTTTTTATTTTCATCAATGTTTTTTTTTTTTCATCAAACTTTTTAACACAATTATTTTTCAGCAACCCTAGTAGAGATATTATGCTAATTTTCCTAAATAGATCTAATTTGATCCGTAAAATGGTTGTATCAAATAATATCTAATTGTATTACTTTAGATCAAAAATTTGATCCTGAATTTGGTCAATTTGATCCTGAATTTGGTCAAATCTAATTATATCAAATTGATCTTATAATATCTATTTTTATACAATTTGATGAGCAAAACCAAAATACGAATCTAATCATATATGGAGCCATATCTAACCATATAAAGTGGATCAACCGTATCAAAATGATAGATATAATTTTATATAAATTTATACGGATGCATATTAACTCATATAAGATTGTATCAAATTATATATGATTATATCAGAAAATTTTTACTCGGGAAAAAATTTTTTTTTTTCATCAAACTTTTTTTCATAATTTTTTTTTATATAATTTTTTATTTTTTTTCCATTAATTTTTTTTTTCATTAATTTTTCTTTTCAATTTTTTTTTCATCAAAAAAATTTTTTTCATCAAAATTTTTTTTTCACCAATTTTTTTGCTTTTCATCAAATTTTTTTTTTCATAATTTTTCTATCATATTTTTTTTCATCAATTTTATTTTTTTCATAATTTTTTTTTTATCATATTTTTTTCATCAATTTTTTTTTCATAATATTTTTATCAAATTTTTTATTATCAATTTTTTCCTCACCAAATTTTTTTTTTTCATATTTTTTTTTCATCAATTTTTTTTACATTTTTCTTTTCATCAGAAAAATTCATCAAAAACTTTTTTTCATCAAAATTTTTTTTCACCAAAAATTTTGGGTTCATTAAATTTTTTTTAACGTAATTTTGTTTTTCGTGAAAAACAAATCATTTTTTTTTATCAAAACTAATTCGCCAAGTCTAAGATTTTCGCATAAAAATGTTCCATGTGTTTATCAAATGTACATAAAACAAGTGAGAGTGTTATATTCTTTGGTACCGAATCTTTAATACTCTCCAAAATGTAAAAACAATTTTTTGCACTTATTTTTGTACTCACTTACGAAATGTGCAGCTCTTTTGGTTTTTTAATGGAGTCCTCGACTTATATTTCAATTCGTTTTGCATGGAATAGCAAAGTAATATAACATTATTTTTTCTAAAAAAACTTTGCTTTGGCAAGTACACCCAAATCTTCCGCAAAACATTATCATGATTTAATGTTTTGGGCAAGAGCACAAAATTCGCAGGAATTTTTTTTTTAAATTTTCGAAAATCCAAAACTTTGATTGCCGGGCGCTGCGTGTAAATTTAATCCGATTGGCCTTAAATTTGTACCACTTAATTTTTAGGTATAGTAGAATAAAAATTTTCCCTGACATTTAGAAAAATTGACAGCTGAAGAAAATATGTCACTATAGTGTCCATTGAAAGACCAATTCGAGAATGATTTAATGATGCCCTTGTGCCTTGATTATGCCTTCAGGTCTAGCAGACTTGCAGCTATAAGTTCCTAAAACTTGCTTAAAACAGTTTTTATTGGGTATAAAATTATACATACATTCATATGTGTGCATTTAGGCAAAATCATACACACTATGTATGTCTGGAAATTTTATAGTAATATCTCTTTTTTTTTGGCACTAAAAACAATTTACAGTTGGATGTGAAAAAGTTTTTGAAATTGGATTTTTTTTTTAACTGCAGCTTTTCATTAACAAAATATACACAAACATTCAAACACATTTTTTTATTTTTTTTTTTATATAAAAAAAGTGCCAAAAAATGGGAAATTAGTAGTTACAGTTAAAGTTTTTTCGTCCTTTTTATAATTGCACTTTAAAAAGTGACCCATATTCCTTTTCAAATTAAGGCAAAAAATAAAATAAAACTAAGTTATGTACTCATATCGTTGTTCTAAAATAAATAGACTTTAAAGGAATGACCTTAACTGTAAAAAAAATTTAAAATATTGGATTTAACTTTTTTCTAAATTTAAGAGTAAATGGATTTAATTAGAAGATATTTAAATTTTTGCTTTAAAGATGATAATTTTTGGTAATCAATGTTTAACATAAAAATACCTGCTGGAAAACTAGAAAACCATACAATAACTTACTACAGTTTTCGTCGGGAAATCTGTTTTCCAGTTCAATCACCCTATTTTTTTATACCCTACACCACTCTGTGGTACAGGGTATAATAAGTTTGTGCTGATGTTTGTAACTACCCGAAATATTGGTCCTAGACCTACCTTCAAGCATACCGATCGACTCAGAATTACTTTTTGAGTCGATTTAGCGATGTCCGTCCATCTGTCCATCTATCGGTTTAAACACGATACAGGTCGCAATTTTCAATCAATTGACTTGAAATTTGAAACTTAAAAATCTTTTGACCCAAGGACGAAGCCTATTGAAATTGACCTAGCCCCCATACAAACACCCTCTTTGGGTTCGGCTTAAATGACTCTAAAAACACTACGTGACAGTTTTTTGACCAAATGTATCTGACACCTATTCTTTATGTACAATTGTCCGCTGAATCCGAATATGAAGTCAGAATGGTCAAAAGTAGAACAGTTTTCGAGATATTCGAAAATAAGCGTTATTTGTGTTTTTAAAAAAGATGATGTCACTTAAATGCAAATATCTTCAAAACTATTCGTCGATTTATGTATTTCTTTTTTTTTTAATGAAAGATAATAAAATTAATAAAATATCCATGGCTCGCTTGTGAAGATTAATCAAGAAATGACAGAGTTACAGTGGACAAAAGTTCAAACGTCATGAAAAATTTTATGATTTTTTGCAATTTTGCTCTTTTCAAGTTATTTTTTTTTAAACCAAACAATTAAAAATTATAATGTTTCATTACATAGGACATTATTTTATTTCAATACGAACATTTTGCGCCCAACAAGACCCAGGTTGGTGCAAAAATGACAAAGCTACAGTAGATTTAGTGAATTAACCCACTTTTCATTACTAACATTTAGCTTTGTATATTTACTTGTGTTTTAACAAAAAAATCGAAAAGTGGGATAATTCAATTAATCTACTGTAGCTTTGTCATTCTTGCACCGAGCTGGATCCTATTGGGCACAAAATGTTCGTATTGAAATAAGCTAATGTTCTAAGTGAAAATAGTGAAAAATAAGTTGAAAAGAGCAAAAAACAATAATTTTATCGATTTTCTCGTAAATATCTCGAAAACTGTTCTACTTTTGACCATTCTGACTTCATTTTCGGATTCAGCGTTCGGATTTACATAAAGATTAGTAGTCAGATTCATTTAGTCACGACTTTGTTGAAAATTTGTGACACAGTGTAACCGTATTATAAAAGATATCACTTTGAAATTTAGCAGGTAATCAAATTTTGTATACATGAATCACCATTCCAAATTTCAAAGGAATCCGGTTTGCCCTTCTTGTATTCCCCATACAAACCACCCTCCCGATGTTCACATAATTCCCTCAAAATTTATAAAAATGGAAATATTTGATAAAAATTCTATTTTTAGGTGTTAAACGTGTACTTTTGTAACCTTATCAAATCGGAATATAATTGGACCATTTTTGGACTTACAATTAGTCCACCATATAAAAATTTCGACCGATATTCAGTTAAATCTGTCTATTGACAAAAAAATAAACCAATTCCACTGAAATTTGATCTGTGTGTGTTTTCTACAATAAATAAAGATCTAACAAAAGACAGACCCAAGCGGTCAATGTTTGGACTTGGGACCCATTTAACGGAAAACAGTGGTGTAGGGTATCATATGGTCGGTCTTGATCGACTATAACTTTCTTACTTGTTTTTTAATTGTTGGCATTTTTTAAAGATAAATCATTAGCTTTTACCTACTTGTGTGGGTTATTTTTTTGTAAAAAAAAAAAATATTTATAGAAATATAAAAACAAGTCTTAGCCGGAACTCCTCATATACACTCAAAAAAAAAAAACTGTAATGTTAGCAAAAAAAGCTTGTAAACCTACAAAAAAATTTGCTGATTTTGAATCCACAATTTTTTTGCTAAAGTTAGTAAAAATGTTTTGCCAATAATAAGTTAACAAAATTTATTTTTTTTTAACTTAGTTCATACACATCTGAGAACCCCATTGGGTTCGGACCCGAAAGGTCCAGACCCCGATGGGCCTAGACCTAGTTGGGTTCCTTTAAAATCGTCATAGTTTTTGATCCAAAACTTGTGTCCGTTTCGCTCTACCTTGCTTAGTTTTTGAGATACGTGATTATAGGGGACCACTGGGGTCTTGAGAATTAAAAAACTCGATAACTTCAAAAATATTACTGGGAGAGCTTTTTACTTTAAGATATTGTTCTACGTGTTGAGAGCTACAAAAATGCTGTTGGACTTTTGGTTGTGTCGGCAATATTTACCGAGATATGAGCATTTTAAAATTTTCGGGAATGCTAACTTTTTTGGATCCAATGTTAGGGACCATTAGAGTCCACACATGTGAAGAGGACCGGCGATACTATGGAGAGCCCGAGAACCAAAAATGGCCACCATTTTGCTCTATCTGGCTTAGTTTCCAAGATAGCGCTATTTTAAGTTCTCTGAAAATAAAAAAAAATTTACCATATATTTTGCTAATATTAGCAAAAAATCTTGTAAAAATGTTGTCAACTCAATTTCAAATTTAGCAAAAGAAATTAGTTCAAAGTTTGTTTAAAATTGCTAATGAGCTAAATGAAGTTTACAAAAATTTTTTGCTAACATGCTAATCTCAACTAAAAATTTGCTAAAATTTAGCTAACTAGCGTTAGCAAAAAAAAATTAGTAAATCTACTAACGTATTTTTTTGAGTGTACAACATTTTTAAGTAAGAAGATGTTAAAATTCTGCACTTGGATCCAGGACTTACGATAGGCATTTTTTGGCCCGCTCCCTTTTGTGGGCATAGATATAAAATATAAACTGTATATCATAATAAATTTATTTGTTAAAATTAATCGCAAGAGCAAGATGTCCTCCTAAAATTACGCTGCCATCTTAGTTAAAAATTTTAAAGGGTATATAAAAATAGCATCATCATATGTTAAAATTAAATTTTAACTTTACAAGTTTTAAAATATGTATGTTTCTCATATATCAACTTGTACTTCTATGTCATTAATCTTCATCTTATTTGCTGTTGACATTTTGTTTTTCGTTTCATACAAAAACCAACAGATTTAATTTCAAATACAAGTTGCAACAGTTGATTTGACAAATAAAATATGAACTTAAACCAAAATATATAAACAAAAAAAATAAAAAAAAATTATCCAACATTTTGTGCTTTATCCTCCAAAAAAATGTCACGACTTGGTACAAATATATACACCCAAAATAGTTCTACAGTAAAAGTTTTAGTAAGTGGTTTCGTAATCCAAATCTACTCTTAAGTTACCAATTACACAGTGCAACAACTAAAATCGGAATGCGATGAAACCAAAAGCAAATGAAAGTTGACATATTCCATAACAAACAAATGCCTTTAGGCTTATTTTTTAGTTCAGCTATAGATGTTTTTTACACGCATTTGAAGTTAGTGAACTTTAATTATAATTATAAATTCGTTGAAAACTGAAGAAGGCGTATGATTAATATTGTAATTGCTTTTAAATAACAATCATACGCAGCAGTGCACAGTGGATTATTTTTAATAATTTTGCTATTCATGAAGTACCGATTGCAGCGAATTTCATACCAATTATAGCTAACGTAATTTCGAGTTTGGACGCTGTACCCCACATGTTCAATAGGGGCAACACCTGGGGCCCCTTAAGAAGGACATGTTTAAATGCATGTAACAAATAATCTAGCGCTGAACTAAAAACCGTCTTCAGGGGTTTGTTATATAAAATGTCAACTTTCATTTGCTTTTAGTTTCATTCCATTCTGATTCGAATAGATCGATTTTGTATCACTGTGTTACCAATAGAACAGTAGTTTTTTAGTATCTTTAAAGTACTAAAATTGGTAGTTTTTACTGATTATAAGTAATATTAGTAACAAATCTTAGTATTGATTACCAATTATTGAACTATATCCTTTTAGACTAAAACGTTAGTACGTTAGCTAAATTTTTAGTATTAAATACCCACATTTTTTTGAGTGTATGTATGCACATAAAATTTCTAACCATTATGCACTTTGTCTAAAAGTTAATTCAGTTGTTTTTGTCGTTACTTGTTACTTTTAGAATCGTAATATAAACCGACCACAAAAACCACATGACAAATTTCTAAATAATAAAGTGATAACTTTCAATTAATATTTTGACTTTTTAATAGTGGATTTTACAAAAAAAAAATATATATGTATGTGCGAATTTATGTGTACACTCAAAACTATTTCCTATTTGACTAAGCAAATTTTCAGCTGATTTTTCTGCTAAAATGAATATTTTTTACTAAAATCTCTGTCATTCAGTTTTACAAAGTAACAATAATTTTACTGCATTTTTCTGTTTGCTAAATTTCAAAATATTTTTGAAAACATTTTTAGCAGATTATTTTTTAATTATACAGAAATGGTTTGCTGTCATTCTTTTTTCAAGAAAATTTTCGAAGTTTTTTTTCAAAGTGTTAATTTTTTTGTTTGTTTTTTTATTCAATCATTTTTTTAATTTTTTTACTATCGAATTTATCGAATTCGTTTTTGAGACGAATTCGATAAAAAAAAAAAAAATTGTCTTTAAAATCCGCGCCTGTATCATTAATAAATTACGTTAAAAATTTATCGATCTATTAAATGAAATCATAATAATTAATTTTTATCAAGGTTGGCAATCGAAACGAATAACGGTATCGATATCGGTATAGGTATCGTTTTTTTATTTATTTCGGTATCGGTTACGGTATTTGAGTTAAATCAGTTACGGTATTACCGATACCGAAGCGTCAATACCGGTACATACCGGTATTATCGAAAAAATGCTAAAAATATAAAAAAACGTATAAGAACTTAAAAAAAAATTGTAAAAACAAGTAGAAAAGTTAAATTCGATTTGGACGAATCCATCAATACCTTCCACAATGCGCTTCTAAAGTGATAGTTAATTTTCTAACGTGAATCAAATTAACAATTTTGTTTAGAAATATTTTATTTTGAGTAAAAAACTTTTTTAAGTCATTTTTGAGAAAAAAAAAATGACATTTTTTTTTAGTGTAAATTATTTTTCGAGTGTAAGTTTTTTTGTTTTAGTATAAAAATTTTTGTGAGTGACAAGAATACTTATTGTTAGTAAAAAATTTTCCTGACTCATCATTTTTTTTAAAGCTGGTTTAACGGTCTTTTCAACAAGTGAATTTAACCTTTAATACCCTACTGGTTCCGCAAGGAACCATCCAAAAAAAATCGGTAACTTTGTTAAACAAATTTTGAAACTTCCTTCTGTGACTTAAACAATGTTTATAAATACAATATCTAACATTTTCGCATTTAACCACTTATTGTTAGAAGCACATTTTTTTGACACCCGTATGCTCATCACAGTGTCCCAACCTAAAAAAAAAAAAAATTGGTGAAATTACGTTTTTCCGAAAAATCATTTTTTGTGTTAAATACATCGAAAGCGAAGCTGAAAAAAATAGTTCCGTGAATTTTTTGAATTTTCAGAATGTTTAAAACAAAAAAAATGTGCTAGAAAAAGACTTTGGTCAAATTTTGTCCTCCGGGTGCCTGATTGATTCACAAGGGTCCCACCAGGTTTTCTTCACATAGTTCAGGTAAATGTAACCTATAAACAAAGTCGTAGAACAAAAGTTGTTTAGAATTGCGAGTTAAAATATTATAAATAACATATATTTCGGCTCAAAAAAAAGTCAGGATATTAAAGGTTAAGGTAAACTAATCTGAAATTTACGGTTTTCTTAATAACTTTTGACCCACTGGACCGATTTGGCTGAAATTTAATACGACTAGAGGAACGGTAAATATATATGTTAAGCTTCAGCATCCTCTGGATTGCCTTTCGAAAGTTAGCGTTTTTTTATCTCGAAAATTTACGAAAAACCCTTGTCGAAATTAAGTCTTTTGCTCATAACTTTTGAAGCACTGGACCGCTTTCGTCCTAAATCCTATGTCTTTAAGACAAAAATATAAGGCCGTATCGATTTTTACCTTTCTTTTATGTTTTAGCTGAAAGGGGTCCAATAAGTTTCTATTGGGTGTCAAAATGACTCCATAAAATTTATTTCCCTCCCGCATCGCGGTTAAAGTAAAAACCCCAACTTATTACATATTTCATCTTATATCTGGGCAACCAAGTTTTTTTTTGTTAGTGTTATCTATTTGAAAAATAGGTTTTTCCTGTCTAGACAAGATCACATTCAAAAATATTGCAAACAATTTTTTTCGCAAATTATGGGACCTTTATGGACGATTTCTACGAGTTAAGCCACTTCAAAAAATTATACTATGGTGGAAAACCTCCTGCTAGTATTCCAAATGCCTCCCCCGAAGTCCTGTAAATATAAAAAAAAATCCTTGGACACCCACATCACGGATTAAATAAAAATCCCCACAAAAACCCTACTATACGAAAGGGGTCCAGAAAGTTTCTATTGGGAGTCAAAATGACTCCATAAAAATTTCGTGAAAATCAATAATTTTCTTTTGCTTCCGCATCGCGGTTGAAGTATGGATTTTTAAAATTTTAGCTTAATTCACGATGTGGGTGCCAAAAGATTTTTTGATTTTCATGAGACTTCGGTGAGGCATTTGTAGTACGATTTTTCATTTACAAAAACCAAAAAATTTGCAAACTTTCTACATATTAATTTGTTTTTTTTTTTGTAAAAAAACATGGTTTTTAAGAAAAAACCGTTTCAATACCGGTACGTACCGATACCGGAGGAAAAGGTTTTTGGATACCGGTATCCGATACCAAAACTGAGTTTCGGTATTGGTATTGGTACCGGTATTCAATTTAAAGGGTTTTGAAACGGATAACGGTATTGAAAAGGTATCGATTGCCAACATTGATTTTTATTAAAATGCAAAACCCTCTATCTGATCATTTTCATCCATGTACTTAATATTTTTGAGAAACAAAACCCTCTATCTACACAGAAAAAAAATATATTTGAGTAAATTTTTAATACTATTGAATAAAAAATTACTCAATTTTTCACCAATAAACGATTTAATAGTATTGAGTAAAATTTTTAATAAAGATTTATTAAATGTATGAAAAAAAAATTTGAGAACATTTTTAATTGACACAATTAAAAATTTACTCAAAATTCATCTATTTATTTTTTTAAAAGTTTAAAGAAGTTTTAAACTTTTTTACAAAAAAAAAAAAAACTTGTTTTTTTAAACTTTACCAAACATATTTATGTTTCAAAAACATAGAAAAATTTTGTAAAGACGATTATAAACTTTCATATTCATACACAAAAAACTATAAACTTAACGAGAATTCAAAAAACTATGAGAGTTTAAAAAAATTAAAAAAGCTATTAAATTTTTAATTTAATTATTTACTTAAATTGTTTTTACAATTTTTAAGCAAATTTTTAATTGCGTCAATTAAAAAATTACTCAATTTTTGTTTTTAAATTAAAACAAGTGATTACTCAAATTTGTTTCCTCTATATTTTTTTCTGTGTATCCTGTAAAATCCCCAATAGCGTAAAGTTTTAAAAACGAATCATATAAATTTATCATAAAAGGTCATGTACAGTAATTTTAAAGGTTTTTGGCCTCCTGAATTCGAATTCGAATTTGACCTTGAAATTTCGCTATCTTATCAAGTTTTTTGTTATATCAATTTATGTTTAATATCTCAAAAACCTGACAAGATAGAACAATTTAAAGGCCAGATTCGGATTCAGCGCGCCAAAAACCTTTAAAATTATTGTACATGACATTTTATGATAACTTTTTTTTTTTGCCTGGGTTATCAGAGCGGCGATTTTCTGCAAAATCTTAATTTTCTTTTTTAGAAAAATTATCAAAACTCCGTCAATTGTTATCCGATTTTTTCAGGATAAAGCTTATCGTATTTAGAATTAAATTTTATTTTAAAATACGTTTAAAAACATAAAGGTTGTTAAACGAACTATAGCAGAAAAAAATCGATAAACTCGAAAATTTTTCAAAAAATAACAAAAAAATTTGATTTTATAGAAAAAATCAATAGATGCCTTTCTTATATATAGACCAATATACACACATGGGAAGCCCTATCATTCTTCTATCCAAAACAGTTTAAGAACTTAAAATCGGTTAAAAAGTTTTTGAATTACACAAGGTTTAGTGAGAAAAGTAAAAAAAAAAACTTTTTTTTGACAATAACTCTAAAATTTGAGGGTTTCTGGCAAGTTTATTGAACATTTTTGTGATTTACTCGACAAGACCAACAACCTATACTATGTCACATCAGAAGTATTTTTGCACTGTAGCACAGTGTAATTTAAGAGCGTTATATTATGATAAAATATTGTAACAAATTATGTTTATAGCAATCATAAAATTTTTGTTTGTCCTAAATTATTATTTTTTCAATATTTAGGATCATAACATGATTGCTGCAAAAATGTTATGGTTGCAACAAACAAGTTATGATTATATTTCCAATCATACTATGACGCCCTCAAATTTTGGTTGCCACAATCATATCTCTTTTGTGTAATGCCTTATATAAGAATAATGTTTATAATGAACACTAAATATATTTAAATGATGAGTTATTTGTTGCTGACCACACAATAACAAAAAAAGCCATTAAACAGGAAAACAATGATATGGACCATAAAATATTTAGACAAATTATTTTATGTACGAGCATATCTTCATTAAAATACCCACACATTTCTATGACTATTTCCACTGGATTTTTTATACCCTCCAACAACAGTATGGGAGGTATACTCACTTTGTCATACCTTGTGTAACGAATCGAAATATGATGGTAGTACCTACATATATTTAATGATCCTTGATAGATTCTAAGACATTATATCGTTGTCTGTTCAATTCAAGACATATCGAAGGAGAATATTCAGAACTTGCTATCTGCAACATTTTCAAAATATAGTTTTTGGATAAAATATGTTCACAGAATAAGTTTTTGATATTTTAAAATATTTTAAATAAGAAAATTTTAAAAACATAGATGTAATATTTTTCCTATACACTTGCATATAATTTTTAAATCTATATCTACAAATATCATTTACTACACTGATAGAAAAACGCTTCATATCACTAATGAATGGAATTCATTAACGTAGTTTTATTACAACAATGAAATATTTCATATGCCGAATGAAATTTCATACATATTGTGCAACATTTTTATTAATTTTGATTCATTAGACTTCGTAGTTTCATTAAAAAATGTCATTAAGTTTTGTTTACAAAATTTGCTGTTTTTTGACACCTGTCGTGTCGCGTCTGTTTAGTCTGTTAGTTTACGCTCGCAAAAAACAGCTGGTCAGAGCGTGATTTTTTATTAAAGTAAGTATTTATTAAACTCGCGTTGTTTTTAATAATTTTTCGTGGTTTTACTTACGTATTAAAAGTAAATGTTATAGTAAAATTTTGTGTGAGAAAACTAAGTGAAATCTATAGATAAAATAAAAAATATGTGAAAGTGTTTTTAACTTGGTTATTTTGTGATTTTTTTAGACTTTTTTTTATGAAATTGAAAAAAAGTAAAATATTAATTTTATATTTACTAAATTTGTGCTGTTTTATATTAGTTCGTGGTTTTTTAATATGTACTACAATTTAAGGTTGGAGTAACATTTTGTGTAAGAAAACTAAATGAAACACATTTTTTATTATTTTTAATTCTATAAAAAGATCTTTACAAGTTTATACATATATTTCATTTTAAAAATTTATTTATTTTATTTATTTATTTATTATTAATTACATTAATACAATTATTGTAACTAACTTAAGCTAAGAGTACTAGCTGCAGCGGCTTTCGACTCTGAATGTTAAAAATAGTTTAAAATTAAATATGATTTTGTAGGTTATTTTCTAAAAAATATTTACAAATTAATTTAATGTTTGTTTCGTTAACAACTTTTAAGAGTTCAGATGGAGGACTAGTTCCAAATATGTTGGTTCTGGACGAATGGTACAATGGGCACTCATCAAGGATGTGGGCTATATTTTTTTCTGTATTGCAGGATTCACATTTTGGAGGTGTTGTTTTTTCTAGTAGATATTTATGAGTTAATTTGCAGTGACCAATTCTAAGGCGGACTATTAAATTGGTTTCCCTTCTAGAGCATGTTTTGGGATATGTAGGTTTCGATCCCGTAGGATTATTGTTTTTGTAGTTATGTTGATATAAACTCCATTTGTCAACGGTAATTGATTTCAAATGAGAGTAAACTAAACTTAAAATATCTCGAGTTTCAAAAGTCGGGAATTTTGTTAGTGGTCTTTGTTTTGCTTCTGCGGCCTGTGAATCCGCATATTCATTACCTGGTATGCCAACATGGGAAGGAACCCACATAATTTTAATTTTGTCTGGAAGTTTTATAAAAATGTTTCTGATTTGATTTATTACCGGAGAGTCATATAAAGAATTTTGTATCGCCCGAATAGATGAAAGGCTGTCAGTGCAGATAATATAATTTGAGTCGTTTGTAGAGGCGAATTCAACAGCAGCAAATAAGGCCGAAGCTTCAGCTGTGAATATGGAGCAGTAGTTGTCGATATGACCGATGTTGATGAGTTTACCGTCACGTTCTACTGTTGCAAACGTAGTAAAATCTTTTGATTTAGATCCGTCTGTAAACAGGAGGTTCCAATTGTGCCTAATATAGTATTCAATTATGTTATTAAAAGTCTGTTTGTAAATAATGGACGGCGTTGAAGTTTTTGGAAGATCTAACATAGATAGAATAAATGAAGACTTTTTTAAAAGCCATGGTGGTTCTGATTGTTGTTTGAGAAGTTGTGGTTGAAAATCTAATCCAAGTTCACGTGCTAAATGGATGCATCGAGCAATAGTAGATATACGCTTAGGTGTTCTTCTGCAATTGATTGTTTTTTTTACTTCTTCAAATAATATTTTGTTTCGGCATGTAAGTAGTTTGGGTATAATTTTTTGTGTTTGAAATGATGTACGGTATTCGATTGAAGGCATTCCAGCTTCAGCTAAAATAGTTTTTATAGGACTTGTACGAAAAGCCCCAATGCTGCGACGGACTGCCGCATGATAAGGACTTTGTATTAACTTAATGTGGGACGGTGCACACCAGCCATATATTGGAAGACCGTAATCAATTTTAGAAAGAAGAATAGAACGAGTGATGTTTATCATTGTCGAAATGTGTATCAGAAAGTTTTTTGATGTTAGAAATTTTATTATATTTAGCCTGGAAAACAGGCTTTTTCTGAGATGTAAACAGTGGTTTTTAAAAGTAAAGCTTTTGTCAAAGATAACTCCGAGTATACGAAGTTGTTCTATTTTTTTGATTATTGTATTGTTATACACGATATCGAAGTTATTACAATTGTGTTTTCTGCATATGTGCAATAAACTACATTTCTCTATTGAAAGCTTTGCGCCTGATGTTAAGCACCACGTATCAATTTCTTTTAGGGTGTTAGAAAACATCTCTTTTACTTTGTTGTTATCACTTGTTTTTGTGAATATTACTGCATCGTCAGCGTAAATAGCATGTTCTAAGTGTTTTTGTTTAGATATTATAATACTAAATTGGTTAAAAGCAATAACAAATAAAACAACTGATAGTGGAGATCCCTGTGGAATACCATTATGTAAAGGAACAAATGTTGATGATTGGTCGTTGATTTTTACTTTAAACTTTCGGTTGCTTAAAAAACTTTTAATTACATAGTACATTTTTTTGCCAATTTTCCATTCAGCGAGTTGTTTCAGAATTACGTGGATACCGATTCTATCAAAAGCTCTTTCAAAATCTGTTGAAAGAATATTAACATGGTTTTTGCTAGATATCGCTTTTGAGATAAAATGTTGTAGGTATAGAAGTACGTCGTCAGTACCTTGTTTTTTCATAAAGGCAACTTGATTATGAGTGAGAAGATTATTAGTTTTTAAAAACCACATTAGACGTCTAGCAATAATTTTTTCCAAAGTTTTGCTAATGCATGAAAGTAGGGAGATAGGCCTATACCCAGTGACATTATAACGGTCTTTATTTGGTTTGGGAATTGGTACAATAACTGCCGTTTTCCAAGCTTGAGGGAAAATACCGGAAGTAAAAATGTTGTTATAGGTTGTTAGAACCTGTTTTTTAGTGGATGGAGAAAGATTTTTTATCATTGGGTATGAAATGCGATCGTCTCCAGGTGTTTTTTCTTTAACTAAGTGTAGTGCGTCTTCTAGTTCTACGATGCTGATTGGATTTTCGATTTTTTTTGCATGTGTATTACAAGGTTGTGGGTTGTAGTGATGGTTTGTTGCAGATAGTTTTTCAAGTTTAAGGTTGGAGTAACATTTTGTGTAAGAAAACTAAATGAAACACATTTTTTATTATTTTTAATTCTATAAAAAGATCTTTACAAGTTTATACATATATTTCATTTTAAAAATAAAAGTAACATTTATTCAATAAAAGTATTTTATTTCAAAAATAAAAAGTAGGATTTATTTAATGGAAGTTTTTCATAAGAATTAAATACTTGTTTCATTAAAGTAATGAAAACTTTTCATAAAATACAATTTATATTTTGTATGAACAATTTTCATTAATTTAATGAAACTTGTTCTTGCAATTACATTTTATGATACCTATTTCATTAATTCAATAAAACCCTGCATAGGTTCCTTTTTAACGTCATTTTTCATAACATTAATGTAGATTTTCATTTTTGTCATGTACAAATTTCTATCATTGTACAACAGTGATACAACTCAAAAATACCTATTGCTGCAATTTTAACTAAAAATGGGTAATCCATTTAAAAAGAAGATACATTTCAAATGTGATAATAACATATTCTCTCTCGCGTTTTTTGGGTTATGTCACTATTGTAGTAAATGATCGATGTATATTTTTTGTTAAAAAAAATACACACATTGTTGATTCAATATATGGATAAATTGAAAAGGATACGAAAACTATATACGCACATACATACAAATATGAGAATATAATGGTCACGGTCAAGCAAAGTCAAAATATCTTCATTTTGGATAACATGAGATTACACACACACAAACAACAATGTCCAATACATATGCGAACCCATGTCCCATTACCACAATATACAATCTACATAGTGCTTAAAACAGAGGTTCTCAAATAAAGACATTTTTTCTACATTTTTCCTATAGAAAAAGTATAAGATTCTGAGAAATTGTTCCTATGGAAAAATTATCAGATTTTGAGACATTTTTCCTATAGAAAAAGTTTTAGATACTGAGACATTTTTCCCATAGAAAAGTCTCAGATTTTTTATAGAAAAAGTCTCAGATTCTGAGACATTTTTTTTTATAGAAAAAGTTTTAGATTCTGAGACATTTTTCTTATCGAAAAAGTCTCAGATTCTGAGACATTTTTCTTATAGAAAAAGTCTCAGATTCTGAGACATTTTTCTAATAGAAAAAGTCTCAGATTGTAAAACATTTTTCTTATAGAAAAAATCTCAGATTCTGAGACATTTTTCTTATAGAAAAAATTTAATTTATAGAAAATAAAATTTATAGAAAAATTCTCAGATTCTGAGACATTTTTCTTATAGAAAAAGTCTCAGATTCTGAGACATTTTTCTTATAGAAAATGCCTAATCTAAGAAAGTCTTAGATTCAGAGAGTTTTTCTATAGAAAAAGTCTCAGATTCTGAGACATTTTTCTTACAGAAAAAGTCTCAGATTCTGAGACATTTTTCCTATAGAAAAAGTCTCAGATTTTGAGACATTTTTCCTATAGAAAAAGAAGAAATTTTCCTATAGAAAATATCTCAGATTCTGAAACATTTTTCTTAAAGAAAATATCTCAGATTCTGAGCGATTTTTCCTATAAAAAAAGTCTCAAATTTTTCTATAACAAAAGATTCAGATTTAGAGACATTTTCCTAAAAAAAGTCTTAGATTCTGAGAAAGTCTCAGATTCTGAGACATTTTTCTTATAGAAAAAGTCTCAGATTCTGAGATATTTTTCTTATAGAAAAAGTCTCAGATTCTGAGACATTTTTCTTTTAGAAAAAGTCCCATATTCCGAAACATTTTTCCTATAGAAAAATTCTCAGATTCTGAGAAATTTTTCTTATAGAAAAAGTCTCAGATTCTGAGACATTTTTCTTATAGAAAAAGTCTCAGATTCTGAAATATTTGAGAAAGTGAGAAACTCTGACTTATACTAAATATATTTTCCCTTATTTTTTTACTGAAGCTATGAAATGACAAATGAATCACATGTAACAATAGAAACAGGATATTGTAATACGAAAAGTAAAAATATAAAAAAATTGTGATATTTTTCGTATTGTATTTAAACAAAATTCAACACAATATGACAATGTATGTAGGTAAGTAAATTTACATGCATGCATACATACCACTCATGGAAAATGAATCTAAAAATAGTGTACGTGTCCGGAAAAAGAAATTGATTTTCATTTCAAACGAATAAATTTACCAAAAAAATAAGAGATTTTAAATTTTGTAATTTAACATGTAAGACCCCATCTACATTAGTGCCACAAAGTAATAATTCAATTTTAAGGTTGTCCTAGACAACTAATGTATGATTAATTTGACCAATGAGTAGTAGTAGTGGTTGGTAACTAATTTTGTTATAAATGAGTATAAGAGTGAAACGTTATAATTTACATTAACTTTGACTTAAGCAGAGATATGTGTTACATTTTGACATTAGGGATCACTGGTGGGCACTATTTTAATAGATTTTTTTTTTAACTTATTATCTGTAGAAACATGTCTCAGATGATTCTAAGACATTTTTTTCTTGTAAAAAACGAAATTTTCAAAAACTTTTTTGTTTCAAAATGTTTTTTTTTAATGCTGAAGGATCCTATATTTTATATATAATTCGAAAAATTACTAAAGTAAAATTTTTTACCCTTTTTATCCTCTTATTACACTCTGCAACAAATTTTGGGTCATCGCTTTGAGCCTCAATGCCTTCAACGCCATATGAAAGTAGACTATCAAATGGACAAATTCACCAAAGGGTTTTGCAAAGTCAGTTCGGATTTCTTTTTTATAGCCCACTGAAGTTTTCATTTTTTTTATCAAAGGCGTTTGGAAAACGTTAAAAATACTATAATAAAAACTCCTCTGAGCTTCAAAATGTGATTTGATGTCTTCAGTGAAATTGTATGGCGGTTCTTTTCTTAGAATTTTTTAACCCTATAACTGCCATTTTAAGCGGTCATTTTTTTTACTAAAGTAGTGCTAAAAAATATCGACAAAAAACAGTGCAAATATACTTCTGAGCTAAAAATTATATTCTGAAGTGTTTTATAAAATTTTGTGATGATTCTTTTCTTTGAGCAAATTAACCGTCTAGCTCCCGTTTTAAGGGGTCATTTTTGTCCTTTTTTAAAAGAAAGACAAAAAAGTCTTTAAAAAATGGCAATTAGAGGGTTAAAATGTTCTACAAATATCTTCTGCATCAAATTTTACTAGGGGTCGTCAAAGCCAAAAAAAACCTTTGGATTATGTAAAATGCTAAAAAAAAGTATGTGCAAAAATTGTATGTGCAAATTTTACAACTTCACTTTTTTTTAGCATTTTACATAGTCCAAATGTATTTTTTGGCCTTGACGATCCCTAGTAAAATTTGATGCAGAAAATATTTGTAGAACATTTTAACCCTCTAACAGTCTTTTTTTATAGACTTTTTTGTATTTCTTTTAAAAAAGGACAAAAATGACCCCGTAAAACGGGAGCTAGAGGGTTAATTGGGTCAAGGAAAATAATCATCATAAAATTTTATAAAACACATCAGAATATAACTTTTAGCTCAGAAGTATATTTGCATTGTTTTTTGTCGATATATTTTACCACTGCTTTGGTAAAAAAAATAACAAACATTGATTATTTATACTTAACCCTTTTTAAGCATTTTGCGCATGTGGCACAAACTTTGAACATTTGACAACCCCTAGTGAAATTTTATGAGGAAAATATTTGTAGAACATTTTAACCCTCCATATGGACGTTTTATTAGACTTCTGTGTTTAGCTTTTGAAAAATGACTAAAATGACCCCTTAAAATGGCAGTTATAGGGTTAAAATGTTCTAAGAAAAGAACCGCCATACAATTTTACTGAAGACATCAAATCATATTTTGAAGCTCAGATGAGTTTTTATTACAGTATTTTTGACGTTTTCCAAACGCCTTTGATAAAAAAATAAAAACTTCAGTGGGCTATAAAAAAGAAATCCGAACTGACTTTGCAAAACCCTTTGGTGATTTTGTCCATTTGATAGTCTACTTTCAAATGGCGTTGAAGCCATTGAGGCTCATTTTTCTTGTTGCACAGTGTTATGAGAAATTTCTTAAATTTTTTTTGAAATGGAAGATCTTAAATTCAAAAAATGCCGTTTTAGTGATCATCATTTTAAAAGATCCAAAAGATTCGACCAACGTACCCACACTTTTATCCCCTCTTAAAATTTTAATTTTCAAAACAGATATTTTTGTCTGAATATTTAGAAATTATAAAAAACCCAGCAAAAACTGACATTACTAGTAATGGGTTTTGTAATCCGAAACAAATGTTTATCACTACTTACTTATTGAATGAAACACTAGTTATTTTAACAAGGGCGTGAGACAAAAATAACTAGTGAAGAGTAAAGAGATAAATAAGTAATTACTGTCTCGGATTACGAATAAGTAGTCAAATACCATTACCAATAAGTAGTAAAATAACTAGGTACCGAAATTTTTCTTGAATTCTAATTCCAATTTACAGACGTAAGTAAGACAAAAGAAAATTACAGAAAACGTGATGATTTACTCTGAAAACTGAAATCTATGCAATTTTTTTTTTGTTTGCTTAAGTCTTAATTTACCAATTAAACTTGAAAATAAGTACTTTTTTATCACATTATTAACAACTAGTTATTTATATTATTACAAATAACTAATTTTATATGATAATAAAAGACACTAGTTACTTTTCGGACTAAAGTAATGCAGATGGTAATGAGTAGTGGTTATAAGTAATGTGCTTGGTAATCATTACTTTGCACTACACATTACCGAGTTTTTCCTGGGAAGTAACAAAAGTGCACTTTTTTACCCCTTTTTAACCATTTTAAATCGGATACTCTAAAAACACAGCATTACACTCAAAAAACCTTGTCAAATTACTAGAAAAAGTCTCGTAATCCCATTTTACAAATATTTTACAGTTTTTCTTGTTTTTTAACAAATAATTTTCTATCGAAATTTAAATTTTTTTGTAATTTTACAGTTTTTCTTATAATTTTACAAATTTCCAAGATTTAAAAAAAAAATCTAGTAAATTCACGAGATTTACTTGTAATTATTTTTGCGCCAAAAACTCTGTAAATTTACAATTTTATTGGTAAAAATCTTCTAAAATAACAAAAAAGTTCGCAATTTTTTCTAGGAAATCGCGTAAAATAGAAGGTGGCAAAAAATCTAGTAAAACCACAAAACCTCCTTGTAAGTTTTATCGAGTCAAAAAATTTGTAAAAATACAATTTTAATGGTAAAAAGCTTGTAAAATTACAAAATTATTGGTAAAAAGCTTATAAAATTACAAGGAATTGTTGTCAAATAGGAGGTAGCAAAAAAAAGAAGTTACAAATTTTTCTTGTCGTTTTACAAGGGTTTTTTTTTGTGTGTAGAGTATAAAAGATTTGGTATAGCCGAATTTTAAGACAATTATCATTTGTTCGTAGAAAAATTTTCAGATTCTGAGAAATAAAAATAAACGTGTTTCTCGCCAAAAAAATCATTATTTTCAATTCCTACAACATAAGAAAATTTCGAGTCATTTATTGCCAATTGAAACCCCTTCCTTTTTAGTAGAAAAAAAATCCGCAGAAATACAGTTACCTCGAATTATATCGGCCACTGTTTTCTAAACATTAAGATTTATGATTGTGCAATCGCAACAATTACAAAATTGAATCTTTCCGAATTTTGTTAAAACATAATAAATGTGTTTCTAATTGCACCCATGGACATTTTGTGTGTGTTGTTTCAATGTATGTGCGTATAATATACATATTGTTCAAATATGTTTGTCTGTATGTGTACATGATTTGTGTTTAATTAATTTGGTTTAAATTCGAGCATCAACAACGACTTTTGAGACATGCAATATATAGAATAGGGTGACACTTTTTATACCCTCACTCCACTCTAGTGATAAAGGGTGTATGAAAGTTTTTCATTCCATTTGTAAACCCTCGAAAAATAGGTCAAGGACACCAAAAAGTATATATAATCATGATCCCCATCCGGGTTTGTCTGTCCGTCTGTCTGTTTATACTCAAAAAAACCTACACTAAAAAACACAAAAACTCGTAACTTTTATTTTTTGATACCTCCTATTTGACAAGAATTCCTAATTTTACAAGCTTTTTTTACCAAAAATTTTGTTATTTTACGAGATTTTTACCAATAAAATTGTAAATTTACATTTTTTTGACGCGTTAAAACTTACAAGGAGGTTTCGTAACTTTACTAAATTTTTTGCTACCTCCTATTTTACGAGAATTCCTAATAAAAATTACGAGCTTTTTTTGTAATTTTACAAGTTTTTTACCAATAAAATTGTAAATTTACAATTTTTTTCGCGCTATAAAACTTACAAGGAATTATTTTAAATTTACTAGATTTTTTTGTAAATAAACCATTGAAATTTGTAAAATTACAAAAATAAATAAATTTCGATAAAAAAATTTTGTTAAAAACCAAGAAAACTGTCAAATGTTGGTAAAATGGGTAAATTTTTTTTGTGTATTGAAAACACACAAACTTTTGCCGAATGTTGCCGAATACGAGGCAACTGTAGCATGACATTTATTTTTCATTTAAATAAATATATTTTCGAGCTCGAGGCCAGTGTTTTGTTTTCAAATTTGTCTTTATTCTCTTCCAATATTTCTACCTTCATTTAAGATCATCATCAGGTAGTAAAAGTGGATTTTTAAACACAAAAAATTAAAAAATAATACTTATTATTCGTTCTTGTTCATTAAATTTTGTACAGGAGGAAGGACAAATATTATTTTTATGTTTTTGTGTTTAAAAATTCACTTTCACTTCCTGATCTCAATGAAGGCCAAAAAATTTGAAGAAAGATTTTTTTTTTTAAATAGTAGCCTCAAGCTTAAAAAATCTATTTATATAAAATTTGGAAGGTAGAATATTTTAAATTATAAATACACTGTACAACAATTTCAAACATTTTTCAAAATTACGGGGTTCCGACTATTGATTCTGTTAGATAAGAACAAAAAAAGATATGTGTGTCTCAGTGTTTTGACAGATGACATCGGTAATTTATTTTAGAGGCAGTTAAAGTTCCCAGCTTTGGCCTGTTCTAGCAGCATAGCGATATATAAAACTATGTTTTCTTTACATCTGAGGTGTAGGGTTTCTTCAGCAACTTTGTAGAAAATATTATTTTTGTGGAATATATTAACCCTCTAACTCCCTCTCATAATTGTATTTTTTGGCTCTGTTCTAAAAAATCGTAAGAAACAAACCGAAAAGGGGAGGGTGGGGATAAAATGTTGTACAAAAATGTTGCCCATAAAATTTTACTATATACGTCAGAGCACTCTAAATACCAAAAATTAACACAAACAACAAAAAAGGGCCATGTTTAAGATTGCGCCCCGAGTAAAAATAAACATATATAACAATATATAATTTGATACAAACATAATATATCATATATAATTATATATCCCGTAGGATATTTTCAAAATTTTTTAAATGCAATCATATGCAGTTATATATAATTTAATCATGATTCGGATTAAAAGGTGTACGGTTGATATAATTATATAAAATTATATGAGGGTCAATACAAAATTTCTTTTTCTGTATAATTTAACATAAAATTATATATACCCAGGCAGAAACTGCCAACCGTTCCAAAGAAAAAGTCTCGGCAAAGCACTTTATTTTTTGTGTAGAAGGTAGTATGAACTCGAAAAAGTGCTTTCCAAGCGCTTTGCCAATGTTTTTCTATTTAAATCCGTTCCAAGTATAAACTTTTTATTAAAATTTATTAATTTTCATAACAATTGGAATATTTTTTATTTCCCTGCAGGATAAGTGGCCGGTCCTTGATAGTTGATAGTTTTATATAAAAACACCTGTTTCTTTCGTGAGGAAGTGTCTTAAACTCCGGATACATCACCCTTAAACTCCGGATATATACCCGTTTCAGTTCAATACACCCCTTTTTTTAGGGAATTTTCCAAATTTTTTCCTAAAAGCATTTTAATAAATTTTTTATTCCAAAACGTAAAGAAAACTGCAAACAATTTTTTTCAGGGACTTAGAAAATGGTTCGAAGTTTGTTTATTCAAATAAATGAGTCATTAAATTTTTTTATCCTAATTTAATAAATTTCTTTATTCAAATAAACACCAAAAAAAGTTATGTCTTATGGACTTATGTATACAATTTACATACGTCCCATTTTTTTGTTCTTAAAGTGCTATAATAGTACCATATTTTTTGTTTTTAAAGCGCTTTCAAAGCGCTTTAAAATAGCAACGGCATACCGGGTACCGTGGTTATCATTTTGGACGCTGGGAGAGTACTAAACTGTGGTGCTTTCCCAGCACACAAGCGACCATAAAAGGTACTTTGCCAGCGCTCTTCCGTTTGTATTTTTCTGCCTGGGTAGCTTATGCTGTTCCATATAAACCTACCCAGGCAGAAATTACGACTCTTCTAAAAATACAATACCATTATAACATTGGAAATGCAAAAATACGACTTTAAAAATTTAATACCTTGAAAACAAAAAATTCAATACCATTACAACATTGGATTTTAAAAGAACCAACGTTACATAAGAGTTTAAAATTATAATCCGAAAAGGTTTACTATGGTAAACTTTTACAAAATTTCCGACTTTATTTTATTTAATTATTTCTTTATACCTTTTTTAACAATAGAAAATATTTTTTTGTGTAAAAATGGCACTGCATATTTTTTTTTTTATTATGAAATGTGCAGGGTGAATGAGGGTTCTATAGTCGAAAAGTCGATTAATTGATTTTTGTATAAAAAATCTAAATGGACTTTTGCTTTCGTCTTTTTAGTTTTTTCACTTGGTGGCAGATGAAAAAAAAATCTTCGCAAAAAAAAAATACCAAAACACTCAAATGTTTTAAAAGTGTGATTGAAATTGTCGTTCTTAATTTAAGAATCCTGACGTAGATTCTTAAATTTTGAACATACGACGTTAAACTCAAAAAACGCAAAAAATCGATTTTTTGACAAAAAATATGTATAAAATAAAAAAATTTAAAAAGCTTACATTTAATTCTCTTCAAACTAAAAAAAACAGATCCCAAATCGGTCCACCAGTTTGATCTGTATTTTGATTTTGTTTAAAAAGCTGCAACTTTTTTGTTTCTGACAATTTTTATATTAAATTTTGGTAGAAATCGAAATATTAAATAAAAGAATATCGCATTCTTAAGTGTGAACCCCTTTAATCTTTGGCGGTTCGTTGTTACCATGAAGCAGAAAGTGTTTAGTAATTTTTTTTATACCCTCCATCTACAGTATGGAGGGTAACGCATCATCCGTGTGTAACGCATCAAAATATCCGTCTAGGACCCCATTAGGTATATATATTTATAATCAGTGATCGATTCTAAGACATTCTAGCTATGTCCGTCCGTCTGTCTGTCCGTCCGTCCGTCTGTAGTTAACACGATGCAGTCCAAAATAAAATAGCTAGACTCCAAAAATTTGGCACGAATATATCTTATGTTTCTAGGCAGGTTAAGTTCGTAAATCAGCAAAATCAGACCAGGGGAAAAAATTCCCCCTTGAAGAACTGAACCAGCCCTGCAAAAAAAGTCATTACCACTTCCCAGTGGAGTGCTTAAAACTAAAACAAATGTAATGAAATACAACAAAAATAACAAAAAACACAAGACAAAAACACACAAACAGTTTTTTATACTCCAGAATTCATAGATATTCAGCTCTTAACTCATTACCTATCGCGACACCTCCATACAAATGTAAATAGATATTCAGTAGATAAGAACTACTCCAGGGAAGTAGTTGGAAGATGTTTGAAAGCTCGGAGTACTTCTTATCTACTGAATATCTACTTACTTTTGTATGGGAGTGTCGCGGAAGGTACACGCAGAGAAAAAATATGGTTGCGACATGATCACGGCAACTATACTATGATCTCTAAACCCAGTTATGATTGCAGCAATCAAGTTATTGTTTTTAAAATTGTATTTAAACATTTATATGGTTATTTTAGACATTTAATAGTCGCTTCAATCGTGATAAAATAATTGCTATATCCAAAAGTACAATATGGTTGTTGTAACAATGTTATAGTTAATTATATTATCGACACACCAAAAATTTGAACATATTATGATTATAACAATCATTAGATAATCACAACTCAATGAAAATTTATTTTTGCAAACATTGTCAGGTTTATCATCAGTTTAGTGTTTTGCCAGCAAGCAGTTAGTCGCAAAGACGCGACTTACAATTAGTTCTTTAAAAAATTTAAGGCAATTTGAGTTAAAAAATTGGATTAGCGCAGAAGAAAATAAAATACAAATCTACTTTATATAATTTATTTATTGTGCGGTTTAAAAATAACTTTCCATTTTAAATAAAAACTTATAATCGAAAATATTAAAGTGTTTTTTTTTTTGCATTTTTTGTTTGCTGAATGTGTTTTAGTTGCTGACAATAATTTAAATTTTGTAACAAATATGTTATGATTGTAGCAAATATGTTATGATTTTGTAAATAACTTAATGGTTTAACTGACAAAAATGTTATCGTTGATGAAATTTTTTTTAGAAAAATGCCATAAGTTTATTGCACATCATTGATGTAAAACGCAGGTTGCCACTAAATTGAACCAAAATTAATAAAAATGGTTTCATATTTATAAAAACAACATTTAGAAACAAAAAATAAATTATTGGTGTTTCTCAATTTCAAAAAAAATATTAAACTAGAATTATATTATTATAATTATAAAACATTTATGCCATAATTGCCGCAATCATAAAATGATCAACATTCCTTGTTGCCTTCAATCATATTAACATTATTGTTACAATCATATTCCCAATCATAATATGACGCTCTTAAATAATGATCACCGCAACCATGTTTTTTTTCTGCGTGTAATGAGTTAAGAGCTGAATATCAACTTTTTATGGAGTAGAAAAGAAGTCCTTTGCGATTTTTTCTTGAGTTTTTTTGTTATTTTTGTTGTATTTCATTACATTTGTTGTAGTTTTAAAGCACTCCAAATAGAAGTACTCCGCATTTTTTTTGCTGGGAATCTCTAAAAAATACCATGTTTTTACATGTTTTTATTAAACAAATGCAACATTTTTATGCTACAAGAAGTTCAAAGTCCTGCATTTGGACCTAGAGGATTAGAAAATGTCGTTTTTGTCCCCCTTTTGTGAGCGTTGATTAAAAAAAATTGTTTAAATAATGATAATCTTGTATTTCTTTAGTACAAAAAGCATAAGAATTAATTTTTAAACCTATATTTCGGAAGGAATATAGGAAGATTGTTATTTCCGTTATCGAAATAAAGACTTCATCAAAATACTGTTACTGTTAATTCGATTTTATAAATCAAAAATTTTCGATTTATTTTTACTTATTTTCGGTACACAACCTTGATAAAAATAATAAAATTTTAACTTACAAAAATATCGGCTTTTACAGGTTGGAAAAAGTAAAATTTTCGAAAATTGACAGTCGAATTTTTAGAAAGTCGAATTTTTGTTGCGACTATATAACCCGGATATTAAAAAAAAATTATTTTGAAAATATTCTATTTGTTTAAAATTATTTTTATATACTGTACTAGCTTACCAACCCGGAACTTCGTTACCGGTTGTGTTGAATACTGGATAATAGAAGGATCAGGATTACTCTATCGATTTCCAAAAAATTCCACTACGTAGTCTTTGTTTTATTTACTTGTGGACGTTAAAGTCTTCCATAAAAAAATATTTCAATGAATAATTTAAACAATTCATGTTCGTTCCGGGGGAAAAATATATTGACAATTTTCGAGCCCTTATGTCGGGATTTTGGATTTTGAGTGAATAAATATTTCAGTTAAAAAAGAAATTGGAATTAAAAAAATACTAAGTTTGAGTGAAAAAATATATAGAGGGCAAAAGTATGGAGAAAAAAGCTAAACACGAAAAATTTGAGTAAAAAATATCATTCCATATTGTTCCCTGCTCTATTCCGTTTTGTTCCCCGTTCTACTCCATTTCATTTGCAATTCCATCTCCTTCTTCTAAGGTCATTATTATAGGAACAAAAGAAGTACCAAAAGTACACTTTATTACCCCCATTAGAAACGGAATTTCAAAAAAGTACCTCTTCCAGAATGTTTTTTCTTCACCGAAGTATCCTATACTCCATATTTCAATTATATAGGATCATTGTTTCAGCAAATATTAAAAGTACTTTTTATCCCCGTTAAGAAACGGAACTTCCAAAAAGTACTTTTTCACATCTTTTTTTTCACAGAAGGATTCTACATTCCAAATTTTAAGTTTCTGTGACCATTATATTTTTTGGAACCTTTTCCAATTTCAAGTTTCTATGATTATTGTTTCAGGAAATAAAAAAGTACAAAAAAGTGTACTTTCAGTACTTTTAATAAAACGTACTTTTTATAAAAGGTACTTTTTATAAAAGGTACTTTTTATAAAAGGTACTTTTTATAAAAGGTACTTTTTATAAAAGGTACTTTTTATAAAAGGTACTTTTTATAAAAGGTACTTTTTAGAAAAGGTACTTTTTATAAAGGGTACTTTTTATAAAGGGTACTTTTTATAAAAGGTACTTTTTATAAATGGTATTTTTTATAAAAGGTACATTTTGTAAAAGGTACTTTTTTATGGTACCCCGAGTAAAAATTTTTATATGATGCAATATATGATGATATATGACACAATATATATTAATACGCAATTTGATCCGAATAATGGTGGATGTTTTTGCATTAAAAAAGATCAACTTGTATAAAAAATGATTTGATTTCATCCGAGTTTTGACCAGACATTGTCATATATTGGTGGATCTAATTAGATCTGATTGCAGAAAAACATATAAAATCCTGGTGTTTTTTGGTTTGGGTTGAGATACACCACAGGTCAACGATACATTCACCAAACATATAATTTTCCAAAACAAAAAAAATGTTTGGGTACGCTTCGAACCAGGTAGGTGATATACATAGCCCTGGCAAGGAAATGTTTAGGAACATTTTAAAAAGTTTCTTATTCTTTGCCTAAAAACTTAGAAAATTTTTGTTTAATTGGAAACATATATTGTTTTGTATGGAACAGAATAAGCTATATATAATTTTATGTAAAATTATACAGAAAAACAAATTTTGTATTGACCCTCATATAATTTTATATAATTATAACCGTACACCTTTTAATACGAATCATGATTAAATTATATATAACTGCATATGATTGCATTTAAAAAATTTAGAAAATATCCTACGGGATATATAATCATATATGATATATTATGTTTGTATCAAATTATATATTGTTATATATGTTTATTTTTACTCGGGACTTTTTATAAAAGGTTTTTTTATAAAAGATACTTTTTAAAAAAAGGAACTTTTCAAAAAGGTACTTTTTATAAAAGGTCCTTTTTTATGGTACTTTTTATAAATGGTTTTTTTATAAAAGATACTTTTTAAAAAAGGAACTTTTCAAAAAGGTACTTTTTATAAAAGGTACTTTTTATAAACGGTACTTTTTATAAAAGGTACTTTTTATAAAAGGTACTTTTTATAAAAGAAGGATTCCAAAATTTTTGAAAACAAAAAAAACACTTTTTCGACCTTACCTATTTTAATTTGCATAAAAATTGGCATATCAATTCTCGAGATCTGTGTCGAATTTCGGTTTTTGTTATTTAGTCAAAATTGTGAATGGTTCGCGTTTTATCGCTGTTCAAAGTTGGTATTTTGCAACAATTTAATGAAAAATACATGATGTTTAAATGATCGTATCTTTGGAACGCATCATCCGATTGTCACGAAATAAAGCGCAAAATAATGGTTATGTCCTGGTCTTAAAAATTAAAAAAAAATTAAAGACAATCAAATTTCCAACAAATCCTTCATTCGTTATTTTTATATCAGTTCATAACTTTACGCGCAATAGGCAAACAAGGAAAAACTATTTTTTATTAACAAAGCTCATTTTTTAAAAATTTTAAAAACAGAAATTGTAAAAAAATATCATATTTTTTTGTATTTTATCATGTTTATTCATAAAATTTGTGATAACTTCGGAGTAAACCTATAGATTTTCATCAAATCAACTTTATTATATTTCTCAATGTTCAGGCTTTGCAGATAAATAAAAAGATGCAATTAATTGCAAAGATTTCTATTTCTTAAACTTTTTTTAAATGATTTGTTAATCAAAAAACTTATTTTAGTCATATGTTTGCCTATTGCGCGTAAAGTTATGAACTGATATAAAAATAATGGATGAAGAATTTGTTGGAAATTTGATTGTCTTTAATTTGGTTCTTATTGCGAAAAGATCAGATGAACGGAACTCAAGATATAAGAAAAATAGTCAAAATACCTCCAAATAACGCTAAAAAAATTATTTGCGCGTAAAGCTATGAACTTATGAAAAAATGATGAATGAAGGATTTGTTGGAAATTTGATTATCTTTAGTTTGGTTTTTATTGCGAGAAGATCAGATAAACAGAACTTAAGATATAAGAAAAATAGTCAAAATACCTCCAAAAAACGCTAAAAAATTCATTAAACAAAAAGTTATTCGCGAAATGTTCTTTTGATGAAATTTTTGAGTTTAGCGATCAAAAATACATATAAAAAAATTATTCGCGGTTAGTGCGCAGAAATTGTTTTTCATTTGTAAACGAGAGTTATTAACAAAAATCAATAAGGCGTTTCATGAAACCGCGTTTACAATTAAACCGCTTACCATCCCAATTTGGGATTTGCATATGTTGTTAAGTATATTTAGGGCTATATGTGCAAAAAAATATAGGAAAATTAAAGATACGCATTTTGAGATATTTGCAAATTAAGGACATTTTTTTAATTTCAATATCCTTTTTGCAAAGCATCCTATCCTTTTTCAAAATTCTATTTTAAGACCAGGACATAACCATTATTTTGCGCTTTATTTCGTGACAATCGGATGATGCGTTCCAAAGATACGATCATTTAAACATTATGTATTTTTCATAAAATTGTTGCAAAATACCAACTTTGAACAGCGATAAAACGCGAACCATTCACAATTTCGACTAAATAACAAAAACCGAAATTCAATAAAAATCAGAAGAATGGATATATTAATTTTTGGATAAATTGAACCACCATCGGCTGATTGCCTATGCTATTTAAAATGGAACCAGTCAAAAGGTACTTTTTATAAAAGATACTTTTTATAAAAGGTTCTTTTTATAAAAGGTACTTTTTATAAAAGGTACTTTTTATAAAAGGTACTTTTTATAAAAGGTACTTTTTATAAAAGGTACTTTTTATAAAAGGTACTTTTTATAAAAGGTACTTTTTATAAAAGGTACTTTTTATAAAAGGTTCTTTTTATAAAAGGTACTTTTTATAAAAGGTTCTTTTTATAAAAGGTACTTTTTATACAAGGTACTTTTTATAAAAGGTACTTTTTTTAAAAGGTACTTTTATAAAAGGTACTTTTTATAAAAGGTACTTTTAATAAAAGGAACTTTTTATAAAAGGTACTTTTTTTAAAAGGTACTTTTAATAAAAGGTACTTTTTTTAAAGGTACTTTTTATAAAAGGTACTTTTTATAAAAGGTACTTTTTATAAAAGGTACTTTTTATAAAAGGTACTTTTTATAAAAGGTACTTTTCATAAAAGGTAATTTTTATAAAAGGTACTTTTTATAAAAGGTACTTTTTATAAAAGGTACTTTTTATAAAAGTTACTTTTTATAAAAGGTACTTTTTATAAAAGGTACTTTTTATAAAAGGTACTTTTTATAAAAGGTACTTTTTATAAAAGGTACTTTTTATAAAAGGTACTTTTTATAAAAGGTACTTTTTATAAAAGGTACTTTTTATAAAAGGTACTTTTTATAAAAGGTACTTTTTATAAAAGGTACTTTTTATAAAAGGTACTTTTTATAAAAGGTACTTTTTATAAAAGGTACTTTTTATAAAAGGTACTTTTTATAAAAGGTACTTTTTATAAAAGGTACTTTTTATAAAAGGTACTTTTTATAAAAGGTACTTTTTATAAAAGGTACATTTTATAAAAGGTACTTTTTATAAAAGGTACTTTTTATAAAAGGTACTTTTTATAAAAGGTACTTTTTATAAAAGGTACTTTTTATAAAAGGTGCTTTTTATAAAAGGTACTTTTTATAAAAGGTACTTTTTATAAAAGGTACTTTTTATAAAAGGTACTTTTTATAAAAGGTACTTTTTATAAAAGGTACTTTTTATAGAAGGTACTTTTTATAAAAGGTACTTTTTATAAAAGGTACTTTTTATAAAAGGTACTTTTTATAAAAGGTACTTTTTATAAAAGGTACTTTTTATAAAAGGTACTTTTTATAAATTAAAAAAAGTACCAAAAGTACACTTTTTTCCATTTTACCCCCGTAGAGTCAACATTGGCAAAAACCCAGCCTTGGTGAATATTTTTTCCGGGAGGTGAACCTACATTGCAAATTTTAAGTTTCTACTTTTTATAAATTAAAAAAAGTACCAAAAGTACACTTTTTTCCATTTTACCCCCGTAGAGTCAACATTGGCAAAAACCCAGCCTTGGTGAATATTTTTTTCGGGAGGTGAACCTACATTGCAAATTTTAAGTTTCTAGGACCATTATTTAAGAAAATATAAAAGGTACCAAAAGTACATTTTTTTACCCCTTATAATCAATTAACATTGGCAAAATCCAGCCTTAGTAGATTTATATTCCGGGAGCTGAACCTACATTCAAAATTTCAAGTGTCTAGAAACCTTATTTAAGGAAATATAAAAGGTACCAAAGGTAAATTTTTTTACCCTTTTTACCCCCTTAGAATCAACACTGGCAAAAATCCAGCCTTGCTGGATCTATATTCCGGGAGGTGAACATACAGTACAAATTTCAAGTTTCTGTGACCATTATTTCAGGAGATATAAAAAGTACCAAGAGTACAGTTGTTTACCCTTTTTACCCCCTTAGAATCAACATTGGCAAAAATCCGGCCTTACTGGATCTATATTCCAGGAGTTGAACACACAGTCCAAATTACAAGTCTCTGTGGCCATTATTTCAGGAGATATAAAAAGTACCAAAAGTACAGTTTTTTACCCTTTTTGTCCCCTTAGAATCAACATTGGAAAAAATACGGTCTTACTGGATCTATATTCCGGATGGTGAACATACAGTCCAAATTTCAAGTCTCTATGACCATTATTTCAGGAGATATAAAAAGTACCAAAAGTACAGTTATTTACCCTTTTACCCCCTTAGAATCAACATTGGCAAAAATCTAGCCTTAGTGGATCTATATTGCGGGAGGTGAACCTACAGTCCAAATTTCAAGTCTCTAGCTTCAGCGGTTTGGGCTGGGCGATGATGAATGAGTATGTCAGTCAGTCAGTCAGTCAGTCAATCAGTCAGTCAGTCACGTTACTCTTTTATATATATAGATTTCTAATATAAAATACCCCAAAATAGCGCCAAAAATATGTCGAAATAACGTTACCAGTGTTGTCTTTCAACACCATTCTAAGGTCATAAACTTATTATTACAATGTAATTTTAATCCAGTAAATTTGATTTTTTGGTGTTGTGACGACGTCAGAAACAAAAGTCAGGCGATTGTTTTTTGGCGTTATCATTTCAATGTTATAGTAACACCATAAATTTTGTAAATAGGATCTCATTTTGGTGTTGGAATGCCCTCCGCCAACTCCATTCTGACGTTATTCCGATTGCATTTTTCTGCCTGGGTATATATGTTTACAATTAATCAAAAATTTTCTAAGTTTTTTAGGCAAAGTATAAGAAACTTTTTAAAATGTTCCTAAACATTTCTTGTTAGGGTTATGTATATCACCTATCTGGTTCGAAGCGTACCCAAACATTTTTTTGTTTTAGAAAATTAAATGTTTGGTGAATGTATCGTTGACCTGTGGTGTATCTCAACCCAAACCAAAAAACACCAGGATTTTATATGTTTTTATGCAATTAGATCTAATTAGATCCACCAATATATGGCAATGTCTGGTCATAACTCGGATGAAATCAGATTATATTTTATACAAGTTGATCTTTTTTAATGCAAAAACATCCACCATTATTCGGATCAAATTGCGTATAAATATATATTGTGTTACATATCATTATATATTGCATCATATACAAATTTTTACTCGGGGCATTAAAAAAATTACAAAAACAGTTAACCCTTAGTGGGTAATATTAAATTTGACTGATTTTTGTTACTTCTTTAAAATTTTATAGCCAACATTTTAGTAGAACATTTCATCCCCGCTCTCCCCCTCTTTCGGGGTGTTTTTTACGATTTGTTAGAATAGTGCCAAAAAATTCCGTTATGAGAGGGAGTTAGAGGGTTAATATGTTCCACAAAAATATTTGTCATAATATTTTCTACAAAGTTGCTGAACACACCATACACAAAAAAAAAACTTTGTAAAACCACAAGCAAATAAGAAAACAATTCCTTGTAATTTTACAAGTTTTTTACCAATAATTTTGTAATTTTACAAGCTTTTTACCAATAAAATTGTAAATTTACAAATTTTTTGACGCGATACAACTTACAAGGAGGCTTCGTGTTATTTTTAGATTTTTTGCTACCTCCTATTTTACGAAATTGGTAAAAATTACGAGATTTTTCGTAATTTTACAAGATTTTTACCAATAAAATTGTAAATTTACAAATTTTTTAGCGCAATAAAACTTACAAGGAAATCTCGTGAATTTAACAAATTTTTTTTGTAAAAAATTTTTAAAATTAAAAAAAATATAAAATTTAAAAAAAAATGTAAATTTCGATCGAAAATTGTTTGTTTAAAAGGAAGGAAAACTGTCAAATATTGGTAAAATGAGATTACGAGACTTTTTCTAGTAATTTGACAAGGTTTTTTCTGTTTTCATACTCAGATGTAAAGAAAACATAATTTTATATACCGATATGCTGCAAGAACAGGCCAAAGCTGGGAAACTTTAACTGTCTCTAAAATAAAATTCCGATGTGATCTTGCTAAACGCCAACACACTTATATTTTTTTGGTCTCTTCTACCAAAATCAATCGTGGGAACCCTTAAATTTTTTTTAGTGTTATACTGTGCTATTTATACTTTTTTTATTTTTTAGTAGTGGATTTATTATTATACCCTCCACTCTAGTGATAGAGGGTATATATAAGTTTGTCATTCCGTTTGTAACACCTCGAAATATTGGTCTAGGACCCCATAAAGTATATATATTCATGATCCTCGATCGATTTTAAGACGATCTAGCGATGTCCGTCCGTCCGTCCGTCCGTCCGTCTGTCCGTCTGTCTGTCTGTTGAAAACACGCTAACTTTTGAAAGGCTTTACGGAGGCTTCTCAAGTTTTGCATATATGCTGGGCATTTACCTGGTTAGGTTGGTATTGCAATCCAGCGAAATCGGTCCAGTGGTTCAAAAGTTATGAGCAAAAGACTGAATTTTGGCAAGGGTTTTTCGTGAATTTATAAGATAAAACGCACTATAACTTTCGAAAATCAATTCTGAGGATGCTGAAGCTTGGCATATATATTTTTCGTTCCTCCAGCATAAATCGTGTTGAATTTCACCCAAATCGGCTCAGTGGTTCAAAAGTTATTAGCAAAACCGTGAATATCAGATTAGATTCACCTTAAATTCACGTGGTGAAACCCCTTAAACCTGTTTTAAAACCATTTGTAAGTCACGAAAATATTTTAAAACGTATTTTTGTCACTCAAAAATATTTTTATACCACAACAAAAAAAAAAAAATACACTCGAAATGTAAAATTCGAAAAAAAATTTACGCTCAAAAAAAATTTTACACTCAAAAAAAAAATTTTTTTTTTTTTTTTTTTTTCAAAAATTACTAAAAAAAAATTTTTTTACACAAAATAAAATATTCCTAATCATAACTGTTATTTTTTTCACGTTAGAAAATTTACTATCACTTAAAATGGGCATTGTGGAGGGTATTCATAGATTCGGCCAAGTCGAATTTAACTTTTCTACTTGTTATTAATAAAATTAATAATCGAATAATTTTTTTTTAAATGGTCCATTCGTTATTTAAAAACATAAATACAATTACAATCGTATCAGAAAATATATTTCAAAAATTTCTAATTGAAAAATAAATTTGTTCCTAATGTCCATATAAAATACATGGTTTTATGTTTAGGGTATTAACTTAATATATGTAAATATACATATAGATAAATTTTGTACATATTTGTTTGTATGCACTTAATATATGCAAATTATACACATACATACATATTCATTATATACATTAAACAACGCAAAATGTTGGTTTTCAATTAATGCTAATTATACTACATATGAGTATAAATTCATAATTAATGAAACAATTTCGACAACATTTCAAAATATGTATAAGTATTTTCAAAATAAACGAAGTGCATACTTTTAGAATATTATAAATACAAAAATAATTGCCTATTTTTAGGTGATTTTTTTTTAATAGAATTTTTATGATGGAACAGGTATAATATAATTTTTTATACCCTCCACTTAGTGATAGAGGGTATATATAAGTTTGTCATTCCGTTTGTAACTCATCGAAATATCGATCTGGGACCCCATAAAGTATATATATTCATGATGCCCGATCGATTTTAAGACATTCTAGCGATGTCCGTCTGTCCGTCTGTCTGTGGAAAATGCTGTCGCGGACAAAATATTGCACAGAGATGACTGAAACTTAACATATTTATTGGAAGTTCTCCCGAGAAGTTGGTATTGCATTTGAGCGATATCGGTTCAGTGGTTCAAAAGCTATGAACGAAAATGTAAGCACACCTCAAAAATTTCAGTACATTCAACATAACCTAAAAATACAAAATGCTTTAATTCGTCTTCTGGTTGGCATGTGTGAACATAATTGAACACCAAATGGTATTTAAACAAGTACGAACATATTTTTTGACAAAAAAAGAAAAAAATCGCGGATTTTTTTTACCAAAATTTTTTTTCGCTGAAATTTTTTTTTTCAAAAATTTTTTTTTTTTCAAAAGTAATTTCCTATTAAATAAAGTTTTTTGCAATAATCTTATTGAAATTGTGGAGGATATCACTACATTCGGCAAGGCCGAATTTAACTTTTTTACTTGTTTTTATATACAAACAAACAACAAGATTCAAAATATTTTTTTTATTTTTATACCCTCCACTTAGTGATAGAGGGTATATATAAGTTTGTCATTCCGTTTGTAACTCATCGGTCTGGGACCCCATAAAGTATATATATTCATGATGCCCGATCGATTTTAAGACATTCTAGCGATGTCCGTCTGTCCGTCTGTCTGTCTGTGGAAAATGCTCTCGCGGACAAAATATTGCACAGAGATAACTAAAACTTAACATATATATTGGAAGTTCTCCCGAGAAGTTTGGTATTGCATTTGAGCGATATCGGTTCAGCGGTTCAAAAGTTATGAACGAAAATGTAAGCACAACTCAAAAATTTCAGTACATTCAACATAACCTAAAAATACAAAATGCTTTAATTTTTTTTTTTTTTTTTTTTTTAAAAGAAACACACTCAGGCAATGCTGCCTATCAATTACTAATGTAACCGTGTTGTTTCTTTCGGAAAAGGGGATAGAAGAGAGATGAAAGATTTGAAAGATAGAAGGGCTTCAGTATGGCAACACTGTAATTGCGCGTGTTAATAATTTTGAGTACAGTTGTTGCATCGCCATCTGTTATTGATCTGGCGAATTATTTTTGAAGCTGTGTTTAATAGCCATTATTTTATTATTTTACTTCGTTGACGTTTTTAGTGCTATTTATCAACGAAGGAGGGTGCTGCGATAGATATTAGTTATAAATAGAAACTAATAAATATCTGAAAAAAATGTTGTTCTGCCTGAGCCGGGAATCGAACCCAGGCTTGCTGGCTAGTAGTCCAACGCGCTAACCACTAAGCCACAGCACCCTCAATTTCCTTTTAAATAAAGTTGTTTGCAATAATCTTTTTGAAATTGTGGAGGGTATCACTACATTCGGCAAGGCCGAATTTAACTTTTTTACTTGTTTTTTTTAAATTTAAAGACGATCATAAAATTGATAAATACAGTTTAAAATTTTTAAATTTTGAATTAAGTTGTTGATATTGATTGCTTAATCATAAAAATTGGCTTATGGCAGTGATAACTAGGTATGAGATTTTCATGCACTAAAAAACAAAAATATGATCTTAAAATATGCGTTAAAAAATACAAAATATGCACTAAATAAACTAAAAATATGCACTAAAAAATAAAATGTGTACAATAAAATCTTTTTTTAATACAAAAAACTTTTAAAAAATCAAAAATAACGCCGGTTTTGACTAGTAACATTTAAAAATTTATGTAAGCAAGATTTTTTTTTTAGAAATTAAGACAATCTATACAAAAATTAAAAAGAAAAAAATATTTTTTCTTATTTTTAAAATAAATTTTTAAAATTTGAAATAGTTTTTGGAAAAAATTAATTTCAATTTGTGTTTTTGTTAATTTATGCCAAAATATGCACTAAAAAGTTAAAAATATGCACAAAATATGAATTTAAAACCAAAATATGCTAAAATATGCATTTTCACCAAAATATGCAAAAATATGCAAAAATAAATCGATGCCACTTTAACGCAAATTTGTTGATTCGGAAAGATAATTGGTCGATATCGGTTTTAGGCTATCGAAAAAAACATGCATTTGCATGGAAATCACATCCCTACTTATTACAAACACCAAAAACCAGTAAAACTATAGGTTGCCCATTAAGGGTTAATATTTTTTGTAATTTTTTAAATTGACAATCTTGAATTTTACAATAAAACTATGTATTCTTTACATCTGATGTTTAGGCAACTCTGTAGAAAATGTTATGGCAAATATTTTATTGGAACATATTAACCCTTTAACTCTCCCACATAACGGTAGTTTTTGGGTCTATTCTAACAAATTGTAAAAAAAAACACCATTTAAAAGGTGGAGGGCGGGGATGAACTGTTCTAAAAAAATGTTAGCCATAAAATTTTACTATAGGTATATGCCAAACCCCAAAAATTAACACAAACACCAAAAAACAGTCAAATTCAAGATTGCTCATTAAATAAGAAAAGATTGCCCATTACAAAAAATTAACCCTTGGTGGCAATCATGAATTTGATTGGTTTTTGCACTCAAAAATTATGTCATTTACTGTTTGTAGTTTATTTAAAAAGTATAACGTTTTGTCGTTTTTAAAAGAAAAACATTTGTTCAATGTTCAGTTTTTTTAAATGACTATTTCTGTTTCTTTGTTTCAAAAATAACAACATAAAAAATAAAGACTTTTGTTAGCATTCGATCATTTATTTTTGTTCTGTAAAGTAAACATAACCCAGCAAAAAATAAACGAAGTGGTTCAAAAAGAATTAGTGGTTTCACTACATACAAAGTAGCGATAGGTGCCGAACTTCATATTCCGTAGGAAGTACTTTTAAAATCACTTCCAAAAATGCTACAAAATAACAATAAAAACATCTTTCACCAGTTCTTTGCTTAATGATTTTGAAGTTAAATCACCACAACATATGAACTTCTTTTTCAACTGAAACAATTAGAATGAGGATGATACACGAAGTATGCAATTTTTTCTACGTCCAGCTTTAAATAGATTTAGGTTTTGCAAAAATGGTGACAAAATTTGATAATGGCATTTCATTTCTCTTTATTTAGAGCTTAAAAAATCGAAAAGACGAAAATCGATTATTGATAAATTTTTTTAAATTTCATATCTTATATCAAAAAAAGTTTGTCCTAAATTAAATAAATACATTTACCAACTAAAGCGGATGTTGCTGCATCACATTATTAAAGATTGTTTAAGCTTTTTAGAAAATTGAGGTATAGGCTTGTGGTCAAAACAAACTTGTGAATCAATTCGCCGTGAATTTTTATAGTTTTGTGATCTCTATAATTGCTCCTTTTTAAATTCGAAGTATATACGTTAGATTATCAATAAAATTAATTTTTCTATCACGTAAGGTTTTTAAGTTATTCGCGTTTTAATATTGAAATATTTGGGTCTCCTCTGTAACGTATTCTTAAGTTGCTCAAACACAATAGAACTCGATTTAGTAAAAATAAGGCTTCTTTATTCCAAATCTGGCATCAAAATTTTTCTATTGCGTACTGTTTTTGAAATATTGGCGTTTGAAAAACTCAAACTCTACTGTTACGCACTTATATTCTATATAAATCACACTAAAATTTTCAAACGCGAATATCTCAAAAACAGAACATGCTTGAAAATTGTGATTTGCAGTTTTGGAATCAGGTCCATTTTTTACGAAATCAAGTCCTATTTTGTGGAAGCAACGTAAGAATACGTAACAGTGGACCCCTTAAAGTGTTTTTTTTTTTACTTTTTAACAGCGAATATCTCAAAAACGGTACGTGCTAGAAAAATTTGGACGGTAGATTTGGAAGCAGGAGACCAAAATCTATAAGGACCAGTTAGAAATTTCACTGGAAGGTTTTTGCTGTCGAACAGTGTTTTTAGTGTAAATATTACAAAAAAAATACTTTTTCAATCAATCTTACAAAAATAAGTGGAAAAAGAACTTCTAATTTAGAAGTTCTAAATCGCCAAATAAAAATGACATAACCACACCCAAAATGCCAAGAAATATGTACTTCTAAAGAAGTGATGAAAAAAGTACTTCCAAAAGGTCAAGTTATATTAACATCCGGATCACTACTTCAGAAGTTGTGATAAAAGCACTAGTGATATATGTTATACATAAGTGTCAATTTTTCGCCACTGAAAAGTGTCGATAAAAAGAAGATACTTTGTGTGTCACGCCCATATTAAATTCATCAATGTTTCAGTTGAAGAAGAAGTACATCTGGTTCATAAGTTGTGGTGAATTTTGTAGTGAATGGTAAGCTCTTTTTTTGCTGGGAAGTGATTCTTCTTTAATTTTTAATAACTTGTGTACGTTATTTTTTTTTTTAATTGTTGCCATTTTTTTTTTAAAGAGAAGTCATTAGTTTTTACCTACTTGTGTTTGTTATTTTTTTGTAGACAAAAAATTCCAAAAATTATTTATAGAAATATAAAAATATGTTTGTATCAAGTGACTTTGTCACGATGCGTGGAGTGTCTGGCCAGAATGTAGTTGATTGCGGGATCGATAGCCCAAAAAATTTATTTAATGTTTTCGTAGGTTATTTTTTTCGAATTTGTTGGTAAAAAAAATGAAAGTGACGTTATTTTTTAATGGTCAATGCTATTTATTTTAGAAAATTTTATTAACAGTAAAAAATAAATGTCGATGTTTGTTAAAACAAATGAATAATTACTGTAATGGTTTTCAAATGTTTTATCACTTATTTTAAATATGTTTTTCATATGTTTTAGCCTACAAAAATATTTTGAATGTAGTGTTTCTATTGAGTTTTGGGCTTTGGTGAATTCTGTTCAAATTTGATATCGTTAAATATTTTTTTTTCAAGAAAATATGTAGATTTTGGGTGGGATTTATGTGGAGACATAGACCTACGATATGTATATGAAATAATTTTTATAAAATTTAATTCGACACGTATTTTTGCTCTTGACGATATTCTTGTTAGTTCAGAAGTTATCGGAATTTTCCCAAAGGTCCGCAAAGTTTCTTAAGGGGACAACGAAATTTTAAAAATACTGATATGGCCAATAAGCCTAGACCCCGACCTTAAATTCGTCTCTTTTATGTCTATTTTAACTTAAAATTTTTAAGTTTCAGGCAAATCGATTCATAACGTTTAGAATACTTCCCTTGTCAGTTATTTTTGAGTGTAGTCCTCATACAAACCATCCTCCTGGTTTATACATAAATACCACAAAAAATCTCTCAAAACATTTATCTAATTTTAAATTTTGTTTTAAATTACACAGTTCAACAACAAAAATCGGAATGGAATGAAACTGAAAGCAAATGAAATTTGACATATTCCATAACAAAAGCCTCAAGGCTTTTTTATTTCAGAGCTAGATTTCTTTTAACACTCATTTGAAGTTGGTGAACTTTCATTATAATTATAATAAAATTGCTGGAAAACTATACGGGGCGTATACTTAATGTTGTAATTGAATTTAATAAATAATCATACGCAACGGTGCACAGTGATTTATTTTTAATAATTTTGGTATGCAGTATTTAGGTACTGGACCGATTGCAGGGAAATTCATACGTAATTTCGAGCATAAGTTTGAACGCTGTACCATGGACCACTAAATTAGGACATGTTTAGTACACAAAAACTTAAATGCCTTAAAATCGCTAACTTTGAATGCGTGTTAAAACAAATCTAGCGCTGAACTAGAAAAAGGCCTTGAGGGTTCTGTTATGTTAAATATCAACTTTCATTTGCTTCTGGTTTTATCCCATTCCGATTAGGAAAGTTCGATTTTGTATCACTGTGTTATTATTTAAACATATTGAAAATTGTTCGGTATAAGTATGTTGCTTTAAATTGATGCAATTTTTTTTTTTATTTATCTTATTTGTGGTCGATTGTTTGTGGATGGATAATAAAATCTAACCACAAAATGTTTGTTATTTTAAAATACTGAAAGGCTAATTTAATATAGATTGTTTATGTAAACAATAGGTTAATTAAAAATCTACTATAGAATTTTTAATTTAGTTAAAATTTATTATTAAGCATTTTTTGAAATACAAACACAGTTTTTAAAATATTTAAAGTATTATTTAAATTTAAAGCTAAATGACTAGAAGAACGGCAAAAGTAAAAAAAACAATTTTTTTTTTTATAATAAAACAGAGTTCTTTGTTTTATCATGCTTTAGATTGTTTAAAAAAATCATACTAATATCAATTTAATTACACATTTTAAACGTTTTTTCAGCAAATAAGGTTTTTTGAGTTGTCTCGGTCTTCTAAAGCTATAGATTATGACATTGACCGGTTGAAAATTAATAAAAATATATCAATTCTAGTCAGGCGCGGATCCAGGGGGGGGGGGGGAGAATGGGATTTCTCCCCCCCAAAATGATTTAAAAAAAAAAACAAGTAGAAAAGTTAAATTCGACTTGGCCGAATCTATGAATACCCTCCACAATGCCCATTTTAAGTGATAATACATTTTCTAACGTGGAAAATATAACAGTTTTGATTAGAAATATTTTATTTTATTTAAAAAATTTTTTTTTTTAGTAATTTTTGAAAAAAAAAAAAAAATTATTTACTAATTTTTTTTTGAGTGTAAAATTTTTTTTGAGTGTAAAATTTTTTTCGAGTGTATTGTTTTTTGTTTTGGTATAAACATATTTTTGAGTGACAAAAATACGTTGTAAAATATTTTTGTGACTTACCAATGTTTTTAAAACAGGTTTAACGGGTTTTCAACACGTGAATTTTAGGTGAAGCTAATCTGAAATTCACGGTTTTGTTAATAACTTTTGAACCACTGGACCGATTTGGCTGACATTCAATACGAACGAGGCTGGAGGAACACAAAAGGTATATGCCAAGCTTCAGCATCCTCAGAATTGTTTTTCGAAAGTTATAGTGCTTTTTATCTCAAAAATTCACGAAAAACCCTTGCCGAAATTTAGTCTTTTGCTCATAACTTTTGAACCACTTGACCGATTTTGCTGGATTGCAATACCAACCTGACCAGGTAAATGCCCAACATATATGCCAAACTTCAGGAGCCTCCGTTAAGTCTTTCAAAAGTTAGCGTGTTTTCAACAGACAGACAGACAGACAGACGGACGGACGGACGGACATCGCTAGATCGTCTTAAATCGATCGAGGATCATGAATATATATACTTTATGGGGTCCTAGACCAATATTTCGAGGTGTTACAAACGGAATGACAAACTTATATATACTCTCTATCACTAGAGTGGAGGGTATAAAAAAGGAAAGAAAGAAAGAAAGAAAGAAAGAAAAGGAAAAAGAGAAAAAAAGGAAAGGAAAAGAAAAAGGAAAAAGGGAGAGGAACAAAGATAGAAGGAAAATTACCAGGATGTAAACAAATAGAGGCTATTTGTACTGACGTAAATTTTTTTACATCCTTAAAATGTTTCAGATTTAAAGAAATTGCATGTGAAAAACTTAAATGGCATTAGAGTCGTGGACATTTTCTAACCGAATAACTTTCCTTATCATTCTCTAAGAAAAAAGTATTATCTCACATATTTTTAAAGAAAAATGGTTTCGAAATTCCAGACTTAATTTTTAGAAACTGTTTTAATACTTATTTGACTCCAAATGTAAAATTTTTTTTTTTAAAAATTTTCTTTAATTTTAGGAAAAATTTATTAAAACTTTTCTATAGAAAAACTCCCACAGCAACTGAGAATTTTTCCTTTGAAAGAATGTTTCAGAATATACCAGATCTCTTCTGCAAAAAATTTCTCAGAATCAAATAACATTTATAAAGGAAAAACGTCTTAGAATCTGAGTTTTCTATGAGGAAATATATTTCCGAATCTTAGATATTTTTATGGAAAAATTTTTAAGAATATGACGCTAAAAGAAAAATCTATTAGCGTCTGCGAATTTTTCTATAGGAAAATTTTATCAAAATCTATGACTTTTTATAGGACTTCTTAGAACTTTTCGATAAAAAACTATATTAGAACTTAAGATTTTTTTGTATGAAAAGTCTCTCAAAATCTGACAATTTGTCTGTTAGAAGCTTCTAAGAATATTTCTATACGCTCTGAATATGTAAATTTTTTTTTTTGGTAAAAAAAAAAATCTCCCCCCCCCCCAAATGAAATTCCTGGATCCGCGCCTGATTCTAGTATATAATAGTTTCATATTAACATAATTGTCAATTTAAAAACTAATTGCATTTTTTTAAATCGATTTTTGTTTAAAAAATAAATGTGCAAAACCACAATTTTTTTTAAAACCAAACCACTAATTAGTAGTAACAGATGTCATTTAATAAAAAAAAATATGAAAAAACTGTCAAACATCCAGTATATTAATATATATTTTAATTTTTAATTAACCTTTAAACGGGTAACTATTTTTAGTGTTGAAACTCAAATGATTTTAAGTTTTACCACTTATTTTTTTTGTGTTTTATTCGGTGAAGTTCAATATGAATTATTTCTGAGATTTTTTTTTTAAATTAAAAAAAAAATATATGGCTTGACGATCCGAACGATTTTATAATTTTTTTTTTGATAAAAAAAATCTGAACAAATATTATAAAAAAATTAAATCGGTCGAACGGTTTTTGAGATATTGGGTACGTTCAGCAGAGAAAGCTGCTACCCAGCTGCTCCTCAACATTCTGCTGAACGGTTTAATTTTTGACATTTCAGTCAACATGTTGATTGAGCGCTACTCATCACTGGTAGCGTTAAAAAATTATGCTACATTTGATCACAAACTGATAAATAAGCTGTTTTATTGAAGTTTTTTCATTTTTTTTTACGTTATTTAAGGAAATAAACAAAAATATCATAAAAATAGTAATTTCCACAGATAAAATAAATGAAAATATAAAAAGAACAATCATTAATTCCAATATTTCAAAACATTCATAAAAAATTGCGTTCAGCAGAATCAACTAATCAAAACATGCTACATCTCAACTGTTGAGTAGCAGGTTTCTCTGCTGAACACGCTCATTGTTACTTATTTGAAATTAGCAAAAAATGGTTTTCCTAACTGCAAGAAATTTTTAAAAATAAATGTCAAAATTTCTTTCTCTTAACCTTTCATAGAACAAGAGACGGTCTTTCATTTAAACTTAATTTTAGCCAAATCTGATAATTGTAACTTTGATAAAAATTTTGGATTATTGGAAAATTTCTATTAAAATTTTGGATTTTTGAGAAAAAAAAAAGTATTGCGATACATTTTTTGGCGTAATAACAAAAAAATTTCTGAAATCGCCATTTAAAATTTACCAAAAAATGGCGGCTTTTTCCTACGTTTAAGAAATTTCTTAAAAAAAATTTTGATTTAAACTTATTTTGAGCCAAAAATTATTATTTTACCCTGTGGTTTTCGAGATATCGCTATTTGAAATTTGCCAAAAATGGCGCTTTTTTCTCACGTTCAAAATTTTTTTTTAAACAAATCTCAAAATTTCGTTTCCCTGACCCTTCCATAGAGCTTGAGACGAACTTTCATTTGAACTAAATTTTGTTAAAATTCGACCATTTTAACCCGGAGCGCCCTTCGAAAAATTTAATTTTTGGAAAATTAATAACTTTGATTGCAGGGCTTTACGAGTTTGAATAATTTGGTTTGGTTTTAATTAAATTTAAATGAAAGTTTGTCTCGAGCTCTATAAATGAATCAAGAAAAAAAATGATTTAAAAAAAAAAAAATTAAAAATTCTTGAACATAAAAAAACCCAATTTTTAAGTCTGGGTTATGTATTAGGGTGGCTCGTTTTTGGGCTTTTCTCTCTGATCAAATTCTAATACCCGCCAAAAGTGTCGGTAACTCACAAGCAAAATATCACTCCGATCGTAGTTTTTCTTCTGTCTCCACTTTGAGCCTCAAAATTGGGGTTTTTGCAAAAAAGAACTTTAAAAAAAAAAATAAAATTTAAGTTTCTTTATTCAAATAATTAAAACATTATTTTTGTATAATATTTGATCGTAAATACCTAAATATGAAATTTAAAGATTTTACGATATCATTAACCCGTTCAAACTTGATACCAAAAAAATGGCATGATTTTGGGGGCGTTCTCAAAACACCTTTTTCAAAATTTGAAAATTTTATTAAAAAAAATTTTAAATATACCATTTCTTTCTGAATTCATAAGGAATACCTTGGAGAAGAAAAATGTGAAATATGCTGGATATCCGTCGAGCCACTTTTCGGGAATCGCGGAGGGAAGTACACTGCAAAAAAAAGACTTAACTAAAATTAAGGAAAAATGTCTTTGAAAATTTTTCATTAATTTTCCTAAAATTTAGTTAAATTTAACTTAAAAATGAGAAATTTTCTTAACTATGAGAAAAAAATTTTAGTTCATTTACTTGTAATTAGTTCATAGTTTTCTTTAAATGAATTTTTTTAATATTAGGAAAAAAATTCTTACTGCCAAATTTTCCAGAAATTTAAGAATCGTATCTTTATTTTTAAGACATATTTCTTAAAAAACAATTTAGTTCAAGTTTAGTTAAAATTTACTAAAAAAAACATCATCGTATTTCTCTTCTTTCAATTGAAGAAGTGTACTTCTTAGAATTTAGTTAATGACTTCTGAGAATTTAGTGAATAACTTCTTAGAATTTAGTTAAAAATTAAAAATGGCGATATCTCGAAAACCAAGCGAGATAGAGCGAAACGGATGAAATTTTCAAAAGAAAGACTATAAAGAAAAATATGGAATAGCCTAGCTCTGCATATCTGTCGGGGTCTCAAGACCCTAATTTTAGATCTAAAATTTGAAATTCCCGAGATTTTATATACGCACATATCTCGGTAAATACTGCCAACACGAGAAAAGGTTCATCGGCATTTTTGTAGCTCTTGACTCGAAGAACACTTCCGAAAAATACCCGAAAGCCCTCCGATTAATAAATTTTGAGTTATCCGTTTTTAAGATTATCAAGACCCTATCAGGCCCCTTATTACCGTATCTCAAAAACTAAGCAAGTTAGAGCGAAACGGACACAAGTTTTGGTTCAAAATCTATGGGGACCCTTAAAGGATCTAACGGGGTCTCGAGTTAAATGGGGTGCGAACCCATGGGTCCAGGGTCTAGACTAGGGTGTTCAATTAATCGGGTTATTTTATTGTTCGATTAAACGATTAATCGAAATTTGGCATTTTTGATTTATTCGATTAAACGAATAAATTTTTAAAATTGTTCGATTAATCGAGTAATTCCAAATTCAGAAATTTTCTAAATTAAAAGATTTTTTCCTGCCAATTTTAGAAAAAGTGTTACTTCCCGTGTAAAAAAAAATTGATATGGTATTATATCTAAACATATCTCATTTCATATCTCATCCATATCTGAGGAACATATCTAATTAGATATGGTAGATCCGAGAAATGGGGACAAATCTCGGATCTAATTGTATCCAAATTGATATAAATAGATCTAAAATTATATCTAATTTTAAATAATAAGATCAAAATCTTAATACAGAAATTGATAAAAAAAAACAGAATTTCAACGATATAATTCTGAAAATTTAAAAAAAAATAATAACTTAAATACTTTTTTATATGTACTTTTATTTTTATTGATTGAAAACAATTAACAACATAACAATTAAACAAATTTTTGCAATTACAAAAATTAAAAGAATTATAAACCACTTTATATTTACAAATGTAGACGTAAAAATACATAAAATGGGAAAAGGTCTATTCTATGTGCATGCTCTTTTTTAGCTTATGTTTGTGCATCTTCCAAAAATGTCAGATTTAAAATACCTAATCCCTCATTATGTGCCGCTGGCCTTTAAAAGGTTTATTTTTGACTTATCTTTTAAGTTAATACAATCGTTTTACCAAATTTCAATTCTGAAGACTTCAAACTTGAAATCATATGCAAAAACTTAAAAAACAAGTGTAAAATTCGGCTGTGCCGAATCTTTTATACCTTCCAAAATGTAAATTTTTTTTTTAATTTTGAACAGTCGCTTTTTTTCTAGGGAGGTCTGTGGGGGACGTAAAGGCCCCTTCCTACTGGTAATTAATGCTAACGAAGTCATTTATAATCATTTTTGAAACTAGTAATTTTTCATTATTAATAATATTTTTTTAAGTCCACGCCTTGGGTCATTAACGGTTAACTTATTCTTATATAAAAATGTTTCGTTTGTTTAACAAAAGTACAAAAAAACTGTAATTCGCGTTTTTCAGAAGTTGGATTAGTTTTTAGTGTCCGACCGAACGTTCGGGTTCGGTTACGGAGTTCGGTAAAAAGTGGCGTTCGGCCACTGTTCGGTGTTCAGCCAAATTTTGGCCGAACTTTACCGAACACCGAACTTTTGTTTGTGTTGCTTTTTATCGTCTTAAAACTAAGCCATACTAACAGTGCAACTACTTTACACCTCAAATCAGACTGTTGTTAAAAAGAAATATATTTTTTTTCCAAAAAATCAACTTGAACCATATTTTTTCACTTTTTTTAAGTATACAAAAGTACAAAACATTTATTTTTTACTATAAATTAGAACAACTAAGAAAAAACACTTTTTTAGTTGTTTTTTTCATAATTATATGCAAAAACAATTTTTTTTTAAATAAAAAAAAAAGTTCGGTTACGGGTTCGGGTTCGGCCGAACTTTGCAAAATTGACCGAAGTTCGGGTTCGGGTACGGGTTCGGTCTGAAAAAGTGCGTTCGGTCGGACACTATTAGTTTTACAAGGGGAACTTTTATCCCCATGGTTCGATTTTTTCCATTAACTTTTTTTTGGACTGTATCGTGTCCTCCACAGACTGGCATTCATAGAATGTCTAAGAATCAAAATATTTACTTGTTAGGGTCCTTTACTGATATTTCCATGCGTTAAACACGAATGGGCAAAGTGAGTATACCCCCATATTGTGGTTGGAAAGTATAAAAGAAGAGTCAAAAAAGCATTTTACGTATCCTTCAAACTGGTAATTTGTTGGAAATAGTAATTCTGAGAAGTTTATCAAACTTAACGTTGGACAGGAACCAAAAACAACCACACTTTAAAAAGAACATAAACCTTTTTTCCATTTAATATATAGAAAAACATCAAATTAGGTCCAAATTTTTAATCTATTTATCATATGTATACATTCACTGATTTTCATTTTCAAGAACATAATTTATAATCCCAACTTCGGCAAGTTTACAGTTTAATGACTGATTTTATGAAGATTCTTCTGAAATTTCTTTTTCCGCATCTCAAATACTGGGCACAAATCAATAGATAGACAGTCTATGCGTTAGTTATTTAATTTTTTTCATTAAAAATCGCGACAATTGTAAATTTTTTTTTTTTTTTTTTTTATTTATGTGAATTTTTTTTTATTTCGAAAATAAAATATTGTTGACTTATTTAATTTCAAATTGACAAAACAAAAATATTTTTTTTTGTTATTTATTTTGTTTTCCTTTTTTGCAGACAAATAATAAAATAAAAACTATTTCAAAAATTTGCTAAAAATGGTATGATGAAGATTTTACATATTAGGGTTGTTCATTAAAACAACACAACAAAAAAAATCTTAACAAAAACTTATATGGTAATAGATCTGATTATATATACAATATCTTACTATATATGGCAGATATAAAAAATAGCATACAAAAAGTAAGTACCTGTTTTACGAGATATGGTTATATATAGTCCAATGTCTACCATATCTTGCTATATATAATTTGATCTGGTATCAGATGTGATTAGATATAATTAGATCCAATAAGATCTAATAATTTTTACACGGGTTGTGCAAATAAAGAATATAAATAACAAGTGTTTTAACATCTTATTAACAAAACAAGTGAGAGTGTTACTTTTGAGATAAGAATGTTGCATTTGCTTACACAGAAAAAAATACCGTGAAATCAAAAGTAACAAAACAAATTGTTAACAACTAACTTCCAGTTCAACAACGTTTTTAATTGTATCAATGTATATAGTTAATGTGACAAAAATCCAATTTAATTTCCAATTAAATGCATCAATTAAAATCATTGTTAAAAAACGCACAAAATGCTCATTGATAAGGCAGACACCTTTTAAATTCATTTAATGAAGCTCAAATTTATGTGACGATAGCTCGGTGGTAGTGTGCTAGACTCAAATCAGGAACATTGCGGGTTCGCTGCCAGCTGGCGGAAACATTTTTTTATTTTTATTTATTTTTAATTTAAATTATTTTTGGGTTGCTATTCTGCAACGCCTTTTATACGCGTTAAGTCAAGTAAAAAATATATGAGAAATAGCACGGTGGTAGTGTGCTAGACTCGTACCATGTTCGTTGCCGGTTCGATTCCAGCTGCCGCTAGATGTTTTTTTTTTTTTTTTTAGTTTTTTATATTTTTTTTTAAATAAAATGACATTAAAACCGGTTTATTTCCTTTAATATACGCGTATAGTCAACTACAAATATATACAAGGAATAGCACGGTGGTAGTGTGCTAGACTCGTATCATGTTCGTTGCGGGTTCGATTCCAGCTGCCGGCTAATGTTTTTTTTTTTTAATTTTTTATATTTTTTTTGTTCTATTTTTAGATTTTTTTTATAAAATGACATTAAAGCATGCTTATTTCCGTTAATATAATTTATTACAAACTTTTCAATTAATTTCATTGTTGATACAACAATGAATTTAATTGACAAAAATGAGTTGATATTTTTTTAAAAGTTACAAAAGTCAATGTTGTATTGACAAAATCCAATGTAGGCTCAGTTTCAATAAAATGTTTAATTGTATTAACAATGAAATTAATTGTATTGACAATTTTTTTTTTCTGTGTAGCAAAAGTACAAAAAACCCTTAAAAAAATGCTGTTTTTCTTAGGTTGGTTTAGTTCTCCAAGGGGGAACTTTTTTCCCCTTTGTCCGATTTTGCCCATTTCCGAACTTAACCTGCCTAGGAATATAAGACATATTCGTGCCAAACTTCGGAAGTCTAGCTCTTTTATTTTGGACTGTATCGTGTCTTCTACAGACGGACAGACGGACGGACGGACGGACATCGCTAGAATGTCTTAGAATCGATCACTGATCAATAAAATATATACTTTATGGGGTCTAGACCGATATTTTGATGCGTTACACACGGAATGACAAAGTGAGCATACCCACATACTGTTGTTGGAGGGTATAAAAACGTAAAAGCATTACAAAATGTACCAAAATTTAAGTTTGTTTGAGAAAAGTTTAAAAAAATAAGTTTTGAGATTTCAAAAATGTGTAGAGTTCAAAAATTATTTTTGTTGCCAAATTTATATAGATTATAAAAATTTTATATTTATTATCTGACTACACTTGGAAAAATGTTAAACAAAAAATATTTTGTTTTGAGAATATTCATAAAATTTATTATTTAAATTTTTTATAATTTAGTGGGGTTTTGCTCAAAACTCCAAAATTTGACCGATTTTAGCGCAGTCGTCGAGTAAACCGATTTGGTCCAATTTTTATTAGAAACCTATTTTTATCCGTTTAACAAATCCAAGATTCAGGAGCAGTTAATATCCGAAAAAAAAAATAAAATAAGGACCACACTAGTTAACATGACTGAATTATTTTAAATTTTAATGTTCACATACATTTAGTTTGTTTATTTGACTTAAAACTTTTAAAAAATTATACATGTTTCCAGAAAAATCATATACTATTTTTATTCGATTAATCGGCATTAATTCTTCGATTAATCCTTTAATCGAAATTATCAATTTTAAATTAATCGAACAATTATTCGTCTAAAATTGTTCTATTAATCGAACAAGAATTAATCGGCTGAACACCCTAGTCTAGACCCAATCTATTTCTAAAATGTGAAGTACAATTTTTCCCATTTTCTAGATAAAATTGGCTTAAAATGAAATTACTAAGTGGCAATCAGTATCTTTGGAAAAATGGCAACACCTAACATTTGTGTCTAAAAAATAGCATATGTTTGCAAAAATAAGTACTTAGATCAGAATTGATGAAGGAGAGGAAGAAGAATAATGATTACTAAAAATAAGTTTGTTTACATATAATTACAATAACAAACTCTTCTGTTAGAAAAAACAACAGCAACAACGACACTCGAATTGAAAAAATCAGATTTAGTTGATACTTGCTTAACAGCCTACTTGGCGTATCGGTCTAGAGTGATTGTACGTTACAAGCAGTTAATAGCAAAGTATTACAGATGATGATGAGTTCAATCCTTGTCGGCTGCGATCTGTTAATAATTTTCACATATAGAGTTTTATTGACTATTAACTAAATAAACTTGACATTAAAAGTTTTTCTGAAGATTATTATAACTGGATAATATGAAACTAGTAAGAAACAAACCAGGATGTCTAAATTTTTAGAAAAATTAAAATTTTTCTTTCACACTTTTCTCAATCAAATCAAAAAAAAATAATAATACATAATTATAATTAGAGCCCGAGCTCGACTGTCTTTACAGAAAACAATAATTTGAAATAACTTTGTTTTCCTTATTTTTGGGAAAATTATGAACTAAAACCAAAAAAAAAATCTTTGGAGCCAAATCATTCCCTCTTTTTCTCAAAATTGAGTTAATTTCCCAGATTTTAGTTCACTTTTTTTTTTTTAATGTGTAAGCGGATTTCAAGGAAATGTTGGTTTTATCAATAATTTGGATTAATGAAATCTTATAAATTTCATTTTTGTGCAAATTAACTGTTTTTTGGTGTCGTAGCATTCTATTAGGTAACTTTAAGTCTGTAATGAAATCTTATAGATCTAGGACGTCTTAAGCCCAAATTGGCTGGGGGTCAAAAATGACCCCGCGGAAAATTTGATGTTTAGAGCTTAAATTTTGTGCTATAAACAAGTATTTATTAAACAAGTACCATTAAATTGTTCAATAAAGTAATTTATAAGATTTTATTAAGCCAAATTTTAGATATAAACAACATTTCCTTAAAATCCGCTAAATTCCCCCAGCAATTCCCAAAAAGTTGCCCGATGGATATCCGCAATATTTCACATTTGTCTTCTCCAAGATGTTCTTAATGAATTCAGAAAGAAAAAATATATATGTTAATTTTTTTTTTTTTTAAATAAAATTTTCAAATTTTGAAAATAGGTGTTTTGAGAACGCCCCCAAAATCATGCCATTTTTTTGGTATAAAGTTTTAACGGGTTAGTGATACCGTAAAATCTTTAAATTTCATATTTAAGTATTTACAAGCAAAAATTATACAAAAATTATTTTTTAATTATTTTAATAAACAAACTTTTATTTTTTTTTAAAGTCCCTTTTTTGCAAAAATCCCTATTTTGAGGCTTGAAGTGTGGTACAGGGTATAAGAAGTTTGTGTTGATATTTGTAACTACCCGAAATATTGGTCCTAGCCCTACCTTCAAGTATACCGATCTACTCAGAATTACTTTTTAATTTGATTTAGCGATGTCCGTCCGTCCGTCCGTCTGTAACGGTTTAAGCACGATACAGGTAGAAATTTTCAATAAAATGACTTGAAATTGGAAACTTAAGCATATTTTGGCCTAAGCGTATTGAAATTGGAAAAAATCGGTCCATGTTAAGACCTAGACGGCCACTTTTAATTTGTCTTAAATGACTCTAATAACCGTGTTATAAAAGAAATCGTTTTGAAATTTAACAGGTAATCAAATTTTGTATTCACTAATCATATTTTTAAATTTCATTGGAGTCGGATCAGTCCTTCTTGTAGTCCCCATACACTCAAAAAAAAAAAACTGTAATGTTAGCAAAAAAAGCTTGTAAACCTACAAGAAAATTTGCTGATTTTGAACCCACAATTTTTTTGCTAAAGTTAGCAAAAATGCTTTGCCAATAATTAGTTAACTGAATATTTTTTTTTTTGAACTTAGTTTATACACATCTAAGGACCCCCATTGGGTTCGGACCCGATAGGTCCAGACCCCGATGGGCCTAGACCTTCTTGGGTTCCTTAAAAATCGTCATAGTTTTTGATCCAAAATTTGTGTCCGTTTCGCTCTACCTTGCTTAGTTTTTGAGATACGTGATTATAGGGGACCACTGGGGTCTTGAGAATTAAAAAAATCGATAACTTCAAAAATATTACTCGGAGACCTTTTGACTATTTTGCGGTCTTGTTCTACGTGTTGAGAGCTACAAAAACGCTTTTGGACTTTTTGTTGTGTCGGCAATATTTACCGAGATATGAGCATTTTAAAATTTTCGGGAATGCTAACTTTTTTGGATCCAAAGTTAGGGCCCATTAGGGTCCACACATGTGAAGAAGACCGGCGATACTATGGAGATTCTAAGAACCAAAAATGTCCTCCATTTTGCTCTATCTGGCTTAGTTTCCGAGATAGCGCCATTTTAAGTTTTCTGAAAATAAAAAAAAATTTACCATTTATTTTGCTAATATTAGCAAAAAATCTTGTAAAAATGTAGTCAACTCAATTTCAAATTTAGCAAAAGAAATTAGTTCAAAGTTTGTTTAAAATTGCTAATGTGCTAAATGAAGTTTACAAGAATATTTTGCTAACATGCTAATCTCAACTAAAAACTTGCTAAAAGTTAGCTAACTAGCGTTAGCAAAAAAAAATTAGTAAATCTACTAACGTATTTTTTTGAGTGTACAAACCACCCTCCCGATACTCACATAATTCCCTCAAAATTCATAGTAGTGGGAAATATTTAATTAAAATTTTGTTTCTAGGTATTAAACGTGTACTTTGGTAACCTAATCAAATCCTACTATAATTGGACCATTTTGGACTTAGTCCCCCATATAAAAATTTCGACCGATATTCATTAAATCGGTTAGAAACACAAGTAAGGAAATTTCACTCAAAATTTTCTTTTTGTATGGTTGCTACACGTATTAAAAATCTAACAAAAGATAAATCAAATCGGTCCACGTTTGGACTTGGGACCCATTTTCCGCAAAACACTGCTGTAGGGCATTATATGGTCGGTCTTGACGGACTATAATTTTCTTACTTGTTTAGAATGTTTTTTCCGCCGGAGAATCTAACATTCCAAATTTTAAGTTCCTAAGATTATTATTTCTGGAAATATAAAAAAGTACCAAAGTAAAATTATTTGACCCTTTTTACCCCCTCAGCCCAGCCTTAGTGGATCTATTTTTCGGAAGGTGAATCTACATTTAAAATTTCCATTCCATTCAAATGTTTGGTCTAACTTAAAAATTTATCACTTAATTCATCAAAAATTATTCGCTTTTTCATATTTTGACAGAAAAATACTTCTTATGCATACTGAAATAAAACCGATAAAATTTAATAATGGTATTGTATTTGAATCAGTAACGGTATTTTAAAATTGGAATATCGTTTTTTTTTTTTTTTTTTCAAAAAGTATGCAAATAAAATATTTTTCTTAAATCCCTAAAAATATGCAACAAATTATTTCATTAATTTTACTAAACTTAATATATTTACTAAAACCATGTTTAGCCACAAAAGAAAATAAATTTCTTACAAAAAAAATTAAAGCATAATAAATATGTATATTTCAAGAGCATACATTCACATAATCTATGTAATTTTTATATTAAATAATTGACTTGTTTAACAACAAACACGCTCTATATTTTATGTACTTGTAAAACCTTTAAGTGTTGCTCCTACAAAAAACCATTGTTATTCGGTGTGTTGTATTGTTAATGTGTTATTTAGAGTTATAGGCCATAAAGTAGGCTAAGCAAACGTAACATAAAACCAACCAACTCCCACTGCAGAACACATCAACAACCTCCTAAAACCAACAAAAACAGAAGCAAGCTATCAACGGAGCAACTACGCAAAAGGAAGAAATATGGGCTAGGGGTGCTACTAAATTTTATCAACTACACTCCCAAAAACGAACACCAGCACTCCAATTCAGCCAAACTGTCATTTATTTTGTCTAACACACACAAATTAGCAACTTGTAGATTTCAACGTTTTGTTGCCCTGCTTGCTGCCTGTCGCCTACAACGAAAATAAATATTATTTTGTTTTTTTTTTGGCAAACATGAAATTTTAGTCAAAAGGAAATGAAAGAACTGTGCAGTAGAAACAAAATACATATAAAAACAGTTAAAATAAGTGAGAGTATTGAAATCGGTGGTGAAGAATTGTTTGTACCCTCCATTATGAAAAAAATGCTTGCGAATTTTGAACTTTGGCACAAAACATTAAATCGCCATTAAGCAAAAAAAAATAGGAAAAAAAAATTTTTTCAATGAAAAAAGTTTTGGATGAAAAAAAAAAAAAATAAGAAAAAAAAATTTTAATAAAAAATTTTTTTTTTGATAAAAAACAATTTTATGAAAAAATATTTGGTTGATGAAAAATAACACAGCTCAACAAGAAAATGCGTATTGGATTCTGGTTAGTGATTTGGATAGAGTTTGTTGCGCTGAATCAAAATCCGGAGCCCAAATTTGTCTATCACGTCAGGATTTTGAGTAATTCGCGGTTAAAGTGCCGAAAAAGGGCATTTTTGACCCTTTTTAAAAGCTTATAAAATAATATCCTGACATGCGAATGATTTGGTATCAAGCTCATTGAAAAGTTTGTAATTTTCTCTTAAAGATAAGAAGATATGTTCTAAAAATTTTATTTTTGAAAATGGTAAAAAAAATCATTAACAAAAAACCTTCCATTTTTTAAATATTTAGTTTATTTACACAGTGTTTTTTAACAAATTTCCATACAAATTCATACGTAAATTTTGGATTTAACGCACTTGTTGCTAATGATTTTTTTACAATTTTAGAAAATTAAATTCCAAGAAAATTTGATCTTGTCTGAAAGAGAAAATTACAGACTTTCGAATGAGCTTGATACCAAGTCATTTGCATGTCAGGATCTTATTTTATAGGCCTTCAAAAATGGTCAAAATGGGCCTTTTTTGACTCTTTAACCGCGATTTTCTCAAAACTGTGACGTGATAGAAAAATTTGAGTGACGGTTTTTGAATCGGGGCACCAAAACCTATCAACTTTTTTGGTTTCTTCTAAAACGCAGCGACAAACCTTAGATTTGTAGAGCGGTGTAATTATGTTACGTTTTTTTCACCAGCTGGTGAACAATTTGTTTTTACTCACCACCATTGTTTTTTCCCGCTAAATCTAGCGCTTTTGGTTTGGATTTAGCGGTGGAAATTGTATTAAGCGGGAACGGTGCTTTAGCGGGAAAATCTAGCGCTTTTTGTTTGGATTTAGTGTGAAAAATTTAGAGTTTTTTTTCCAATTTTTCTTTTTTTTTCAATCGAAAACGCCAAGTTTGTCGAATTTTAGCGATTTTTTTGTAACTTAGCGGGAGAATTTTTTATTTTCCCGCTAAATTTTTTTTTCGGCGGTTTCTTGCGCGTTTTTAGTGAAAAGACAATTTTCTGAAAAAATTTTAGGGAGGGGGGAAAAATAATACGGGTCGGCCATACATTTTACACCTCTAGGGTGAACCATGTGAGCACTATGAGCTGATGTCCTAAAAAAACAATTAAATACAAAAAATTGATTAGGACCACCTTAAGGGGTGAAGATTGAGGGTAGGTAGGTATGTTTTGAGAAAACTTTCGCATTGAAAAAGTATTGGAGGTCGGTCATATATTTTACTCGTCTAGGGGCCACCTTGGAGCAGTTAGAGCGGTGGGACCAAATTTCATAAAAATGCCATTTTGTATGGGAGCCCCCTTAAGGAGTGGAGATAGGGAGTAGATTTGTTCAGAAAAAATTTTGGGGTGTAAAAATTAATGGGGATCAGCCTTACATTGCACTCCTTTAGGATCGACTCCGAGAGCGGATTTTTCGTGATTTTTACCGCCACCATTGCTCCAATGAGAATCCATTTGCCCCACAATTGCCTCGGAGTCACTTATAGAGATGTGCAATGTAAGGTCAACCCTCCAATAATTCTAATTCTCCCACCGCTCTAACTGCCCAGAGGTGCCCCTATGCGAGCCAAATGTATGACCGACCGCCAATATTTTATCAATATCAACCTTTTCTCAAAACATATCATTCATCATTAATGCTTAAGGTGGTTCCCATACATTTTTATTATTTCAAATTATGTTTTTTAGGACATCAGCTCATAGCGCTCACATGTTTCCCCTAGGGGGTAAAATGTATGACCGACCCCCATTACTTTTTTCCTCGAAATTTTTTTCTGAAAAAACCTACTCCCTATCTACACTCCTTAACAAAATAACATTTTTATGAAATTTGCTCCTGCCGTTCTAACTGCCCCAGGTTTGCCCCTAGACGAGTGAAATGTATGACTGACCTCCATTTTTTTTTTTCAATACGAACATTTTCTCAGAACATACCTACCCTCAATTTTCAGTTACACCTTGCGGACTTTCCTTGTAAATAACAGGAAAATCCAACGATAGATTTGAATTCTGATGGCGGAATCGTATTGAGCAGGTCAAAATACATAAAAATTAGGGATCTGGTTTCTGGGTCAAAACCTTTTTATATTTTTGTGGGGCTGTGTAATAAATCGAAGTCCAAATTAAAAGAGGAACCCTCCTGAAGTTTGATACAAATATGTCTTATGGTCCTAGGCATTCGTGAATAGTCAAAATCGGACCAAAAGGAGGGGGGGGGGGGCAAAAGTTTGATATTTTTGGGAAGCAATTTTGTGTTTCCTTTAGGAAGTTTCTCAGACAAATTGCTTTAAAAAACATTCTCAAATTTTAAATTTTTTTTCTTCAAAAAAAAATCCTTACAAACTTTCTCTAAAATCCATTATTCTATGTAGGGTATAAAAAAAAAATAGAACAAAAAAAATAATGTTATAAAATCCCACAAAAAAAGAAAGAAACAAAGAAAAGTGAAAATCGTTTCAGCTAAAACCACTGCAGGAAATTCTTTGTTGGCTTCTTTAGGGGCTTCTATACTCTGTTCTACTCATGAGGATACTATTAATTTAAGCTGTGTTATATAAATTCTAAGAATTCAACAAATTTGAGGATGTTCTTTTAACTTAATATTATATTTTTTTTTATTTTTATTTTCATTTTCTTCTTATTTTTCTATTTTATGGTTAAAAAAAGGGGGAGATTTTTTTTTTGTACGGTTTAATTAGAAAATTTGATTGTGAGTTGGGATAATTAGTGATAATTAGACTTACAATTAGTAATTTGTGTAATTTTTTTTTGTGAAAAAAAATAAAATAAATATAATTCGTATTAATTTATTAAATATTTATGTTATGCGAAAGAAAGAAAGAAAAAAGGCAGAAACCGCAGATGATGCCTTTAGGGATATTGAAATTATTAAAATGTAGCATACTTTAAGGAGTTCTTAAGAAGATATTAATTTATGCGCTACCATGGTGGCAAAATGTTTTAAGGTCTGTTTGTTTAAGCTCTTAAAATTTTTAATATTGAAAAGAAATTGAGTTCAATTCATTAAATATCTGTATAAAACGTAAGGGAAATATTTATCAAATTTTTAAACTTTGCACAGTGGTTAATTTTTGATTTTTTTTTTTTTTGTAAATAATTTGGCCATTCAGTATGTACTGGACCGATTGTAGTGTAGTTTATTCCAGTTATAGCTAACTTAAATTCGAATTTAAGTTCGGATGATGGCTAGTAATCCCCACTTTTATTTTCCTAGTCCAAAAACTTTCATATGTGGAAGAAATTTGTGGCCATTCGGATTTAATTACACCCGTAGCGCGCGGCGATCATTGTTTTTGATTTTTGAAAATTTGTATAAAATAAATTTTTTTTTAAAAAATATGTCTTGCGACACATTTATTTACGTATACAAAAAAAAAATATTAATAAAATAATAAAAACAAGTAAAAAAGTTAAATTTGACCTACCGAATGTAGTGATACCCTCCACAATTTTAAAAAGATTATTGCAAAAAACTTTATTTAAAAGGAAATTACTTTTGAAAAAAAATTTTTTTTTGAAAAAAAAAATTTTGGTAAAAAAAAATTCGCGATTTTTTTTTTGTCAAAAAATATATTCGTACTTGTTTAAATAGCATTTGGTGTTTAATTATGTTCACATATGTCAACCAGAAGCCGAATTAAAGCATTTTGTATTTTTAGTTTATGTTGAATGTACTGAAATTTTTTGAGGTGTGCTTACATTTTCGTTCATAACTTTTGAACCGCTGAACCGATATCGCTCAAATGCAATACAAAACTTCTCGGGAGAACTTCCAATAAATATGTTAAGTTTCAGTCATCTCCGTGTAATATTTTGGACTTGATCACCATTTCCACAGACAGTCAGACTGACAGACAGACGGACAGACGGATCGGTCATCTGGTTTTTAGGTTTTTTCCTACTTCAAACAAAATTTAAAAAAATCCTGAAAATTTTTTCCCATGGACAATTTTATAGAACTTGAGACGAACTTTCAGTTAAACTTAATTTGAGAAAAATGAGACCATATTAACCTATGGCGCCCTTTGAACAAAGTTAAGAGTTTCGGTTCATAATTTTCTAAAAAAAACTTTCATTTTAAATAAGAGTTTGTCTCAAGCTCTCTTAAAAGGTCAAGAAAAGGGGGCCCCTGAAGGCTAGTTGGTAGCGTGCTAGCCTTTCAACGTGGGGGTCGTGGGTTCGATTCCCACCAGAACCCTGGGTTTTTTCGCTACTACGAGACTACGGTCATTGTTAACAGTTCTCGGTGAGGTTGAATTTATTAAAAATGAGTTGAAATTTTGCAAATTTCAAACAGTGAAATCTTAAAAGCCATTCCACCGATAAATTATACCGTACGCCACTCTGTGGTACAGGGTATAATGAGTTTGTGCTGATGTTTGTAACTACCAAAAATATTGGTCCTAGACCTACCTTCAAGTATACCGATCGACTAAGAATTACTTTTTGAGTAATTCCGTCCGTCCTTCCATCTGTCCGTCCGTCTGGCCATCTATCGGTTTAAGCACGATACCGTTCGCAATTTTCAATCAATTGACTTGAAATTTAAAACTTATGCATCATTTGACCCAAGGACAAAGCCTATTGAAAAAAAACGGTCCATGTTAAGACCTAGTCCCCATACAAACGCCCCCTTTGGATTCGGCTTAAATGATTCAAATAACCGTATTATAATATATATCGCTTTGAAATTTAGCAGGTAATCAAATTTTGTATGCACAAATCACCATTCAAAATTTCAAAGGAATCGGGTAAGTTCATCTGGTAGTCCCCATACAAACCACCCTCGCGATATTCACATAATTCCCTCAAAATTCATAAAAATGGAAATATTTGATAAAAATTTTAGTTTTATGTGTTAAACGTGTCCTTTAAAAACCTAATCAAATCGGAATATGATTGGATTATTTTTGGACTTAGACCCCCATATAAAAATTTCGACCGATATTCAGTTAAATCGGTCTATTGAGAAAAAGATACACCAATTCCTCTAAAACTTGATCTGTGCGTGTTTTCTACACTAAATAAATATCTAACAAAAGACAGATACAATCGGTCCATGTTTGGACTTGTTACCCATTTTCCGGTAAACACTGGTGTAGGGTATTATATGGTCGGTCTTGACCGACAATAACTTTCTTACTTGTTTTTTTTGGTTTATTTTTTAATTTTACATTTTAAAATTCCGATCAATATTTAAAAAAACAAAAATTTGTATGGGAACCCCCTTAGGAGTTGGAGAAAAGGGGTAGGAATGTTCTGAAAAAAACGTTGGGAGGTAAAAGTAATGGGGGCCGGTCCTACATTTCATCCCTCTAGGGGGAACCATGTGAGCGGTAGGATCTGATGTCCTAAAAATATAAATTTTAAAAATAAAAAGAATGTATGGGGCCACCTTAAGGGTTAATATTGAGGCAAGGTAGTATGTTCTATGAAAAAGCTGGTATTGAAAAAAATATTTGAGGTGGTTAATATGGCGGTGGGTTGAAAATAGAGAACAAATATGTTTTAAGAAAATTTTACGGTTGAAAAATATTGGAGTTCGGTCGGTCATACATTTGATTCCCCTAGAGGCATCCTTGGACCAGTTAGAGCAATGGGAGCAAATTTTATAAAAATTACATTTTGTATGGGAACCGCCTAAAAGAGTGCAAATAAGGAGTAGGTTTGTTCAGAAGAAATATTTGGGACAAAAACTAATAGGGGTCGGTCATACACCGCACACCTTTAGAAGCGACTGCGAGTCAATTGTGGAGCAAATGGCTTCTAATTGGAGCAAAGGTGGCATTAAAGTTTTAAAAACCCCCAAAAAGTCACACGATTGCCTCAGGGGTGCGCTTGCCTAGAGGGGTGCAGTGAAGGATCGACTCCCATTAATTTTTACATCCCGACATTACTTCTGAACAAACCAACTCCTTATCACCATTCTCTAAGGCGGCTCAAAATGTAATTTTTTATAAAATTTGTTTCCACCGCTTTAACTGGCCCAAGGATGCCCCTAGGTGAGTTAAATGTATGACCGACTCCCAATATTTGTTCAACTACACTAAAAAAAAAAGTGAACAAAAACCTGGGAAAATTAACTTAATATTAAGAAAAAGAGGGAATGATTTGGCTCCAAAGATTTTTTTCTTGGTTTTAGTTCATAATTTTCCCAAAAATAAGGAAAACAAAGTTAATTAATTTTAAGCCAATTTTAACTAGAAAATGGGAAAATTTATATTACACTTTAGTTCATTCACATTTTAAAACTGGATTGGGTCTAGACCATGGACCCATGGGTCCAGCCCCTTGTTAACACAAGACCCCGGTCCTTTAAGGGTCCCCATAGATTTTGACCCAAATTTTGTGTCCGTTTCGCTCTAACTTGCTTAGTTTTTGAGATACGGTAATAAGGGGTCTGATAGGGTCTTGAGAATCTAGATATCTCAAAAACTATTAATCGGAGGGCCTTCGGGTATTTTGCGGTAGTGTTCTACGATTCAAGAGCTACAAAAATGCCGTTGAACCTTTTCTCGTGTTGGCAGTATTTACTGAGATATGTGCATATATAAAATCTCGGGAATTTCAAATTTAAGATCTAAAATTAGGGTCTTGAGACCCCGACAGATATGCAGAGCTAGGCTATTCCATATTTTTCTTTGTAGTCTTTCTTTTGAAAATCACTCAGAAAATTATGTAAGTTACTACATGTTAGTTGTTTGCATATTTTACAGTAGTTAGTTGTTTTCAACTACAAAGTCAGTTGCTTTTGTATGAAAATGATCAAACAAATATTTCTGTTAGTTATTTTAAGTCGTTTTTTTTTAAACAACTAACAAAAAAGCACTGTTATGTAGTAACAGCTATTTAAAGTAGTTAATTTTATTTTTTTTATCTCTGAAAAATTTTCAAAATTTTTTTCTAAAAAATAAAAATAAATTTTATTTTATTTTTATTTTTCAGATTTTTAAAAAAAAAAAAAAAACTTGAAAAATATGTTCTTCAATTTTTTTTTTAACAATTTTTTGAAAAAAAAAAATTATGTATTGAATATTTTATTTTTACTACATGTTAGTTGTTTTGACTACAAATGTAAGTAGTTTTTACTACATAAGTCAGTTTTTTTGTCAGTTAAAATAACTAACATTGTTAGTTGATTCAACTGAAAAAGTAGTTGACCCCAAAACAACTTACAAAGTAGTTATTTTAACTGACATTTTCAGTTGATTTTACTAACATAATTTTTTGAGTGAATTTCGTCCGTTTCGTTCTATCTCGCTTAGTTTTCGAGATATCGCCATTTTGAATTTCTAATTAAATTCTAAGAAGTTATTTACTAAATTATCAGAAGTTATTAACTAAATTATAAGAAGTACGCTTCCTCAATTCAAAGAAGAGAAATACGATGATGTTTTTTTTTAGTAAAATTGAACTAAACATGAACTAAATTGTTTTTTAAGAAATGTGTCTTAAAAATAAAGATACGTTTCTTAGATTTGTGGAAAATTTTTTTTGCAGTAAGATTTTTTTCCTAATATTTAAAAATTCCATTTAAAGAAAACTATGAACTACTTATAAGTAAATGAACTAAACTTTTTTCCTCATAGTTAAGAAAATTTCTCATTTTTTAGTTAAATTTTACTAAATTTTAGGAAAATTCATGATAAATTTTCAAAGGCATTTTTTCCTTAATTTTAGTTATGTGTTATTTCAGTGCATTTGGGAAATTTGAAAATACATTCGGACAATTTTAAAATACATTTGGACAATTTTAAAAATACTTTTGGAAAATTTTAAAATACATTTGGACAATCTATATAAATAAAAATTAATTGTCGTTCGTTGGTAACGGCATCAGTTGAGAACGGCTGGACCGATTTGGACAATTTTTTTTTTGAAATGTTCGTTATAGTCCAACTTAGGTTTTTACGTTAAGAAAAATTGACCACGCCCACTTTAACGCCCACTTTTTTTGAATTATCTAAAATCCGAAAACGTCTGCATAGATTTGGCTATTTTTTTACTTAAATGTTCGTAGTAACACAGTTTAAGGTTTTACAGAAAGAAATATATACCAAGCCCACTTTACCGCCCACTTTACCGCCCACTTTTTTCGATTTATCTAAAATCTGAGAACGTCTGGACCGATTTGACTTAATTTTTTAAATGAATTTTAATTATTAATCATAGTCCAACTTTGATTTTTACGAAAAAATAAATTGACCACGCCCACTTTTATGCCCCCTTTGCCTAATTTTTCTTGAAAATATTCGTCATAATTTATCTTAGGTTTTTACGGAAACGAAAATTGCCCACGCCCACTTTTTTTATGTATAGAAAAAACTAGAACGGCTAGGCCGATTTGATAATAGTCCGCAAAAGATTTTTAAGGAAAGAAAAATTGGATGCGCCTACTTTTACGCTAATTTTGGATAATTTTGTTTTTAATGTTCATCATCGTCCTAAGGTTTTTCGAAAAGAACAATTTTCCATTTCCACGCCCCCTTTTTGATATATATAAATTCGTATCACTTGAGAATGGATGGACTGAATTTGTTAAGTTTAAATGAGTTTTACGGTAAGAAAAGTTGTCTACCAACTTTTTTTCGATATATCTAAAATTCGCTCTTTAGGAAAATAAATATTATTCGTTGGTAATCGCATCACTTGAGAGCGGCTGTACCAATTTGGATAATATTTTTTATTTTAAATGTTCATGTTAGGATTTTACGGAAAACAAATTAACCACGCCCACTTTTACGCCTCCTTTTTCGATGTATCTCAAATCGGAAAGCGACTGGACCGATTTGGCCAACTTTTTTTAAAATGTTCGTCATAGTCCAACTTAGATTTTTACGGAAAGAAAAATTCGCTACGCCCAATTTAACGCCCACTTTTTTGATATATCTTAAATCGGAAAACGGCTGCATTGATTTGGCTAAACGTTTTTTTTAAATGTTCGTCACAGTCCAACTTAGGTTTAAACGAAAAAAAAAAATTTCACGCCCACTTTTTTTCGATATTCATATTTAAAATAGAAGATCGGCAAGACCGATTTGGCTATTTTTTGGAAATGTTCGTCACAGTCTAACTAAAATTTTAACGGAAACCTTAGAACGACTGGCCTTTGGTAAATTTTTTCTTTAATGATCATAACCCAAGTAATGTTCGTAATAGTCTATATGGTTGTAGGAAAGAAAAATTTTCCTTTCCCACTTTTTTAGATATATCTGAAACTCATATTTACTCTAATCTTTATAGATTCCTCTTAAACTTGGTACAAATGATTTCAAATCCTTAGGTATTGTTATGTAAAAGTTTAACTTATTACACAAATTTAAATGCCCACTTTGGTCTAAATATGTGAAATCGCTTTAAGTCGAATACTTATGACCGGATCGATTTTTTATGTTAGTAATAGTTCTAATTAGGTTTTTAAGGAAAGAAAAATGGAAAATTCGGATAAATTATAAATGTTTGTGGTTTTTTGTATGAACTTAAGATTACTCAAGAAAATATCTCACGATAAGAAGGATATGCGTAATTTTATTTTTGTGTTTTTCGAAATGATACTAAAGACATTTTTAATTTGTACAGTTCGCAAAGTCGAAGACATGGTAATCTGCCTTTAAAAAACATCGGGTCTTTAAAACCACGCCCACAAATTCTTCTAAGCCAAGAAATTCATTACCTTTTTTGCAGTGCTATATATTTAAAGCGAATCTATATATAACACTGATCTTATACTTGGGCCAGCAACGCGGACCGGGCCAGCTAGTTTTAAAATATATTTGGACAATATTAAAATATATTTGGAAAACTCTAAACTACATTAGGACATTTTTAAAATAACATTTGGACAATTTTAAAATACATTTGGAAAAATTTAAAATACATTTGAACAATTTTCAAATTCATTTGGTCATTTTTAAAATATATTTGAACTCTTTTGAAATACATTTCAACAATTTTAAAATACATTTGGAAAAATTTAAAATACAATTGGAAATGGTGTAATAAGACCGACTCCCATTAACTTTTCCCACCAAACATTTTTTCCGAACATACCTACCGTCTTTTTCCACATTTATCGCACAGGGGATGACTATAAATCGCACATTTAGCGCGCTGTTTTAAATTGGGTTGAAATTAATTCTTTGAGATTTATTCAAATTACAATTTTAACTTATTCATCCAAAAAATTAAAATTTTAAACCCTTTATTCATGTGTAAAAAAAATCCTTTTGTTTTTTGCTAAAAAATAAAGTATTTTTACCCTGTTTACCTTTACAATTGTTCTTTAATAGACTTTTTTGCAGTTTATAAATATGTAAATTATTTTTTTTTTTGGTTTAAATTGTTGAAAGTACAAGACCCAGATGAAAATCCAAAACATATTGTAAAGAGATAAAAATCCTTATACAGAAAAATGTTAATTTTTTTTTGTATTCATTATATTTTAATTTTTTTTTTTCGTCCAAACTCTTAAGCCAGCAAGACATTGGCTTTATTTCAAAATATTTTCTTGTCATATTCTTAAAAAAAAACTAATTTCAAATTAATTTGAAACATTTTCCAGTTTTTCGCAAAAAAAATGAACAAAAACACAAGAAAAAGTTTGTTTTTTGTGTAAAAAGACAACGTGATACCAGCTTTAACAACATTTACTTACCGTATTGTATGTAGGATACGTATGTTGTTTTCTATCTACATTTTCACGTACCTTTGCAGTCGTATTCGTTCACCTAGGGGTCCTTGTTAATAGCCTTGATGTTGATTTTGCAATGAAAAACTGTGGTAGGGATAAAAGAACAAAAATTAAGGGAAAAATCTACTTGAAAACTTTAACATTTGATAGTTTCAATGTTACTAAAATGTTAAGCGAATATGATTTGAAATTATAGCTTTAATTGGGAAAAGTAACTGTAGCTGCAAAAATATAACTCAACATTATTATGCTGATTGCAAGGACTAAAATGTCTGCAAAGATTACAACATAAAAGTAATCTCAGTCTTAAAAATAATGATTTTTCCATAAAATAATAAGTTTTTGATAAACTTAGTGTTACCCCAAAACCGACATTTTTAAAAAACGGTATCTCAGTTAACCGGGAATAGAAAAACCGGTTAACAGTTATATAGCGATCACAGCCTCAAGAAGTTTGATATTGCATTTGAGTGATATCCGTTCAGCGATACCGTACAAAATAAAAGAGATAGACGTTTGTCACAAATATATTTTAAGGTCATAGACTGGTTAAATTCGGAGATAGACAAAATCTGACTAGGGGAAAAAACTTCTGCATTGAAAAACTAAACCAACATCTGAAAAACAGCATTTTTTTTACTTTTCTTGAACAAATGAAACATTTTTATATCAAAAGAAGTTCACAATCATGCTGGGGATTATAAAATAACATTTTTTTCGGCCCGTCCCTTTTGAGGTCGTGCATGTAAAATAAATAATATAAAATAATATAAATATTGATAAAGGCCGTTTGTCACGATAATATTGAGTCATAAGATTTTAGTATACCGAAATAAAATGAAATTTGGTCTGAATGTCCAAAAATCAAACCAAATTTTTTATACCCTACACCACACTGTGGTACAGGGGTTAATGAGTTTGTGCTGATGTTAGTAACTACCCGAAATATTGGTCCTAGACCCATATTCAAGTATACCGATCGACTCAGAATCACTTTTTGAGTCGATGTAAACGGTGTAAACGGTGTAAACACGATACAGGTCGTAATTTTTAACCAATTGACTAGAAATTTGAAACTTAAGCTTCTTTTGCACCAAGGACGAAGCCTATTGAAATTGGAAAAAATCAGTCCATATTTAGACCTAGCCCCCATACAAAGGTTCTCTATAGTTTTGGATCAAATGACTCTAATAACCGTAATATAAAAGGTTTCGTTTCGAATGGTGATTTGTCCTCACAAATCACCATTCCGAAGGAATCGGATCAGTTCTTCTTGTAGCCCCCATACCAACCACCTTCCCGATTTTCACATAAATCTCTCAAATTACATAAAAATAGAAAATATTTTATTAAAATTTTGTTTGTGTATATTAAACGCGTACTTTAATAACCTTATCAAATCTGATTATCATCGGACTATTTTTGGACTTAGGCCCCCCCCCTTGTGAAAATTTCACCCGATATTCAGTTAAAGCGGTTTATTCTCAACAAAAAGAAGCATATTTCACTCAAATTTGATTTGTGAGTGTTTTTACACTTATTAAAGATTTGACAAAATATATATCTAATCAGTCCATGTTTGAACTTGGGACCCATTTTTCGGGAAACTCTGGTGTAGGGTATTATATGGTCGGTCTCGACCGACTATAATTTTCTTACTTGTTAAACATAAAATTTATTTTTTATCCAAATTGGTCGCAAAAGTTCACTCTAGTGATAGAGGGTATATATAAGTTTTTCATTCCGTTTGTAACAACTCGAAATATTGGTCTAGGACCCCGTAAAGTATATATATTCATGATCCTCGATCGATTCTAAGACGATCTAGCGATGTCCGTCCGTCCGTCTGTCCACCTGTCTGTCTGTTGAAAACACGCTAACTTTTGAAAGACTTTACGGAGACTCCTGAAGTTTGGCATATATGTTGGGCATTTACCTGGACAGGTTGGAATTGCAATCCACCGAATTCGGTTCAGTGGTTCAAAAGTTATGAGCAAAAGACTAAATTTCGACAAGGGTTTTTCGTGAATTTAGGAGACAAAAAACACGCTAACTTTTGAAAGGCAATTCTAATGATGCTGAAGCTTGGCTTACATATTTGTCGTTCCCCTGGCCTGGTTCGTATTGAATTTCAGCTAAATCGGTCCAGTTTTTTAATATTTTAAAACTTTTAAGACCAATTTGGTTAAAACATTATTTTTATGTTTATTAATTAGAATCTGTGGACCAAAATCGCTAGTGTAAAATTTTTTGAATATTTTTCCCTTAAACTACACAAAAATGTCTAATTTTTAATTTGGTGAAATAATTGGGATATGAATTTTGGTCAAAAAAGTAATTTTTCAAACTTTAACCGCTGGTTACTAACTGAAAATGCTCTTGCAAAATTTTTTCACAATCAGCTTCTCTGTGGCTATCGTTCGCCAGGTATTATGACGCGAAATTCGAAAGTTTAGATTTGACGGGACGCCCTAATGCTTAAGTTGAGGTTTTTCATTGGTAAGACCTTTTTTGTTGTTGCAACAAAATTAAAAACACAAAAAATAAACTAAGGGTCTGTGGTGGCAGTTTTACTTTTACTTTTGCTTTAAAAAAAAAATTAATTAAAAATGTTTTGTATTTCCTTCTATATAAGTACTTATAATAGGGGTAGAACTTTTATTAATCTTTAGAATCTTTATATAAGAGTTTAAATTGTATCGAGAGTGTTAAATTCGGCTGTGGCGAATCTTTTATACCCTCCAAAATGTAAAAAAAAAATTGTCAGGGGCATTTGTTTGGTGGGGGGGGGGGGGGGGGGGGGGGGTGTGGAGGGTATGTTGGTGGTCAGTGGGCGACGTTGAGAGCACCTACCTATCCCGAAATGTTTCATTTATTTAACAAAAATACAAAAAACATTTAAAAAAGTGTATTTTTCAGAGGTTGGTTCAGTTCGTCAAGAGAGAACTTTTTTCCCCCTGGGCCGATTTTGCCCATTTACGAACTTAACCTGCCTAGGACCATAAGACATATTCATGCCAAATTGCAGGAGGCTAGCTCTTTTATTTTGGACTGTATCGTACCATCTACAGACGGACGGACGGACATTCACAGAATGTCGTAGAATCGATCATGGGTCAATAATATATATACTTTATGGGGTCCCCGACCGATATTTCGATGCGTTACAAACGGAATGACAAAGTGAGTATACCCCATACTGTGGTTGATGGGTATGAAAAGGGGAGCAGGGAGGTTAAGTATATTATTCAAAATCAATCCTTTATAAAGAAAATTAAAATAAAAATGAGAAAAGTTGTACCCCTAATTCACAATAGTAAATAAATCGTAATTTACAAATATACCAAGAAAATTAAAAAAAAAGAGAAAAACATAAGATTGAAAAACCACTTTTTGCAAAAAAAATAAGGCAAACAGCGAAATAAAAAATTGTTTGTTTTTGCATTATCCTTGAATGAGTAGTGAGCAAATGCTGAACTACAGTCATATTCATGATAGTAATGCTGTGACTGGCTGGCTGACTGACTGACTACGTGAATGGATGAGTATTATTTCAGACATAATCATACAAAAATTTATTACCATTCAAGTGATGGAAGTGGTATGATATGTAATACTTGTATACAAGGAGAGAGCATGGATTAAAAGAATGACTTCTTTTAGTAGTTATCGAACTGAAGCATTTAATATACCGCTGAAACGTAATTTTATAACTTTCGATTTGCCAAAGTGTCCAGTCAGAAAAAGTAAATTAAATTAAAAAAAAACAAGTAAAAAAGTTAAATTCGACTTTGCCGAATCTATGAATACCCTCCACAATGCCCCTTTTAAATGACAATAAATTTTTTTAACGTGAAAAAAAATGAAAAATTACAAATTTTTTTTGAGTGTAAAATTTTTTTCGAGTGTTAGTTTTTTTTTAGTGTAAAAATATTTCCGAGTGACAAAAATACTTTGTAAAGTAATTTTGTGGCTTACCAATGTTTTTAAAGCTTGTTTTTTTTAAACCTTGGTTTTTTCAACAAGTGAATATAAGGTGAAACCAATCTGAAATTCACGGTATTGCTAATAACTTTTGAACCACTGGACCGATTTGGCTGAAATTTGACACGAACCAGATCACGGGAACGAATGTTGAGCTTTCTTTTAAAAGTTATAGTGTTTTTTATATTGCAAATTCGCGAAAAACCATCCTGTTATTAAACATATATATTGGAAGTTCTCCCGAGAAGTTTGGTATTGCATTTGAGCGATATCGGTTCAGCGGTTCAAAAGTTATGAACTAAAATGTAAGGACACTTACAAAATTTTAGTACATTCAACATAACCTAAAAGTACAAAATGCTTTAATTCGGCTGCTGGTTGACTTATATCAACATTATTAAACACCAAATGGTATTTAAACAAGTACAAACATATTTTTGGACAAAAAAAGAAAAAAATCGCGGATTTTTTTTTTTACCAAAATTTTTTTTCGCGGAAATTTTTTTTCAAATTTTTTTTTTTTCAAAAGTAATTTCCTTTTAAATAAAGTTGTTTGCAATAATCTTCTTGAAATTGTGGAGGGTATCACTACATTCGGCAAGGCCGAATTTAACTTTTTACTTGTTTTAAATAACTTTTTCTGTTCTTTGTTTCAAAAATGACAACATAAAAATTAAAGACTTTCATTAGCATTAAATTTTTAAAGTCATTTATTTTTGTTCGGTAAGAAAAAATAAGTGATTCTTCTATAATTTTTAATGATTTGTGTACGTTATTTTTTTTTTTAAATTGTCATTTTTTAAAGAAAATTCATTAGTTTTTACCTATTTGTGTTGGTTATTTTTTTGTAGACAAAAAATATTTAAAGAAATATAAAATCATGTTTGTATCAAGTGACTTTGGCACGATGGGTAGAGTGTCTGGCCAGAATGTAGTTGATTGCAGGATCGATTCCCCAAAAATTTTATTAACAATTTTTTAAAATAAAATTCAATAGAAAAATTGTAAAATAACCTACGAAATCATTAATTTTTAATGTTTTCATAGGTAATTTTTTTTTTAATTTGTTGGTTAAAATAACACAAGAATCATTAATTTTTAATGTTTTCGTAAGTTATTTTTTTTTTCGAATTTGTTGGCAAAAATAAATAAAAAAATCGTAATTTTTGAATGTTTAATGTTATTTATTTAAGAAAATTTTGTCAACAGTAAAAAATAAATGTTTATGTTTGTTAAAACAAATGAAGAATTACTGGAATGGTTTTCAATTGTTTATTCACTGGTTTTAAATGTGTTTTCCATTTGTTTTTGCCTACAAAATATTTTGAGTATACTATCATTATTATTTATCAATTCTTAAATGTTTTTTTTATTTTATACATTTATGTCTAATCATTAGGGTATTCAATCGATTAACCGTTAATCGGTTAACCGATTAATTTTGGTCGATTAACTGTTCGAATAATTTAAAATTTTCAATTTTCAAATAACAAATAAACCGATTAAATTGTGTCTATTAACCGATTAACCGAAGTTTCTTTTTTTAGTAATTTACCTATTTTTTCGGTTAAAAAAAAAGAAATTAGTAACCCTAGCCAATTTTTTATACATTGCCAACAGTATAAATTGTTCTAATAGATTTTCATGCGCCTAATCAGAATCTGACCTAAGAACTGATCTATCTCGTCTTGAGATATTTAGATTTTCGATTGACAATACAGCATAAACTCAAATTTTCGCAATGTTCGCGAAATTTTTTATGATGTATAAAAGTTCAGCACATCTGAAATTCCTACTATTTTTCTTCAAAATACTTTTGGAAACACTTTAGATATATTTTTTCATTACGCAAAAGTCGACCGATGAAATTATTGCAATTTCGGCACTAAAAAATAAAAGAAAACAAATTTGGAAACCAAACAATTTTTTTGTTACTATTTTTAGTACCGAATTCGACACTCTTAGGGGTAGATGCACCCCCGGCAGCAATTTGGGTAAATTTTACCTTTTTATAAAAATTGCATTGTTTTTTTGACATTTTTTACATTGAATTGGTCCCAATTTGGATTGGGCTAATTTTTCAGGGTGCCATACAAAAATTCTTTATTTGGGCTAACATTCTACAGGGTAATTAAAGCTTCGCCATAACGGGTATAGATTAATTACTATGCAATTCTTAAAAGTATATACAATTCGTGGTTTTATATTCAATTTAAAATTGATATTATTCGGTTAAACGAATAATTCAAATTTAACCGATTAATAACCGATTAAATCTAAACCCAGATTAATTATTTTTCCGATTAACCGATTAAACCAGAAGCTCGATTAATTGAATACCCTACTAATCATCTTATAAATTTCTTGGCAATAAAAATCCAAACTCATTCAATTTAATAAAATATGTATATTTCATGCACTATAGTTTCCATAAATTGGTATTAAAAATTAAAAATCCATTCATAAAATTAATTCCTTAATACCTCTGTTTGCATAGTAAATGCATATGGAGTAGTCACTTATAGACTAGGGATTATTATATATGTGTAAATGTGTATTCTCACATTTTGTATTTTTTATATCCCAGTATTTATAGTTGTCTTTTTTTGTATACCCTATAGTCTGTAATATTAAACTGTAGCACAGAGTGTGTGGATATTAATGTGAAACTATAGCACAATGAAATACCGAATTGGGAGATCATAATGCATACATCTTCGTGATCCTCAAAAAAAACAAGCTAAAAGTTAAATTCGACCTTGCCGATTGTACTGATACCCCCCAGAATGCAAAAAAAAAAAAATTTTGAAAAAAACAAATCCGCGAAAAAAAATTATTGGTAAAAAAAAATTCAGCAAAAATTTTTACATTTGTTTTCATAACTTTTGGACCGCTAAACCAATTTCGCTCAAATGCAATACGAAACTGACTAGGGCAACAACAAGTAAATATGCTAAGTCTTAGTCATACCTGTTTAATACTTTGGCCGTGATCACCATTTCCACAGACGGACAGACAGACGGACAGACAGACGGACAGACAGACGGACATCGTTAGAATGTATTAAAATTGATCACTGATCAATAACACCGTCCGACATCCAATATTAAACACGAACGGGATGATAACGTCTGAAAGTATAGATCAAATGGAGTAAACCAGCATTTACAGTTTTTCATTTCGTCATAATTTTTCCTTTTAAAAGGACTTCAAAGTTTTAAAGCATACATTTTGTAAAATATTTTTAAAATATTTGTACTTATCCTAGCATGACACTGGTGATAGCAAATAAAAGAGGAGGATCTCCCCTAATTTTTCCATTTTTTTGTATTTTGCCATATCAGGATAAACGGCTGTGAATAAATTCATTTCAAAACTTTATCAAAATATTTTGTAAAACATTTTGAATGATATTGAAGGATACATTTTTGAAAGGACGTAACTTTCCTCCTTTTTCCTGATATGTAAAATTTATAAAATATAAAAACTTGGGGAGATCCTTCTCTTTTATTTGCTGTCGCTAGTGGCATCCTAGGACAAGTTCAAATATAAAAAAAAATATTTTATAAAATTTCATCCTCTAAAACTTTGAAGCCCTTTTTAAAAAGAAACAGGATCAGGAAAAGAAAAAGTGTAAATGCAGTTTTACTACATTTATCCAGTTCGTGCTTAACGACTTTTTTATTTTTGTCGGACGGTGTAATATATATGGGGCATTCCATGTCAAATCGGCACTTTGAATATTTTTTTTTTAGATTTTCCCAATTTGTTGACAGTTTTTAGTACCCTTCGAAAACTCCTTCGTGGTAAATTTTCAGATTTTTTTGATGACCCGTTCAGAAGATATCGAGTTTTTAAAAATTGGTAGTTTGTTCCTTTACTCAAACTTCTTCAATAATGGTCCAAATTGCAATTTTTTTTTCAAAACTTTTGTTTTTTATCTTACTAAAAAAAAAAAAAACAAGTAAAAAAGTTAAATTCGACTTGGCCGAATCTATGAATACTAGAGTTGTCAATTATTCGCCTTTCAACTTTGTTCGAATAATTCAAATAATTGTTTTTGTTCGTTCGATCAAACGATTAAATCTAAAAAATTATTCGATTAATCGATGAGAATAACGAATAAAAAAAGTGGTTATTACAAAATATTTTTATTAAGTTTTAAGTTGGGGGAGTCGGCGGGGGACGTTGGAGGACACATTTGCCCGCTTCACATAAATGTTTACAAATTCATTTATTAAGATATTTACGCCTAAAAAACACACTTGTCATTATTTTCTATAAACACGCCCTTAAAAGTGGGCAGGCCGAAAAAAATAGCATTTTCTAACCATCTTGGTCCAAATGTAGGTCAATGAACTTCATATGGAATAAAAATATTTTATTTGTTGAACAAATATAGAAAAAAACGTGTAATAAAAGAGTGCTTTAAGAACTTAACCAGTCTATGACCATAAGCCTTAATCGTGCCTAGCTTCAGGAGTATAGCTATTTTATTTTGGATTGTATCGTGCCCTCCACAGACGGGCGGACGGACAAACGGACATCGTTTGAATGGCTTTTGAATATATTTTATTGGGTCCTGGACCGATATTTCGATACTTGGGGGGTAAAAAAATAATTTTTCGATTAATTGACATAAATAAATCGATTTGTTCGTTATTCGAAAATCGTCGTTTTTAAATTAATCGAACAAGAGTTTGGTTTTGTTCGATCTATTAATCGAATTATTCTTAATCGGTTGACAACTCTAATGAATACCCTCCACAGTGCCCTTTTTAAGTGATAGTAAATTTTCTAACGTGAAAAAATAAAATTTTTGATTAGAAATATTTTATTTTGTGTAAAAAAACTTTTTTTTAAAGTAATTTTTGGAAAAAAAAATAATTTAAAAAATTTTTTTTTTTGAGTGTAAAATTTTTTTAAGTGTAAAATTTTTTCGGGTGTATTTTTTTTTTTTTGTAGTGCAAAAATATTTTTGAGTGACAAAAATACGTTCTAAAATATTTTTGTAACTTACCAATGTTTTTAAAACATGTTTAACGGGTTTTCAACACGTGAATTTAAGGTGAAACTAATCTGATATTCACGGTTTTGCTAATAACTTTTGAACCACCGGACTGATTTGGCTGTAACTCAATTCGAACCAGACCTGGGGAACGGAAAATATATATGCCATGCTTCAGCATCCCCAGAATTGGCATTCGAAAGTTAGCGTGTTTTTTATCTCGTAAATTCACTAAAAACCATTGCCGAAATTCAGTATTTTGCTCATAACTTTTGAACCACTGCACAGTGCCACATTTGGCCAATGTAGGACGACAAAAATCCAATTTTATTTATATTGATTGGAAATTCGGTATAAATGTTCGTTTTGACTTCAAAAACAACATTATGAAAAATATGGGAGGCCAGTTAACAACCACGCCCACTTTTTAAAAAATTTTTAATTTTGGATGTAATTTCTTTAAACCTGGTATATATACTCTGAAGGACTGTAGAAATAATATCACAAAAAAAGGGGGCGGTCAGACAACTGCCACGCCCACTTTTTAAAAATATGTTTAAAAAATATGTAAAAACAAGGTTTACATATCGCCCCACTGTAGTCGGCGTCGCAGACGGTCGCAAAAGTTAGCCATTGAAATAAGTACTATGGATATTGGTCAATATGTCTGAAAAAGTCCGGCGACCCATAGAGATCAAACACAAAAGTTCTATTCCACAAAAAAAAATAAATATATAATTTTCTTTTCAAAAATTTTTATTATTTTAAAAATTTAATAAAAAATAGAAAAAATTGTTTAAAAAAAGAAGAAAAGATATGACTTAAAGCCTTTAAATGTCCTTTAAAATTACCAAAAAAAGTGTATAAATATCTTTTTTTGTTAAAAAGTTACAACAGTTTTAAATCGACTTAATTAATACGAAATAATGAACACTACTTTCAGGATCTTACAAGATGCAACTTTATGCACCCACATCTTAATAACGAATAGAATTATAGTTCTTACATGAGTATTTCCGTGTTATTAGGAATGTTTTATAATACATACAAACTAATCATAAAAATCGGGGAACTTTTTTTTTATTTTTGTCGTGCTAGATTGGCCAAATGTGGCACTGTGCACTGGACCGATTTCGCTGGATTGCAATACCAACCTGACCAGGTAAATGCCCAACATATATGCCAAACTTTAGGAGCCTCCGTAAAGTCTTTCAAAAGCAAGCGTGTTTTCAACAGACAGACATGAATATATATACTTTATGGGGTCTTAGACCAATATTTCGAGGTGTTACAAACGGAATGACAAACTTATATATAACCTCTATCACTAGATTGGAGGGTATAAAAAAAAACAAAAAAAACTTTGAAAGTGCTCCAGTATGCGATTTTTAAGTTTGAAAATTTAAATCTCATTTTTGAAAATGTATGTACTCTTTTATTTTTTTTAAAATTTTGTGTAAAACTTTTATCGATTCTACAAATTTTTTGCTTAGTAGGATCGTTGGATAACGATTATTACTAATTTGTTGTAATTTTCCAATCTCAAAATCATTTCTACTGCTCCAATGGTGCGTCATCGAGGGGTCATTTCAAAGGCCGACCCCCATTAATTTTTACGTCTTAACATTTCTTCGGAACAAACTAATACCCTATCTCCAATTTCTAAGGGGGCTCCCACACAAAATAACATTTTTTAAAATTTGCTCCAACCGCTCAAACTACCCTAAGAGTGCCCTTAGTGCAATAAAATGTATGACCGACCCACAATATTTTTTAGTCCAAACAATTCTAAAAAACTTTTTTTTAATTCAAAAAATATTTTGCCAAAAAAAAAAAAAAAAAAAATATAATTATTTTTTTTTCCAAATTCTGATTAATTTTTATTAAAATATAAAAATTGTTTTTATTTGACCTTTAAAATATTAAGTAGGCTTATTCTAGCTCGAGGTCATTATTGTCTTTACTAATTAAAGCTATGATATTCTCATAGAATAATTTTCATTTTTTTTTTTGTTAATTTGCAAGGTATTAAAATATTCGACAAGACCGATTTTTTAATTGTTTTTGTTTGATTCTGTTTTGTTTGTTTGTTTTTTTTTTGTTGTTGTTGGTTGTTTTGGCTAGAGATGCATCACTTGTCATTTCGTTTAGTTTGTTGCAGTAAATAATGCGTTTGTTTTTGTCATACATGAACTTGTCATATTCTCACATTAACACATATACAAAAAAACACACATACATACGTAGCTTGACAAACACATTAGCAGCAGCTCTACAATGCATATTATGCATTATATAAATACTTTAAATGCCAAGGATAATAGGTTTTTATACATACATTACTATATTTTACTACTGCTGGCACTGTCACTATTCGTGTGTGTGCATGTGTGTTTGTGATGTCCTTTAAACAAACACACACACACACAAATAAAAAGTAAAAGACTCTTATATACACAAACAAACATCAAGTGTGTGGTTTTTCTTGTCAACATTGTTGTTGGTTTTGAGAAAAAAATAAGAGAATTAAAAGAAAATTGATATCTTAAAATTTATGTAAATAAAAAATAAAATACACATTTAAATTTTATCGCAACAAACAGAGAAATTTTTAAAGATTTTAATTAAATAAAAACAAAGGCAGGGATGCTTTTTTCAACTGTGTGGAATAAAATATGAGCAAATCCATGGGAAATTTTACTGACGGATCACCGATTTTGTTTATTGTTGGTTGTTGGATAAAGCTTCGTAAAGGATTAAAAATCACATTTTCGTTTTTTTTTGGATCAATATTTGGAAGATATGGGCGTTTAAAAAAGCACTTTTTTTTTGACAATATTGACTTTTAGACAGTTTTCCAACATTTTTGTGCTCGGAAACCGTAAGTCGTACGAAAAAAATTATAAAATTAATATTGTATATAAAATTTTGAAGATTTAAAATTTAGAAACAAACTTTTTTTTATTTAAATTTTAACAAAAAATGTTGAAAACCATATTTGAATGTCATTTTTCCCTGGGAAGGTCACCATGGATTTTCAAAATCAAAATTTTGTATTAAAGTATGTAATGTCCTTTTGACGCTGTTAAAATTTCAGAGAGGTGTTTTTTCGTATTGTTGAGCAATTAATTTTTAAAGTTTGTTAGATCGCCAAGTATTTGATATTTTTTTTCAAAATTTTGGCAAAAAATCAAAAATTTTGCTTTATCACAAACTGTAAAAATGTATTGCTCGACAACGCGAAAAACACCTCCCTGAAATTTTAACAGCGTTAAAAGGACATTCTAAACTTTAATAAAAAAATTTGGTTTTGGAAATCCATGGTGTCCTTGATAGGATAAAAGTACAATCCAATATTGTTTAAAAAAATTTTTGTTAAATTTTTTTGAAAATTTTTTTTGGTTCTAAATTTAAAATCTCCATAATTATATCAACAATATTGTCCGAGTAAAAAAGCACAAAAAAACTGTCTAGAGCCAACTTTTTGATTTTTTGTTGAAAATTTGATAAAATCAAATATTTGGCTCCCTAACAAACTTTGAACATTTATTGCTCAACAATATGAAAAAACGTCTCTCTGAAATGTCAACCGCGTTAAAAGGGCATTCTAAAATATAAAACAAAATTTTGCTTTTGGAAATCCATGGTGACCGTGTTGTATAATAAGGAATACGGAACTAGGATATTTCCCAAGAATGAGAAGTATCCTAGCATACAAGAATTTTAGAGAAAAGGAAGGATATTTCTCCTGGAGGAAAAATATCCTTTTAAAGAAGGGATAAAGGATATTTCTCCTGGAGGAAAAATATCCTTTTAAAGAATGTGTAGTGTTTACCTATTGTTCTGTTCTGGTGCGGGTGTGTACCTATGGTTTGTCCGTTCTGCGCGGACGACGCCTGAACCGTCAGGCTTATAGAGCCTACTTTAAGAGAAAAAGGGACCCGACTTTTGTATGGTGGGGGGGGGGCTAACCTGAAAATGAAAAATAAAACAATTATGTTTTCATTGCGAGGCGACAGCACTTCTGTCGCCCGCTCACATATTAGACCATCTTTATTTACTTGTATTTTCTCTATTTATACCTTAAAGTAAAACTTAACACTAGCTTAAAACTAGGTCAATAAAATAAATGGCTAAGGCAGCATAAATAATTTAAAGCTAGTTGCATAAATAATTAAAAAATTATTAATAAACAGAAATTATAAGTAACCTAAATAAATATAAAATAACTAAAACCTAATCAAAAAAAATCTTTAACCCTTATGTGCTAATGTAGGAATAACTTAAAGTAATAAAACTCTAAATGCTAAACAACAACCGTCCCAGGAAATAAGGACATTCAAATATTGTTCACAAAATTGTTTATCGAAATTTTTGAAAGTTTAAAAAAAAACAAGTAAGAAAGCTATATTTGGCTCTGCCGAATCTTTAAATACCCTCCACCAATGAAATGATTTAAAAAACAAAAAAGTTTGTTTTATTTATACGTATTCTTTTCTTATTCATTTATTTCGAACACACTAAAATGGGAATAATCTCATCCGATCATACTATTTAATAGCTTTGATTTATTTCAAACCCACTAGAATGGGAATACATACGAAAAATCTAATCTCATCCTACTACGTTTTTTGTAAAATAGTTTCTGTTTTCAAGGAAATTAAAACCTTTCTAATTTATGTTCAAATTATTTTAAAATTTTGGATTACAAGTCAGGGACCACGCCCCATTGTGCGATTCTGCCCAATTTTTTTTGTGAGAGTTAAGAATGATAAAATAACATTATGTTTATTATTTCGTTCACATACATACATTTAACAGGTGTCAAGTTATAGAAATTTTTTTGTGAAATACAGCAAAATTTTAGAGGTACCTTTACATTTTACTTCATATCATTTGAAATACTTGACCGATTTAAAAAAAATATGTATATAACCCTTTGACCAGGAGAATTGCGCAACTTTTGGTACCCAATCGTTTAAATCAGTTCCGGATTATTGCCAAAAACAAGTTTTCAACTGACGGACATACAGACAGACAGACGGACATGACTAGATCGACTTAAAATCGATCGATGATCATAAATATATATACTTTAAAGGGCCCTAGACCAATATTTTGATGTATTACATACGGAATGATATCATTAGAGTAGAGGGAATACAAATTAAACAAATTGTCATTTTGGGACTTTTTGGTACTTTTAAAAAATTTTCCGGACTTGGGCGATTTTTGCCATAAAGTTTATTTCTGTCTTTTATTATTTAACAAAATTTATTTTTTTGAAATGAAAATATTTTTTTTTTTAAGAAATCTGAACAAAATTGAATTTTGGCGATATTTTACATCCGATTTGGCGACAAAGCAAAAAAAAAGTCTGGCAACCCCGTTAATATGACGAAGCAAAAAAACGGACACACACACACACATGCTATGTACATAAAAATAACTATCAATTTTTTTATTATTACTTAACGAACTTTTTTTTAATTAAATTTAGATTTTGTTTTACATATTTTAAAGTTTTTTTGTAAAGATTTTTTTCTTTTTCTCCGTTTTTTTTTTTATTTCCGTATTCTTTGTTATGTATCTACACAAAATATGAGTAAATTTAGGGTTATGTTGAAAACAACTTAGAGTTTTTTAAGAAATTCAATCATAACTTTTAAAATACTTAACCGATTTCAAAAAAAAGAAATTCATCAGATTCTTCCTAGGAAAATTTCGCAACTTTTGGTACCCCAAGCGTTTAAATCGGTTCCGGATTATTGCCAAAAACGTGATTTCAACAGACAGACAGACAGACAGGCGGACGGACAGACAGACAGACGGACATCGTTAGATCGACTTAAAATCGATCAAGGATCATGAATATATATTAGGGCGGGTCGATTTAATAATCGCCCATGGCTCAGTGAAAATCGTATTCTAGGGATCAAAATAAGAAACTTTGCCAAAGGAACCATACCTCTTAAACGAATTCTACTACCCCCCAACTGTTGACTTTTGTCCCGTAGGGTCAAGTTTTGAAAACTCCCACTTTGACCCATTTAGAGTGCCCCAATCGAGTCCCACTTTGACCCATTTAGAGTGCCCCAATCGAGTCCAAATGTATGACCGACCCCCACTAACTTTGGAGGGCCGATCCACCCATGCCAGTGGCACACCCCCTGGAACTCCCCTGGGGGGTTACCCATACAAACAAAAAATAATTAAATAAAGTGCCAAAAATGGTGTTTTTTGAAATGTTTGTATGGGTAACCCCCCAGGGGAGTTCCACGGGGTGTGCTACTAGCATGGGTGGATCGGTCCTCCAAAGTTAGTGGGGGTCGGTCATACATTTGGACTCGATTGGGGCACTCTAAATGGGTCAAAGTGCCAAAAATGGTGATTTTTTGAAATGTTTGTATGGGGAACCCCCCAGGGGAGTTCCAGGGGGTGTGCCACTAACATGGGTGGATCGGCCCTCCAAAGTTAGTGGGGGTCGGTCATACATTTGGACTCGATTGGGGCACTCTAAATGGGTCAAAGTGGGATTTTTCAAAACTTGACCCTACGGGACAAAAGTCAACAGTTGGGGGGTAGTAGAATTCTTTTTAGAGGTATGGTTCCTTCGGCAAAGTTTCTTATTTTGATCCCTAGAATACGATTTTCACTGAGCCATGGGCGATTTTTTTCCTCCCCACAAATCGACCCGGTCTAATATATATACTTAAACCAATATTTCAATGTGTTACATACGGAATGACAAACTTATATATACCATCTATCACCAGAGTAGAGGGTATAAAAACATTAAAATCTTCATAGTTTAATCTACAATTTTGTTTTTATAAATTTTTTCGTACGTTTTACGGTTTCCGAGTAAAAAAATGCCTAAAAGTCAATATTGTAAAAAAACGCTTTTTTAAACGCCCATATCTTCCAAAGTATTGATCCAAAAAAAAAATATATGGTTTTTAATAATTTAAGAAGAATGTTCCCCAAAAACTCTAAAATTTTATCGAAGGTAGCCTTGGGTTAAATGTTTAGGTTTGGCTCAAATTAAGTTTAAATGGAAGTTAGTCTCAAGCTCTATGAAAGTGGAAAAATATTTTGAATTTATTAAACAAATTCTTAAACGTTGGAAAAAACTGTCATTTTTCGAAATTTGTTGACTATTGCAAATGGCGATATCTCGGAAACCTCTCGACCGATTTCAGATATTCTGAAATATATTTGGTTGCAAATTTTCCCAAAATCCAACTTTGATTGAAGAGCGTCACGGGTTAAAATGATCGGATTTGCCAAGTAATTAAGTTTAAATGAAAGACTGTCTCAAGCTTTATGAAAAGGATTTTAAATAGCGATATCTCCCGTTCCACTGATTTTAAATTTTCAAATTTGTACCACATACATTTTAGGTTTAGTAGAATACAAATTTTCCCGGACACTTGCCGCTCTAACAGTACATATTCAATGGATCTGGTGGCTAATCACGTCGTTTTTATTATTGGTGCCCTGAACACAAATATCCAAAAAATAAATTAAATCGGTCAACCAGTTTTCAAGATACAGCTTTTTAAAATTTGCCAAAAAATGGCGGTCGTTCCTACGTTTAAGAAATAAAAAAAGTCCTAAAGTTGCTTTCCCCTGTCCTTTCATGGAGATTGTGACAATCTTGTATTTAAACTTATTTTAAGCCAAATCCGATCAGCGGTCTGCTATCAAAATTTTTGGTTTTTGCAAAATTGAAAACTTTGAATAATTGAAACGAAAACGATTGTCGATGAATAAACGACATCAAAATGCATATAGTCTTGAGTGGAAATTTTATTTATTTTTTGATACTCACCACCACTAACAATAAGCAAATGGTAAAATAAAAATCTTGCAGGATTAAAAACTTTTATACATTTAAGAATGATTAAGCAAAATCATCTTCTGGTAGAAAAAGTAGGTGTTTTTCTTCTTTTGCTTTACTTATTCAAACGTAATAAATAATATTAATAATTTATTTAATTAAATTAATGTTTTTTTCCATTTTCAGGTATGTGACTTTTAAAAAAAATTTATTTTTATCTATTCTGGTAAGTGAAAATATGTAATTAAATTTTTTTATTAAATTTTCATATTCGATTACGGGTAAATTAACAACATAATTTTAATACAGAGATCTGTATTCCAAAATCTCTTTTGAACGCACCCCCAAAGAATTTTTGGTGTTATGTAGTGTTATTAAATTAATCTTAAAATTGGTTCAATGCCTAATAAATATTTTATATGGCCACATACATTTTTTGTTTATTTTTTTTTTTTAGAAATATATAAAACGAACATTATTGTGCAAAAATTCGCCTAATAGACCAATAAAAAAAGTATAAAATTCGCTACGAAAATTCATCATGTAGACATAAATATCAACAGTGAAATCTCTCAATTATAGACACTTGTGTAGAGAAAACTTTGAATAATAAGTTTTTTATTTCGTATGTGACACATCAAAAAATTTTAGTAAATTTTTAATACCATTGTGTAAAAAATTACTCAATTTTGCACCAGTAAACCATTTAATAGTATTGAGTAAACTTTTATTAAAAATGAATTAAATGTATACCATTTAATTAATTTTTAGTATTTTTTTTTTTGAGTAAATTTTTAATTGACACAATTAAAATTTTACTCAAAATTTTGACTAAAAATTTACTCAAAATTTATCATTTTTTTTTTTTAAAAAGTTTAATTTAAAAAAAAAAAAAAAAAAAATTTTAGACTTTACCAGATATATTTATGTCTTAAAGGCATAGGAAAATTTCATAAAGATGATTTCAAACTTTTATATACATATGCAAAAAACTATAAGTTAAATGAGAATTGTAAAAACTAAGAGAAATTAAAATTTAATTTATATTATTGAAAATATATGACCAGATCTCACCAAATATAATCCATATTTCATGTCGTATAACACTAATCCCACTACATAGAGATTACACAGTATGTATTTTCATTTATTATGTATGTTTGTATATTGTATCATTGACTTTGTTCTCTTTAAACATAAATTAAGCCAAAAAAACATTTTTTTTTATTATTATTTTTTTTGGTTGAACGTGAATTTTATTTTGATGATGATGTAAATATAATTACACAGAATTTGTTTTACAAATAATTTATCGGAATGTATGTTCAAAAGAATGTAAAACATGATATTCATTCATTCAGTCATGCTTGAATGAATAATGCATAAATATTTTTATTTTATTTTTTATCCAAAGTTGATATTACTACAGAGGCTGTTATTGGGTCGTAAATTGAATACATCAGCCATGAATTATAGATTTTTAATGATTTTTCTACTTCTCCTTTAATCATTCATATGGAAAAAAATGTTTACAAATTATTTAATTTTTTAAACAAAAAAATTATCTTAGTGCACAAAAGATATTTTGGAATTAAAAAAATAAAATCAATCAAAAGGAAAATTACCCAGAATTTTCAACATCCCAGGAAAATTTTTGTGACCTGATTCCTATTACAATAGATTCTTAAATATATCCTACGGTAATCACAACAAAATTTTCTATCAAAATTGTTTTTTTAAAAAAAAACTAATTGCTCCATAAAAAGATTAATTTTAGGAGAAATTCAAACAAAAATGATTGATTCTGGAACGTTAAGTAGAATCGGTTGCACACTTACAAGGGAAGTTTCTCAACCCTTATGAACCGATTTGCCTGAAACTTAAAATATATATAAAAGAGACAATTCTAAGGTTGGGGTGTCTCGGCTTATCGGCCATATCGGGGATTTATGAGTTCAAAACATGGGTCAAAAAATAGCGAAAAAATGTTTTTTGGATTTTTCAGCCATTTCTTTTTAAGAAACTATATGATATTTCCATATGAGAAGAAAGGTTTTTTTATTGTCTATCCAATGGTGGCATAACCTTGTAAAAATTCGGCTTCTTTCAATATTTTTTTTAGGAAAATGTGTAAATTTTGGGGGGTACTTATATGAAGACATAGACCTACGATATCCATATCAATAAAAAATAATCTTTATTAAATTTAAGTCGACACGTATTTTTGCCCCAGACGATATTCCTGTTAGTTCGGAAGTTATCAAAATTTTCCCGAAGGTCCTCATGGTTTCATAAGGGGGCAACGAAATTTTTAAACACTGATATGGCCGAAAAGCCGAGACACCCCAACCTTAAAATCGTCTCTTTAATATATATTTTAAGATTTAGGCAAATCGGTTCATAAGGGTTGAGATACTTCCCTTGTTAGACAATTATTGCAGTTACTACATGTCGCGCCATGGTGGTCATTTGTGTAATAAGTAGTAGTTGTTGTTTTAACTACAATTTCAGTTGTTTATTTATAAAAAATCTCAAACAACTATTTTTTGTAGTCGTTTTAAGAAATAAATACAGAAAACTACTACATTGTAGTAACAGTTGTAGGGAAACATATTACGGTCCCGTGGTATCACAATGGACCTCAGAGTCTACGTGTGTTGACGTAAAACGTCAACAGCCACTTACAACCTAACCTAACAGTTGTTTTATGTAGTTGGTTTAAATCCATAAAAAATTTATAATTTTCTAGAAATTTTCAGAAAAACGAATGTGTTGAACGAGTTGGAAGTGTCAGATGCAGCTGGAATTATTCCCAAGCAATTTTAACAGTTTTTTACGTTAGAAGTTTTTTGATAATAAAAAAATTCAGACTATTTGAGTTACAGTAATTTGAAGTTTTTTTTTACCGTTTTGTGTATTGGTTAAACAATGGTTAAAAACAACAACAATTTTCGGTTGATTTTACCGTAAAATGTAGTAGACACCTAAACAACAACAACAAATGAAGTTGTTTTAACTGTCTTTTGTAGTAAAGTCTACCGGTATAATTTTTTTAATAAAGGGTAGGCTGGTTCGTATATGGCCCTTTTATGGATTTTTGTATGGGCCACCCATACAAAAATTTATTATGAAAAATTATTATGATTTTTTTTAGATTTATTATGAAAAAAATTTTAGATTTTTTTGGTATTTTTAATATAGTTTTTATACCCTACACCACACTGTGGTGACCCAAGAACGAAGCCTATTTGACCCAAGAACGAAGCCTATTGAAATTGGAAAAAATCGGTCCATATTTGGACCTAGCCCCCATACAAAGGTCCTCTTTAGTTTTGACTCAAATGACTCTAATAGCCGCATTTTAATAGGTATATTTTCGAAATTTGGCAGGTAATCATGTTTTATCTACAAATCACCATTCCGAATTTTAAAGAAATCGGACCAGTTCTTCTTGTAGCCCCTATACAAACCACCTTCCCGATTTTCACATAAATCTCTAAAATTTCATGAAAATAGAAAATATTTAATTAAAATTCTGTTTGTGTATGTTAAACGCGTACTTTAATAACTTTATCAATTCTGATTATCATCAGACCATTTTTGGACTTAGGTCCCATGTGAAAATTTCGCCCGATATTCAGTTGAAGCGGTTTATTGTCAACAAAAAGAAGCCTATTCCACTCAAATTTGATTTGTGAGTGCTTTTTACACTTATTAAAGATTTGACAAAATATAGATCTAATCAGTCCATGTTTGAACTTGGTACCCATTTTCCGGGAAACTCTGGTGTAGGGTATTTCTAACTTGTTTTATATAAAATAAACTAATCAAGTAATATTATAATTAAAAATACAAAAAAAAATTGATTTTTTTTGAAAATATCAATTTTTGGTTTTCGCCGCGAGTGAACGTTGTTTTAGGTTTAGTGAAAAAAGACCCAAAAAACACGTTTTTTGACAATAACTCTAAAATTTGAGGGTGTCTGGCAAGTTTAATGGGCATTTTTGTGTTCTACTCGACAAAACCAACAACCAATTGTATGTCCCATCAAAAGTATTTTTTTTACTGTAGCACAGTGTTATTATTATAATTATTCGTCAACTTCAAGTGTGTGTTAAAAAAATCTAGCGCTGAACTAAAGAAAAGCCTTGATTATTTTGTTATGGAATATGACAACCAGTGTTGCCAATTTAACCATTTTCCCGCTAGATATAGCTCATTTTGAACTCGTTTAGACGAAGAAAAAGGTATTTAGCTCTTAGCCGTTTTTTTAGCCATTTTCGAAAGTATTTTAGCAGTTTTTTAGCCATTTTTGATTTTTCGGTTAAAAAGTAATTTTTAGTGTGTTTTTTATACTAAAATAGAGAATTTATTGGTTTGTACAGATCGATCACAGACTCTAATACTATTTTTTATAAAGGTTTAAGTTGAATAATGTAGGAGAAAATTTAATTTCTAAAAGTTAGAGACATTTCTGGTATTCCCATACCGGTTTCAAACATTTTAGTTATGTGTTATCATCAGAAGGAAGGTTTGTTTTGTTAGTAGGTAATTGTTTTTCATAAATTTGAATGTTTATTAACACTATTCTGTAATAAAATCACGTATATTTTTGTCATATTCACACAATAAACATTATACTAAATTTTAGACGATCTAGCGATGCCCGTTTCTCTGTGTTTTAAAAATACGCTAACGTCCAAATCTCAACTTGAAGGCTGATTGCTGAATCTTGGCATATATATTTTTGGAATTCTTCTGGTTAGGTTTCAGCGAAACGGTCCCAAGGGTAAAAAGTTTCACCTCGAATTTACGTGTTGAAAACATTTTTTTTAAGCCAAAATAACTAAAAAATAATTTTTACTTAAATAAATTTTTAGTAGTCAAAGTTTTGATATATTTTTTTTATAAAAAATTTTAAATAAAATATTTAAATCATTGAAAAAGTGTTTTGAACTCTTCATTTTATCTAAAATATGTCAAAAAAGTAACAGAAGATCATCTTATTTTAATATATGTATCAAAAACGGTACAAATTATGAATTTACCTTAGTGTTTCTTAAAAAGTAAAATATATATTTTAGCCTTTTTTTTAGCCATTTTTAGCCGTTTTATAGCCGTTTTTTTAAAAGGATTTAGCCGTTTTTGATTACCAAGTCCTGGCAACACTGATGACAACTTTCATTTCATTTTCTTTTGATTCCACCCATTCCGATTTGGGTTTTGCACTGTGTTATTATTATATTAAATATAAATTTTGATATTTTTAACTGAAAGTGGAATATTAAAATATCATATGAAATTTTCAAAATACAAGTAGAATTTTTTCAATTGAAAATTACAAACATGGATTCTTCGAATTTCAATTGATCTTTGTTTTTTAATGCAATTTTTAAAGATAAAAATTTAATATCATTAAATAAATCTTTAAATATTATTTATAAAAAATTCTCAAATATCATTTACGAACCCTTAGGTCATATCAACATCAATCTGACAAAACAATTCATAAAATATTTCCTAAGCATCAATATGCGAAATCAAAACGAAAATCACATGCACACAATCACAATTCTATCAATCTAATGTAATTTACATATAAATATATTTTAGATTTCCTCTTTGGCTCAGCATAAATATTTTTTTCTTTTCTCTGCTTTTAGTGTTAAAATATTCAAATTCAATTTTGTGTAACTGTTTGATAAATATTAAATCCTTTTATAAATATTTTTCTGCCACCAAATCAATATTATGTTTACAAACACACACACTTTTAAATGTTTGAATATGAAAAGAAAAATGTTTAAAACTTTTGAACATACAAAAAAGAAAAACAAAACTAAAACTTATGTATATGTAAGCTTACAAAAAAAAAAAATGGCGACCAATTTCCTATTTCCTTTTTAATGCCAAACGTAACGGTACTACCAGTATAACATACATCAACTACATTCACAAATACCAGGGAACTATTTTAATACACTCACACACACACACTTAAACTCTGGCAATATAACTAATGCATACTAATACTATCGCACATTTACCCTTCCTTGTTGTTATTGTTGTTAAAGTACTATCATCATATGTACGCATTAAGAGGAAAAAAAAACTTAGAACTGGGAACAAAAAAAAAGAACCGTATAAATGAAGCCTCCAGGGACGATTTGTATAATCTCACAGCCAAAACCAAACCAGACCAAACAAAACCAGCAAACAATAACAACATCGACGTTTACATAAACTATGTTATATGTATGTAAGTAATATTAGTAACACACATACTAAAACACAAGTTTTAAAAATATTGTAACGTGCCGTTACAAGGAAAATACTTTTCCATATACCTCATCACTCTACTTGTACCCATACCCAATATAGAATTGTTTGTTTGATAGTTATTACTAGCAAACAGTTAATACTATCTCGCAATTCTCGTTGAGTTGGTCAAATTGTTATTTATAATGACAAAGTTTGGCTGACCAGAACAACGAGAAACCAGTTGGAGTTCGTGATATGCCTCGTAGAATATACGATGTATAACGTAAGCCGACCAGATTCCTGTTCCTAACTCCGTCTTTAGCCGTAGTTGGTCCGTAGTTAAAACCCTGTAGTTAGAAATCCGACTAAACCCGAACGCCACCTATCGTTCGTATTAACACGACTCACCTGCACCCCATTCTCGTGAGTTACTTAGTATTTTTACTTATCGTAGTTAGCACCCGATCGCCCACTAAACCCGAACGCCACCTATCGTTCGTATTAACACGACTCACCTGCACCCCATTCTCGTGAGTTACTTAGTATTTTTACTTATCGTAGTTAGCACCCGATCGCCCACTAAACCCGAACGCCACCTATCGTTCGTATTAACACGACTCACCTGCACCCCATTCTCGTGAGTTACTTAGTATTTTTACTTATCGTAGTTAGCACCCAATCGCCCACTAAACCCGAACGCCACCTATCGTTCGTATTAACACGACTCACCTGCACCCTATTCTCGTGAGTTACGTATTATTTTCACGAATCGAAGTTAGCAACCCGATCGCCCGTTAAACCCGAACGCCACCTATCGTTCGTATTAACCCGACTCACCAGCACCCTGTTCTCGTGAGTTACTTCGTACATATTCTAGTTTACTTTCGTCATCCGATTCCCTGACACCCCCGAACACCAACTAACGTTCGGTCTCACCGACTCACCTGCGCCCTATACTCGTGAGTCACTTACATCGGTACTAACGACATTGGGTCAACAACTTCGTGTGTACAACTGTACAATCACAAAGGAAGCAGACCTTTGTTGAACACTGGACATATCTAGTGCTACCTCAGCTGGAAACAAAACTGCATCACAATATATAAATGAGGGAAAATACCTAAAGTGAACACAGTTTTGAAACCGATGTCATTCGATCGGGCTCAAACTTTCACGAAGATGAGATCTTTTATTATATTTTAAGGTAACAGAACATAACCCCCACGGACATTATGACCGAATACTTTACGGTCATAATCCCCATATTAGTTGTGGGGACTATTATCATTTCAAAAACGGTCATAATCCCAATGGGGATTATGTCTGCCCTGTTGGCATTACGACCGAAATTTTTTCGTCATGTCATTATATTTTGAGTAGGTTTACTCTAGTTCGTGTTCATTATTCCTTTACTAATTAAACCTATAATATTCTCATAAAATAATTTTCAAGAAAATTATTTTTCTGTTTTAAACTTATTTATGCTGGCTATGTTTGCAAGACTTAGTTGACACGTGTTTATCGGATCCATGTAACTTCTCAGCCATTGCGTTGAAAAATTTTTTTAATAAAACGTTTTTGAATTATTTTTCATTAAACTTTTAGAAGATTAACAAGTAGAAAAGTTAAATTCGACTTTGCCGAATCTATGAATACCCTCCACAATGCAATTTTTTAAAGGGTAGTACATTTAATAATAATAGTAATACATTTAACGCAATGATGGGTACCAATACCTTTTCGATACCAATACCCGTTAATACCAATTCAAATTGAAAACCAATACCAATTAAAAACCAATACCTTTATTTGTGCGATACCCCACTACCAATACCAATTAAAAACCAATACTTTTATTCTTCAAAACCAATACCAATAAAAAACCAATACCAATTAATTTTTTCTACTTTCGTATCGGTTTTGTTTCGGTTTTTTGTATTCTTATTTTCGTTTGTTTTAATTGTGACGTCAAACATTTTCTTTCCATCACATTATTAGGTTTTACCTGACTAACGAATTGCAAAAGATGTTACATCGATCAGTAATCGTTTGCATGCAATGTCACATAACAAAAAGGAGTTAGCTACTTGAATTTTAAAAGCCATAAAAACATAAAAGAAATATTTTTTGTCACGGTTTTTATGACCCCTAATAAAAGTAGATTTTAAAAAATTTAGACCTTTTCTATGATGAAATTTTTTCTTTTGCAAACATTGTTAATATTTGATATATGTACATTGAATGCACTCTTGTTTGCGTTGTAAAAAAAATACTAATGTCCTTTTTTTGGAAATTCCAAAATTTTAATCAAGCAGACGTTACAAAATTTTATGTCACAACACCAGAATCCAGAAAAAAAATTTTATTGTTTTATTAGAGGCACAGTCATATTATATAAGAATTTAAGAACGCATAATGTGCAGTTCACACTTGCTATTTTTGAGAGTTTAAGGGCTACGTGTTTAAAAAATTATTTTTTCTGTATCCATTACGTTTTTATTCTGTTAGTCCCAATTCAGACAGGGCAATTTTAATTGCCGCAATTCTGATTTTAAAGTGTATCGGAGAGAGAGGAAAGAATCTTATCTCTCTCTCTGATACACTATAAAATTAGAATTGTCGCAATTAAAATTGCCCAATGTAAATACGCACTTACTGGTATTTTGTTAAACAACTTGTTTAAGGTCCTAAGTGTGAACCCCATATAAGAAAAAAATTGACCCGTGTAATCGCAATTGGCAAAAGTACATGTACTATTTAGTTTAAAGTTTGGCTTAATTCTGAATGCAAATACTGCTAAAAAATATATTTTTTTTTTAAAAAGGGGTTTTTCAAAAAAAAAAAAAACATCCCTCACGCAAAAATTCGACTCACTCTCTAGACACTCACTCAGAATTTTTCAACTCACAATCACGTGATTTAAATGAAAATCACTTTTTTGAGTCACGCAAATCACGGGACCAGCGACCATCTGCAATTCAAATACATAAAAAAGAGACAAGTGTCTTTTAATTTGTTTAATCTATAACATCTGTAAATTTTATTTAAAATGAAGTGTCCACCCTTGAAAAAGTTTCCTTGTAGGTCTGAATCCAAAAAGTTTCAAGGCACTTATTTATTACCTTAATATACCCAGCAAAAATAAATCAAGATTTTGGCGACACAGCATCTTTTTATAGCATACCGAAGCGCATCCAAAGAGCGCTCTTGAGGATGCAGTAAAAGGGGAAAAAATTAAAATTTTTTGATAAGATTTTTTATATAAAACTCAAAATATAAAATTATATTTTGATAAAATTTCATGTGCTTTCCTTTTGAATATATTTAACACTTCTTGAATAAAAAACCATGAGTTTTGGATAAAGACACATGATTTCACTGCATCATTATTGCGCATTAATCAGCGCTGCAAAGAGTGCTTCAATCATAACACCTCACATTTTAAATGAAAAAAAAATGAGTACACCATTTCCACTTTAGTTTCAGAAAATACAAATTATATTACAAAAAATGTCCAATCATATTTTAGAATCTCCAATTATATTTAAAAATGTCCAATTATATTTCAAAAATTTCCAATATAATTGAAAATTTTTGAAATGTAATTAAAATTTTTTTGGTTATAAATGGTAATATCTGAAATATAAATGGAAGTTTCTGAAATATAATTTGAAACTTTCGAAATATAATTGGAAATTTTTTAAGTGTAATTGGATCTCTTAGGCGATATTTCTTCCAAATGATTGCAGGGAGTCAACTGATTTTCAGAATTAGTCAATTGTATTTAAGATTTTCCAATTGTCTTCAGAAATAGTCAATTGTATTTCATATTTTGTAATTTGTATTTCAGAAATAGTCAAATGTGCTTCATCTTTATTCTGCTTAAATCAGCTCTTAAAATATACATGAATTCACTGCATTTTTTCAGCGCTCTAAAGAGATGTGAATTCAGAGCATCTTAAGAGTGCTTTTTCGGTGTATCCAACTAGCGCTCTAAAGTGTGACATCGCCTTAGAGAATCATGCATGAATTCAGCAGGTTTGGATGCGCTCCTTGAGTCGAGTTTCCTTTTCAAAAGCTGCTGCCAGTTCAGCAAAATTTCTGCTGGGATAGTCACTTGACTTAAATGAAAATCACTCTATAACCAAATGATTTAAATGAAAATCACTCACGCTCACGCGTGAATCACGGGACCAGAGACCATCTCCAATTCAAATACTTAAACAAAAGGCAAGTGTCTCTTCATTTGATTCATCTACACTCTAATCAAAATTTGTTGAAATTTACCCAACTTATAGTAGGAAACTGGACTCCTTCTATAGATTTGGTAATTTTACTCTGAATGTGTAAATTGAATAAATAGACCACTAGTTGTCAATTTAAATAGAAAAGAGGTGAATAAATATAACAAAAAAAAACATACGGCGCCAGCCAGCATCAAACTCGCCACCTTCCGATTTGAAAGTACACCTCTTAGCCACTACGCTACGGAAGCTTATACTTTTATCTGGCGTTTTAGTTATTTAACATGTGTGTATGTATGTTGTTCGACAATTTTATTTACACATTTGTGTGTAAAATATTTGAATTAACGGATAATATTTATAATTTGCTGTGTTAAATTGGTTTAAAAGTATTTTACGCATTTTGTGCTTATATTAACACAAAATGCGTGCTATTCAACAAATATTTACCCAATTTATAATAGTAAGTTTACATGCGTTCTTTAGAGTGTATGTATAACATCGGTAAATTTTGTTAAAAATTAAGTGTCCACCCTGAAATAGTTTCCTTGTAGGTCCGATTTCAAAAACTTTCAAGGCACTTATTTATTACCTTATATTCTGAATTTCAAAAAAATCGGTTAACATTTACGACCTGTAGAGACTTTTGGCCAAAAAACCTACCATCTCGCCCCAGTGTGCACTGTGGGGCGGACAGAAGGACGACTTACGTTAAATTAATTAATATTAACGACAAAACCTTTTGCATACAAATACCAAAACCGATATAAGATAAATACCAATACTTATTAAAAACCGATACCGATTCGAGGCTAAAACCAATACCAATACCCAATACCTAAATAATTCAAAACCAATACCGATACCTATACCAATTCAACAAAAAATGAAAACCAATACCTATACCAATACTAATATAATTTTAAAAACCAATACCAATACCAATACTTTTATCGAATTGGTACCCATCCTTGATTTAACGTGAAAAAATTAACAATTTTGATTAGAAATATTTTATTTTGAGTAAAAAACTCTTTTTTTGTCATTAAAAAAAAAAAAAAAAAAAATTACTATTTTTTTTTTTAGTGTAAAATTTTTTTCGAGTGTAATGTTTTACTGTAAAAATATTTCTGAGTGAATGCACGTACGTATGTACACAAAATATTGTCATTTTTGTAAAAAAAAAAACTAAATTTTTTTTTGAGTGTAAAATTTTTTTTGAGTGTAAAATTTTTTTTGAGTGTAAAATTTTTTTTGAGTGTAAAATTTTTTTCGAGTGTAATTTTTAAGTTACCAATGCTTTTAAAACTAAACAAGTTCAAAAAGCATTGCTTTAAAATTAAACAAGTTTGAAAAGCATTGTTTAGTTACCACCAATGCTTTTAAAACTTGTTAAAACACGTGGCATTTAAGATGAAACTAATCTGAAATTCAGGGCTTTGCTTATAACTTTTGAACCACTGGACCGATTGAGCTGAAATTTAATACCAAACAGATCCGGGGAACGGCAAAGATACATGCCAAGCTTCAGTAGTCTCATTATTGTCTTTCGAAAGTTATTGTGTTTTTTATCTCGTAAATTCGCGAAACACCCTTGCCGAAATTTACACTTTTGCTCATAACTTTTGAACCACTGGACCGACTTGGCTGGATTGCAATACCAACCTGACCAGGTAAATGACAAACATATATGCCAAACTTCAGTAGCCTCCGTGAAGTCTTTCAAAAGTTAGCGTGTTTTCTACGGACGGACAGACAGACAGACAGACAGACAGACAGACAGACAGACGGACGGACGGACATGGCTAGATCGACTTAAAATCGATCGAGGATCATAAATATATATACTTTATGGGGTCCTAGACCAATATTTCGAGGTGTTACAAACGGAATGACAAACTTATATATACCCTCTATCACTAGAGTGGAGGGTATAAAAAAACAATTTTTTTTGGTTGGTTTATTTAAGTTCGAGATCATATTTCCTTTACTATTTAAAGGTTAGGTTAGGTTATGAAGGATGACACTGGTAGAAACCAGCGCCCATAGAGGCCGTGATGTGGCCCATTATGATTCCTTTGAAACTTTGATCCTCTCTCTTCTTCTACTGTGTAGTAGGGTTTCTATTCGGGAAAAATTTCCCGGGAATTCCCGGGAAATATTTTTTTTAAAATCCCGGGATTTTTTCTTCGGGAAATTTCGGGAATTCGTCGCTAATTTTTTTTATAGAAATATATTTAATTTACACATTTTTAACACAATCTTAAATGATTTAATAAAAATGACATTAAAACTTTGAAAGAATTAAAATTTTTAAAGGAAAACTAGTGAGGATATGTTTCAGCTTGCATATTATTTAGGCCTAATAATTATTTTCTTTAATCGATTGCGTGACAAATACGGAATCAAACTAAATTTCGCTTCAAATGTTGGTTGCAAATTGGCAAAAGTTTTCTTAATCTAAAATTCCAATGATTTCTTCTTTACGAAATTTAGTATTTCATATTCAGAACAACAATCTTTATAGTGCTTAAGCAAAAATATCGATATTTTAAAAAATATATAACAAACCTGGTTTTCGGCTTAAAATTTCATATATGAAGTAAAAGCCTGATATCTATCGGCCGTGAAAAAAAAATATTTTGTAACGAACCTTGGCCGCCGCAGGTTCTATCCCAGCAACCAGTAAAAATACGTCGTTACATTGGCTATATAGTACATTGGTGTTCTCATTTTGGCCGGAATGCCTTAATGCCAATTAATTTTAATAATTCGAAAGTTTAATTAAATATATCTTCAAGATATAATTTTCTTACGGTTGGCGTAGTTAAAATTAGAAAAATTTTCCAAAAAGTTATTAAAACCGCATTTGATGCAAAATCGGGTATTTCCGAATTGTGAACAATTTAGCAGTTTAGCAATTTAGAGTGGATATACGTCAATGCAAATACTAAAACTATGATAAGGTCCAATATTTCTACAAAAAATTGATTTTATGAACTTTCTACGTATATTTTAGAGGTTAGTAAAACTATTTTACAAAAGAATACATCTAAAATGGTTTTAAATTGGAAAATACGACCATAATTTGTAATATAACAGTTTTTATATGGTAAAGTTCAAAATTTGTTTTAATTAAAAAATTCCCGGGAATTCCCGGGAATACGATTTTTTTTAAACGATTTCCCGGGAATTGAAAAAGTCCGGGAATTTAGAAACCCTTTAAAAATTCTAGTATGATCCAAGGATTCGTGTCTCGTAATTCGGATAAATTCTGAAAAATATAAGAACCAAAAATTTTTAATCTTCTAAATGATAGTGCAAGGCATTCGCATAAGAAATGATAGATATCTTCTACGGATTCTCTGCACCATCTACATGTATTACACAGTGCAACAGCACATTTAGGGCCTGAACCAAACCAAGACATTTTGAAAGTACTTATGTATAGTAGTAAAAATCCCTGTTAGCTCTGTTACGTCTCAAATTTTTTTTACAGCCCACTGAATTTTTAAGTTTTTTTTTTCAAATGCGTTGGAAAAAAGTTGAAAAAACTAATGTTAATATTCTTTTGAACTTAAAATAGTGTTTGGATGTCTTCAATAGAATTTTATGGGGAACATTTTTCTAGAGTACGTTAAACCTATATCTCCCGTTTTAATGTGTTATTTACGTCATTTTGTTAAGAAAAAATTCTTAGAATCTGAGACATTTTTTCTATAGAAAAATTCTCAGAATCTGAGACATTTTTTCTATAGAAAAATTCTCAGAATCTGAGACATTTTTTCTATAGAAAAATTCTCAGAATCTGAGACATTTTTTCTATAGAAAAATTCTCAGAATCTGAGACATTGTTTCTATAGAAAAATTCTCAGAATCTGAGACATTTTTTTTGTAGAAAAATTCTCAGAATCTGAGACATTTTTTGTTAGAAAAATTCTCAGAATCTAAAAAAATATTTTAAAGAAAAAAAACTCAGAATCGGATTATGATGCATTTTTCTGCAGACAAAAATGTATACAAATTTAAAAAAAAAATCGGGATCTTCCAGAATCCCTCATTTGTTTCTATAGAAAGATTCTCATAATCTGAGTCACTTTTTCTTTATACAAATTTTCAGAGTCTCAGTAATTTTTTCTGTCGAAAAACTGAGTCTGAGAGAGATATTTTCGTGGTACTTACTTTTCTGATTAATGACTGCAAACGTTAAAAAAATGTCGTTAAAGAAAATGTCTGCAACGATTTTATGTTTGTTTATGTCCATGTTGAGACTCTTCGAAATTTTTTGTTGCGTTGAAACTTTGCTATATATTTTGCACTTATATTTTATATATTTTTGATTCTTTTTATAATGTTTCTTGCATTGTATTATTTTCATGGCGAGAACAACACAATTTTTCGATATTATTTTTATTTTATTTTGACAATTTCAATTTGTATTTTAAAATTGTTGAATATTACGCATTTAATGTTTAATATTGGAAAATTAAACACTTGGGCGGATTACTCAACAAAAAGTTTGCTGCTAACTGCCGATTTAACGGAGCCTTATGTCAAAATTTGTATGAAAAAGTTAAATTTAACGGAGAGTTATTGTATAACGGATCATTGAGTAATACAGCCTTAATGCTTACAATAAACATTAAATGTGTAATTTTATAAATTTTTTGTTTATTTCTTTACGAAAATATTTATAAACATACAAAATACTATATAATGTGCGTAATATTCAAATTATTGTGTGTAAACTAAAATATTAAACACTTCGTGAACAATTTTAGGCGTTGCACAGTGGAAAATTTTTGTAATTTTCGGATCAAAAATCTGTAACTTTTGAATGGAAAAATATTTTTGTATGCCTTTTTTTTTTTGGTTGGACTTTAGACTTTAATTTGTACTTTAAATCATCAAAATCGACTGACAAGAAATAAAGTTATGAAGGTTTAAAAAAAAATCGATATTTTTGTTGAATTTTAGTATAAAAGTGAAATGTTAAGGCAAGTTGAAGAGGTATTTTTTATATTTATGATTTTTTAGAAATTTTTTTTTAGAAAAGGCCAACCTTTGGCCGCGTAGACTTTTAAATTTATATTTATAAATTTATATTTATTTAATATTGGTTGTAATAAAACAGAAATAGGGAAGTTATAATAAAAAAATCGTATATAAGTTGCCAAGGTAAAAAAAAGTGAATGTTAAATTCGGATGTGCCGAATCTTTCCACTAGAGATTTATTCATTGTGAGTGAAAAAAATGTGTGAGTAAAATTTTTGTGTGGCTGAGTGTGAGTGAGTCGATTTTTTTGCGGGAGTTTGCGTGATATATTTTCGTTTCATATTTTTGTTCGTCACGAATAAAGCCAACAAATTTAGTAAATTTCGTCCCGAAAAAATCAAAACAAATATTGTAAATTTGGCTAAGCTTTAAATTTTTCTAATAATTTGGTTAGATTTTTAAAATTTAATGGCAAATTTTTTCTTGACCAAAATTTGTGAAAATGCTAAGTAAATTTTTTTTGTTCATTTCGTTGGTCTACTCCGCCCTCTAGCGGAGATATATCCAACCAAAGTTAAAGCTTTCACATGCAATATCTTCCAAACGAGTGAACATTTTTTCAAAGTTCGAATTTTGTATTTTTTGTATTGAAAACTTCTACAAAATCCGCTTTTAAGAAAGCTTGTACGATTGTTATTCGATTTTTGCGAACGTTTTTAATGTTTATTTTTTTAAATTTTTTTACGTTATTTAAAAAATTTCCATTTTGCCAACAAATACTGCGTGCAGAACATACCGGATTGATTTTTTTTTTCTAAACACATCTATCGTAAAGATAACCCTTCAATGATCAATCTTATCCAAACAATTCACAAAAATGTTGTAGGGTTAATTTTTAATGATTTTTTAAAGGTGTGTACACTGTAGTGTACAAGGGGAGTGAAAGGGTTAATTTGTTTGTATAAATAAGAGTTTTGTAAGTGTGAGTCAACGTGAGTGTGAGCTATCTTAAATTTACTCATGTGATTGTAAGTAGAAAATATATGCTATTTAGTGAGTGTGCGTCACTAAAGTCACTATGTGGCCATCTCTACTTTCCATAACCCTTCAAAAAGTAAAAAAATAAATAAAGTAACGTTTTTTTGGGAAGGAGTAAGGGGAGGGTCGCCGGTGGACACCTACCCCTTTCCGATACATGTCAACAAACTAATTTATTTGGTTTGGATTATACCGTGCCTTCCTCAGACAGATGGACGGACATCGCTAGAATGTCTTAAAATTGGCCATGGATCAATATTATATATTTTTTATGAGGTCCTAAACCGATATTTTCTTGCGTTACACGCGGAATAGCAAATTGAGCAGGGCATAATAAGCCAATCAAAAAAATAATTAAATTTTTATTTATTTTTAATTTCTGAGTTCGTCATCATTTTTGGATGCCATTTGTTTAAAGACACGAAAAGGCAGCTAGTCTTTGATAAATCTTTTAGATAATAAGTTAAACTTTAATTCTATGTTAAAACTAGATCGGAGGAAAACGGAGACAACAGTTAAAATCCCAGTCAAAGTTATATATTTCAAATGAATTAATTTCAAATTTGTTAACAATTTATGCAGAGCTCATAATAAAAATAGAATCTGGACAAGATACCTTTTATAACAAGGTATTACAATCCAAAAAATAATAATTATAAATATTAAAAATACGCACTTGAATATGGTATTATTTTACCTCCCCAAATCGTTTAAGTCGAAAGTTGTGTGTTCAGTCGCCATTTTCGAATACTTCTGTTGACATAATAACTACCCAGCAAAACTTTGGTAATGGGTTGTGATTATATAACACATTACCAGGTAATGTATATACCTTATTTGAAGCATTATTTTATGATGTCTTACCAAACATTTGTTCCACAACGTATTATTTTAAAGTGAAAAATAATGCTTTACTAATAATTTGTTACGTAATGCATGATTATTGGAAAAAATGTATTTCATATTTATTATTTCTAAACATTAAATCATGGATGACTTATATTTGGTTACATTATGTGTTATTTCAAAGTTTGAAATAATGCATTATTTATAATTGGATGCATAATGCATTACAATTACATAAAAAAAAATATTTTATAAAAAATTCATAAGTTTAAACTAGAGATGGCCTCACGTAATTTTCTAATGGCACACACACTTACTCACGAGCATATTTTATCTACTTACACTTACTTACAATCACGTGAGTAAATTTAATACAAAATTACTTTTTCACTACTCGTAACACCTTATATATTATCTTCTGGTATGCTATATTATTTCATTTCTCGTAACCTATAAAATATCATATATTTTACACCTTACTCGTATTCTTCGTTATAAATTTATGACTTATTTTATACCTTACTGGTATTCTTTGTGATAATGTGGATGCATTACTTTGAGTCTCATCGCCTGTTAAAATCATCAATGCTGCAATATATAAAATAAGAGATCCTATACCTTATTTTATACCTTATTTGGTAATCTAAGTTTTGCTGGGTATGATTTATAAAATTAATTATTACTTGACATCTTAGCTTTACGATAGAACTTGTTTTATGGTTAATTTCAAAGATTTGCAAAAATCAATTATGAGATGCATTCACCTCATATTATCCACTGTGCGTTGTGTGCAATTTTACATTAAAATTTACCCACTCTGTGGGAGTTGTTGGTCTCCTATCAGACGGGTCCCAGGTGGTGGATAGGGAAATGCCGGTAAAAGGTAGTATCGAAATAAAATAGGTACCCCGAACCAAAACCAACAAACTTCAGCTAGCCTGGTGGCTTTATCTGGCAGCCCCAGATCCAGGATCGGATGCGGTAGACCAATCATCTGCCTATCTTAAACCTTACTGATTAATGAAACCTCAAAAATGAAAAAACAAATGGATCACTTGTCGACAACCTTTAGCATGAAATATGGATCACGAATAGGAACATGGAATGTACGCACGCTGTTACAAACCTCTACAGTTGTGTATGGAATTTAAAAAATATAATCTGTTGGTGCTTGGTATTGCCGAAATGAGATGGCTTGACTCTGGCGAAATGAAGACGAATGAGGGTATCAAACTATTGTTTTCGGGAAAGCCCAATGGCTCAAAACACCAAAATGGGGTGGGATTTTTGCTCTCTAAGGAGGCACAGGACGCACTTATTGAATGGAAACCACATTCTGATCGAATCATCTCCATCAGATTACACCAACTGAAGTATCAGACCCAGTTGTAAAAGAAGAATTTTATAGCAGTCTTACGAGTGTTTTATCCACAATACATCGTGGGGATATCTTAATCCTCATGGGTGATTTTAACGCACAACTTGGGTGTGATAATACTGGTTACGAGCGTGTAATGGGGAGTCATGGTTGTGGAAGTATGAACGAAAATGGAGAGCTATTCACAGAATTATGTGAAAATAACAACTTGGTAATAGGGGGGACACTATTTCCTCATAATAATGTACACAAAGTGACATGGGTCTCCCCTGATCATAGAACCGAGAATCAAATAGATCACATAGCCATTAGTAAGACCTGGCGCGGATCTCTGCTGGATGTTCGCAATAAACGTGGGGCAGATATATCTAGTGATCACCATCTAGTTATGGCAAAGATTCGACTAAAAGTGGCAGCCATAAAGAAAGACAAAAATTGCAACATACAGACGAGATTCGATGTGAATAAACTACAACGGCCTTCGATATGCAGACAGTTCTCTGAGGCACTGCAAAATTCTGCCGAAATCCTACGAGAATCTAACACAGGGTGGGATGCAGCTAGAGACTTATTTTTAACAACTGCGGAACGCAATATCGGCTTCACTGTTAGGTTTAGGTTTAGGGTGAGGTAAATATGGCGAAAACCAGATCAAGCAAGGCAGAACTGCAGTCGAAATACTCTGAGATGGATCAGAAGGTCAAGAAAAGTGCCCGGAATGACAAGAGGCGTTGGTTAAACCAATTAGCTCTTAATGCACAAGCGGCTGCTGACACAAATCGTACTAGAGACCTGTATAAAATCGTAAAACAGATGACAAACAAAACCCTCAACGTCACAAAACCTTTGAAAAATGATCAAGGCATCCTTACCTCTTCAAAACAAGAACAACTTGCAATTTGGGAAAAGCATTACGCTAATATGCTTTCAATCCCCCCAACACCAGTGTCGAAAATTTGTAAATGTCAGCAACATGTAGAAAGACACGACATCCCCACCTACTCCCCAAATTTTGCGCCCACATAATTAGTAAACGACTAGTTAATGCTCTTGACCCCCATTTAAGAAGAGAACAAGCCGGTTTTCGTCCCCAGCGTTCTTGTATAGATCACGTAAATACAGTCCGCGTAATAGTTGAGCAATCTGTGGAATGGCGTTCTCCTCTCTATCTTACATTTATTGATTTTGAAAAGGCGTTTGATAAATTACAACACCAGGCTATATGGATCGCGTTAGAATGTAAGGGAGTGCCTTACAAAATTATAAATTTAGTCAAGGCGATGTACCATGGTGCAAGCTGTCGCATTAAATGTGACCAAAACTTGAGCAATAAGATCTCCGTAATGACTGGTGTCAGGCAAGGGTGTGTACTCTCACCTCTTCTATTCAACATTGTATTAGACAACATATTAAACAACGCGACACCAAGAAACACCGGCATCACATGGGGTCTCCATGGAAGATTAGATGATTTAGATTATGCTGACGACATTTGTCTTTTTGCCCATAGAAGCTCACATATGTCATCTAAACTCCAGGAATTGTGCAATGTCGCAGCCGAATGCGGGTTAAAGATTAACGTTAATAAAACGAAAACCATGAACATCAACACGGTGACGAATAGGCCATTTACTCTGTACGGCGTAGCTTTAGAATCCGTTTCCTCCTTCATGTACCTTGGAAGTATTATCTCCAGCAGTGGTGGTTCTAGTGAAGATATAAAGGCACGTATAAATAAGGCTAAGGCTGCCTTCGGTGTTCTCTCTTCGGTTTGGCATTCTACATCCATATCCAGAGACACAAAAATAAAAATCTTCAATGCCAACGTAAAGCCTGTCCTTCTGTACGCATGTGAGACATGGAATCCATCCCACCGCGAATTGCAAACAATGCAAGCATTTGTAAATCGTTGTCTCCGTAGAATTCTTCGTATATTCTGGCCTAATACTATCACAAATAGTGAACTGTGGGTAAGGACGCGACAGACAACGATTTCTACGGAAATAAAGCGTCGTAAATGGTCCTGGTTGGGACACACCCTACGAAAATCAACAGATGATATTACAAGGCAAGGTATAGAGTGGACACCCCAAGGAAGTCGAAGGAGGGGCCGACCATCCAAAACATGGCGCAGATTAGTGGAGTTGGAAGCTGCGGATGTTGGTGTAACATGGAGTGAAATTAAATGCATCGCTATCGACAAACCCAGATGGAAAACTTTTGTTGAGGCCCTATGCTCCTAAAAGGAACAACGGGACTATATATATATATATATATATATATATCAATTCAAAATTTGGTTGCTGCTACTATATTTGGCTTTGACAACCAAATTTTCTAGTTGCCCCAATTAAAAGACAGTTATGACCGCCGAAAATGAGTTGTGACTACCGATATTTCATTGTGACGACCTATATACAAAATTTCCAACCGATTTTTTGTTGCAATAACAGACTTTTAGTTGGAAATCGTTAAATTCGTTTTCTGTGTGCATAGCAAAAATATTACAGAATCTCAAACTGTAAAATGGAATTTAACTTAAGTAATAAAAATTACTTAAATAAATCTTAACTAAGATTTCACTTAAGTTAGAACTTAGTTTGGACTGTAAAGTCCGCCCTTAGTCTATAAGGAAATTGGATATAAGAATTTTACTGTATGAAAATTATTTAAAATTTTCAAAAAACGCATCTTTAAGGACAAATATTTAAAATCTAAGAATTTTGGCAAAGAAAAATTGACCCACTATTGTAAAATGTTTTTTACGTCTTCTCATTTCTCACTGATGCGTTTTTATTTGTTTTCGAGCAAATACTAGATGAATTTAAGCAAGTTCAACAATAATTCAAAATTCCCTATACGTATACTTAACGTGCACTTAAATGTATATTTATATTATTCATACGCCTAGTGTCCCAAACTACAACATTTACTGATTCTTTTCTTCTTCTTTTTTTTATGTATAATATTAACAGATTATAGCCCAGCTAAATATTGGGTTACAAAGACCCGGTGTGGAAAAACTTATTCTCCCACAAAACCTGTTCTACTTCTGGTGCTACACCGATGATTTTTTTTGTATAGAGATTGTCCCGAAAGTAACAGGTGTTTGTAAGAAAAAATAAAACTTGTTTTTTTTTAATTCGGAATCCTGTTCTAGAACAGATGTTGTCAGAGCCGGTTCTAAAAAATGTGTCTGGGTGTTTTCCAATAATTTTTTCGCAAATCTACTATATTTTTAATCAAAAGCGCGAAATTTATAATAAAATACTTGAGTTGCTTAATATTATTCAAAATCATAAGATTTGCTCTTTATGATACTTCTTTTAACATGAAAATGTTTTTAGGCGTCTAATTAAAAAAAAAACCTTAGTTTGACTATATAAGCTAACCATTAACGAAAAAGAAAATAAGAATTACTATTTTCATTTTCCTACAACCAAAAATTTTAGTATCTTGGGCTTGTAACTTGAATAATAATTCACCTCGTGGTGAATAAAACCGTTTTTCACCAGCTGACGAATAAAAAGTAACATAATTATTTTTCATAATTTTTTTTTTTTATCAAAATTTTTGTTTTCATAATTAATTTTTTTTATCAAATTTTTTTTTCATCAATTATTTTTTTTTTCATCAAATTTTTTTTCCATAATTTTTTTTTTCATCAAATTTTTTTTCAATTTTTTTTTTCCATCAATTTTTTTTTTTCATCAATTTTTTTTTTCATATTTTTTTTTTATCAAATTTTTTTTACATCAAATTTTTTAGTATCAATTTTTTTTCTCATCAAAAATTATTTTTTTCATAAATTTTTTAACATCAAAAAATTTCTCTTTTCATCAAAAAATTTTTTTTTATTCAAAATTTTTTTTTATCAAAATTTCTTTTTCTCAGTTTTTTTTCAAAAAAAAAAAAAGTTTTTGTTTTCATCAAAATTTTGTTTCTTCATCAATTTTTTTTTTCACCAAAAATTTTGTTTTCATCATAATTTTGTTTTTCGTAAAAAAAACGGCAATTTTTTTACCAAAACTACTTTTTCACTAACAAGGGAAGTCTCCCTAGTGTCACCCGCGGATCTTTATGGAATTGGTTTTATTTTTTAGAGCAGAAAAAATAAAGGGACACGTATTTTTTTTTTAGCGGCCCAAATTCATATTTAGGGGGTAAAAAAGAGGAGGGAAGACAAGGCCATTTTTCAGTTTTTTTCGTTTATATCCTATATTATGCAAAGAAACCTAGTCATGTTACATACCAAATGAAAGGTCTTTGGAAAACCTATCTACGTGTGCTAATAACGTGTCCGAACACGCACAACTTTTCGTCAAATTGAGTAAAATACCAAAATTTTAGGTCATTTTCGTTAATAAGTCGAAAAATATTAACTTCTTTGGCCCGTTGTTAGCACCACGAGATAGGTATTTTTAATACCTTTAATCTGATACCACACATGCATATATTAATTTTGTTTAAATAGGCGTAAATTGTAAAAAAATGAAAAAGGTCAATTTCCCCCCATACAAATCGACCCCACCTAAAAATGAGTTTGGGCCGCTAAAGAAAAATGCGTGTCTAATTAATTTTCGTTCTTAACAACATATCCAAATTTCATGAAGATCGGAGGGTGACACCAGGGAGACTTCCCTTGTAAGTCTAAGCTTTTCACATAAAAAATGTCCATTTGTTTATCAAATGTACATAAAACAAGTGAGAGTGTTAAACTCTTCGGTGCCGAATCTTTTATACTCTCCAAAAAGTAAAAACATTATTTTGCACTCATTTACCAAATGTACAGCTCTTTTGGGTTTATAATGGGGTCCTCGACTGATATTTCAATTCCTTTGGCATGGAATAGCAAAGTAATATAACATTATTTCTTCTAAAAAAACTTTGCTTTGGCAAGTACACCCAAATCTTCCGCAAAACATTATCATGGTTTAATTTTTTGGGCAAGAGTTCAAAATTCGCAGGCATTTTTCTACTTTCATATGTAAAGCGAGTAAAGTTTCGTACTATAAATAGGAAAATTTCTATTAATTTCGAGTAGATTACAGAGTTTGTTGAAATTTACCCATTAATATAGGTACCTTTTTAATTAGAGTGTGCAAAAGATTTTAAAAAAGCACATTCCAAGAATTTGTTTTTAAACCCTCTATGAAAAGTACTGTTTTTTTTACAAAAATTCAAGGTTTAGGACAACTTTTAGCTATATTTTGAAAAAGTACCTACATTTGATGAAATTTTAAAAAGCTGGCCGTTTATCCCTACGCTACAATTTTGAGAACAAAAATACGAATGTTTAATGCAGTTTTTGTTTTCTTTTTGAAAGGGCAAATTCTCTCGTACTAAGGGTATACTTACCAAGTTTGATTAATTTTTATTAAAAATACGAATTTGTTATTTATTTAACCCTTAACTGTGCAATAAAAATTGTTTATTCTAGTTCGAAGATTTTTTATGTTCCCCATTATGAATTAACATACACTAAGAAAATTATGTTTGTAGTTTATTTAAAAAAGTAATCAGTAAAGTTATTTAAAAAAAAAATCACTTATTTTATTAAGGATTTCTTATTTCTACTTTTTCTGTAGTTAAAAAAAAAAAATACTGTCTTAAAAATTAATATTACGCTACGTTCAATTTCGGCAGTAAAAAAATTCCTCTATATATTTAATGTATTTCAACACAAAATAAGAGAATATTCATTAGTTTTTTAAAGTTTTTATTGGTCATTAAATTAACATTTAAAATCTACTATAATATGATTTCATTTTAGATTAAAAATCAGTGGAATGGTTTTTAAATAAAATTTCATTTGTTTTAAGTGAATATTCTAAATAAGTAAGTATTTACTTATCCTACTTTCATTATTAGAACCTTATTACATTAAATACCCAATGAGTTTCTTGTTTCAAAAAATCTTATAATTTTCAAGAATGCATTGACGATTATTTCGGTAATTTCCCAATTTATCAGCATTCTTTAGAAAATTAGGTAGTACTGTCAAAAAAAATACACTCAAAATATTTTGTAGGCAAGAACAAATGAAAACACATTCAAAACCAGTAAATAAACAATTGACAACCATCCCAGTAATTATTAATTTATTTTAACAAACGTCAACATTTATTTTTTACTGTTGACAAAATTTTCTAAAATAAATAACATTAAACATTAAAAAATTATGTTTTTTTCATTAATTTTTACCAACAAATTCGAAAAAAATAACCTTCGAAAACATCAAAAATTAATAATGATAGTTCTGTTATTTTTACCAACAAATTCCAAAAAAATAACCTACAAAAACATTAAAAATTAATGATTTCGTAGGTTATTTTTTACAATTTTCTATTGATATATTTTTTTTAAATTTTTTAATAAAATTTTGGGGAATCGATCCCGCAATCAACTACATTCTGGCCAGACACTCTACCCATCGTGCCAAAGTCACTTGATACAAACATGTTTTTATATTTCTATAAATAATTTTTTGAATTTTTTTTTCTACAAAAAAATAACCTACTAATGATATTTCATTAAAAAATACCAACAATTTAAAAAAAACAAGTAGAAAAGTTAAATTCGACTTGGCCGAATCTATGAATACCCTCCACAATGCCCTTTTTAAGTTATAGTAAATTTTCTAGAATGAAAAAATTACATTTTTGATTAGAAATATTTAATTTTGTTTAAAAAAAACTTTTTTTTTAACTATTTTTTGAAAAAAAAAAAAAAAATTTACAAATTTTTTTTTTGAGTGTAAATTTTTTTTTGAGTGTAAAATTTTTTTCGAGTGTATTTTTTTTTTCTTTTAGTGTAAAAATATTTTTGAGTGACAAAAATGCGTTGTAAAACATTTTTGTGACTTACCAATGTTTTTAAAACATGTTTAACGGGTTTTCAACACGTGAGTTTAAGGTGAGGCGAATCTGAAATTTACGGCTTTGCTAATAACTTTTGAACCACTGGACCGATTTGACTGAAATTCAATATGGATCAGCCAAAAGGAACGGCAAATATATATGCCATACTTCAGCATCCTCAGAATTGCCGTTCGAAAGTTACCGTGTGTTTTATCTCGTAAATTCCAGAAAAACCCTTGCCGAAATTCACTCATTTGCTTATAACTTTTGAACCACTTGACCGATTTCGCTGGATTGCAATACCAACCTGATCAGGTAAATGCCCAACATATATGCCAAACTTCAGGACCCTCCGTAAAGTCTTTCAAAAGTTAGCGTGTTTTCAACAGACAGACAGACGGACAGACGGACGGACGGACGGACGGACATCGCTAGATCGTCTTAGAATCGATCGAGGATCATGAATATATATACTTTATGGGGTCCTAGACCAATATTTCGAGGTGTTACAAACGGAATGACAAACTTATATATACCCTCTCTCACTAGAGTGGAGGGTATAAAAAAATGACTTACAGAAATCATTAAAAATTTAAAGAATAATCAGTAGTTTTTACTTACAGAACAAAAATAAATGATTTTAAAGTTTAAATGTTAATGAAAGTCTTTATTTTTTAGTGTGTTATTTTTGAAACAAAGGACAGAAGTAGTCATTAATAAAAACTGAACATCAAACAAATGTTTTTTCTTTTAAAAACGACTAAACGGAAAACTTTTTAAATAAACTACAAACAGTTAATGACATAATTTTTTGAGTGTAGTATTGATTACTGATTTGTATTGGATTAAAACATTAGTACTTTAGTTAAATTTTTTAGTAATGAATACCCACGATTTTTTTTAGTGTAGTTGAATTTTGCAAGTTCAACAATAATTCAAAATCCCCTATACGTATACTTAACGTGACTTAAATGTATAATTATATTATTCATACGCCTAGTGTCCCAAACTACAACATTTTCAGATGAAATGCAAAGACTCAACTTTTAATTTGAAGATTTCATTTGTAATTCCTAAATTCGCTTATTCCATTTTTTTTTTTTTAATTGTCAAAATTTTTTATTTCTAAAATAATTTTGAATGAGTTTTTTTTTTACTCTAGACACAAAAAAAAAACCAACGAAATTTTGTGCCCAGGTTTTAAAAAATTAAAAAGAAAAAAATTGGAACTTTTAAAATTATTTTTTTTTGAAAAGCTTTTTTAATGATTTTTAACTCCAAAACTCAAAAATAAATGGCAAAAAAATACAAAAACTTAAAAATTAAAAAAAAAATTCGGGACTTGAAAAGTTTTAAAATTTATTTTGCTTTTAATATCGTTTGAATGAAATTCTTTACTCAAAAACAAAAAAAAAAAAGTTCAGGGACGTAGAAAATATTTAAATGTATTTTGGGAATATATTTAAACCGTCCGACAAAAGCTGCATTTAAAGTTTTTCATTTCGTGATCCTGTTTCCTTTTTAAAGGACTTCAAAGTTTTAGATGATTAAATTTTATAAAATATTTTTTTAATATATGTACTTGTCCCAGGATTCCACTAGTGATAGCAAATGAAAGTGAAGGATCTCCCCTAATTTTCCTATTTTATTAGTTTTACATATCAGGGAAATGGAGGTTACGTCCTTTCAAAAATGTATCCTTTAATATCATTCAAAATTTTTAACAAAATATTTTGATAAAGTTTTGAAATTACTTTATTCACAACATTTTATTCTGCTATGGGAAAATAAAAAAAATAGAAAAATTCGGGGAAATCCTCCTCTTTTATTTGCCATCACCATTGTCATCCTAGGACAAGCAAAAATATTTCAAAAATATTTTACAAAATGTATCCTTTAAAACTTTGAAGTCCTTTTAAAAGTAAACAGGATCACGAAATGAAAAACTGTAAATGCAGTTTTACTCCATTTGATCTCGACTTTCAGACGTATATTATCCGGTTCATATTAAATATTGGATGTCGGACGGTGTTACAAATAAAAACATTTTTTACACGAACACGATGAAGATCGTTTCGGGAATTTTCCAATTTCTCCATCATCAGTATTCTTTAGAAAATAAGTGTACAAATATAAATAAAATCTTTTATTACAATTTTATTGAGAAAGAACAGTTTTATAAAAATATTTTTTTTATTAAAATGTATTCGATTGATGACAATTAAATCAGCGATCCAATTTCTATAAAAACCTAATTTTTGATAGCACTGCAGATAGCATACTTTGAATATAAGCCCTTGATATGAAAATCAAGTAAAACAGAAATAGCGATGGTACCGGCTGTATTTTGTGATAGTTTTGTTTATAGTTTACACCACCTAAGGGTATGCTATATAAATATTATATAAAAACAGGGTGGGGCGTAAATGTATAAATTCTAGTTGTGCATTCTTAAAACCACTATTTTTTTGTCTGGTAAATCACTTGAAAACCACTCTAAAAAAGAAACTTGACCAAAAATATATTTTGATTTTAGTACTTAAACTATATTTGTTAGTGTCCTAAGAAGCAACATTTCCCAATGAATTTCAGATTATCTATTATTTTTCTTTAAGAATATATAGTAGTGTGTATATTATACTTATCTAGAATCTGTGAAAACAACTTAAAAATCGTCTTTATATATTTTCATTTACAAAACACCAAAAAATGTTTTATATTAAGTGTAGGGTATCTTAATAAAGATTAAATGCCAATGGCACAATGATATTGTTGGTTTTGTATTTGTTTCGTTGTACTTATCCCTATCTCTGTGTATGAGTGTTTGAATTATTTTTTTTTATTTCATGCGTCCTTGCAAGGACACGCAATTGAAAATGAAAAAAAAGTATTGAAAAACCTGAACAAGTAACGAAGAGTCTGTTAGATACAGTAAAAAAATATGTTTGATTCAAGAGCTACAAAAAAAATATTGATTTGTTTAAAGGAACAAAAAAAAGGATGCTGAAAATAAAAAATAAACGATGAAAAATTTTTTTATTGAGTGCCAAGTAAAAAATTGAAGGATACTGACAACATTTGTATGAATTGAACTGATGAACAAAACAGACACTACATAGTTTACTACCTGAAACCATCAAACCAGCCAGTCAACTAGCAAGTTAAAGGTGAAAAAAATGTATTAAAAGAGTAAAAAAATTTACACCGGGAGAAGTTAATGTGAAAATGTGTTCGTAGCCAATTTCTTTAAGATTGTTTCAAAACATTAGATTCAAATTTTATAAAATTAAAATTATTCTAATTGCTAGTCAAACAAGGGATCCTTTGAAATTCAGAAACCTCCATTAGAATTAAGAAGAGGTTTATTAAAGTTCTAAACAGCCCAATCGAAATTTAGAAAAGTTTAAATAAAATACAAAAAAAAAACACATCTTAAAAAATAGCCCCAATGAAATAAACATTAGTGACCGCAGCATCATCACAGAAGACGCAGTGTAAAAAAAAATCTATTTTGAGTAGGTTTATTCTAGCTCGAGGTCATTATTTCCTTTACTAATTCAAACTATGAAGAATTTTCAAGAAAACGATTTTTCTGTTTTAAATTTATTTATGCTGGCCATTTTTGAAAGACTCAATCGACTCGTGTTTCGGAATTTGTCAGATTCTATTGTCAAGATTATTAAGCATTTATGTGCAAGAACCCCATAAATAAATTCAAAACAGAAAAATAATTTTATTGAAAATTATTCTATGAGTATATCATCGTTTTAATTAGTAAAGGAAATAATGACCTCGAGCTAGAATAAACCTACTCAAAATATAATATTTTAAAGGTCGAATAAAACAATTTTTATTTTTTAATAAAAGTTATTCAGTATTTAAAAAAATAAAATTAATTTAATTTAATATCCCTGAAGATGATTAACGGAGTTGACCGCAGAGTATAATTAGTACCCAGGTAATCCAATTGGGAATGAGTACGCATTACCTAGTTTTCGCTGGGACATTCAATAGCGGACAAAATGATGAAAAAGGGTTGTAAAATTATTTTGCTAAATGTTTGTGTTTATTTTGGGTGTTTTCTTTGTAAAATAACAGTTATTTATTAAGGAACTCCTTCCTTTTCTTTAAGTGCCTTAACACTGTGCAACATGAAATTGTAGCTTAAATGGGATCAACTGGAAATGAAGTAAAACATTCTTTGTGTAGATTTGAGCAAAATAATGTGTGAGAATGTCTTTAGTGTTAATATTTTGCTCATTTACTACAAAAGTGACATAACTCAAAAATGTTGATTTTGCAAAAGGTCTCAATTGAAAATGGGTTTCCAATGACTAAGGCCGGTATATATTTAATGTAAAATTGACATATTCTCTTCTCAAGCGGTCAGCTTAAAAGATATTTTTATGAATTTCTTACACAGTTTTAAACATGATTTATTTTGAGCGATATTTTTTTTCTCCAGAATCTAGTAACACTTGATTTTTAAATTTAACACGCAAAATATTTTGTAGGCAAAAACAAATGAAAAAGATATTTAAAACAAGTGATAAAACAATTGAAAACCATCCCAGCAATTATTCATTTGTTTTTACAAACATCAACATTTATTTTTTACTGTTGATAAAATTTTCTAAAATATATCATTGAACATTAAAAAATAACATCACTTTCATTTTTTTTACAACAAATTTGAAAAAAAAAATAACCTACAAAAACAATAAAAATTAATGATTTTTGTGTTATTTTTACCAACAAATTAAAAAAAATACCTACGAAAACATTAAAAATTAATGATTTCGTAGGTTATTTTTACAATTTTTCTATTGAATTATATTTAAAAAAGTTTTTAATAAAATTTTTGGGGAATCGATCCCGCAATCAACTACATTCTGACCAGACACTCTACCCATCGTGCCAAAATCACTTGATACAAACATGATTTTATATTTTTATAAATAATTTTTTGATTTTTCTTTTTCTAAAAACTAAACTAATGATTACACTGTGCTACAAAAAACACAAAATCGAATATACTTTTGAAATGATGTAGTTAAGGTTGTATGTCTCGTTGAAAAGATTACAAAAATGCCCAATAAACTTCCCAGACACCCTCAAATTTTAAAGTTAGTGTAAAAAAATGTTTTTTTTCGACTTTTCTCACTAAACCACGTGTAACTTAAAAATTTTCCACCGATTTTTAATTTTTTAACTGTTTTGGATAGAAGAAGGATAGGGCTTTTTATGTATGTGAATTGGTCCATACATATAAGAAAGATATGTATTGATTTTTTTAACAATATCAAATATTTTTGCTATTTTTTGAAAATTTTTCGAGTTTATCGATTTTTTTCTGCTATAGTTTGTTCAACAACATTTATATTTTCAAACATATTCTTATAGAAAATTTAATTGTGAATACGATGAGCTTTATGCCAAAAAAATCGGATAACAATTGACAGAGTTGTGATAATTTTTCTAAAAAAGAAAATTAAGATTTTGTATGAAATTGATGTGCGTATAACCCAGGCAAAAAAAATTTGCGAACATACTGAGAGGTCAAGTATCATTATTCGAATTTGACCTTGAAATTGCGCTATCTTATTAAGTTTTTGATATATCAATTTATGTTAAATATCTCAAAAACCTGACGAGATACAGCAATTTAAAGGCCAGATTCGGATTCAGCGCGCCAAAAACCTTTAAAAATATTGTACATGACCATTTATGATAAATTTATTTTTTTTTGCCTGGGTTATCTGAACGGCGATTTCCTCCAAAATTTTAATTTTCTTTTTTAGAAAAATTATCACAACTCTGTCAATTATTATCCGATTTTTTCAGGATAAAGCTTATCGTATTTAGAATTAAATTATATTTAAAAAAAACGCTCATAAATGTAAAGGTTGTTAAACGAACTATAGCAGAAAAAAATCGATAAACTCGAAAAATTTTAAAAAAATAACAAAAAAAATTGGTTTTATAGAAAAAATCAATAGATATCTTTCTTTTACGTATTGACCAATTCACACACATGGAAAGCCCTATTCTTTTTCTATCCAAAACAGTTTAAAAATTTAAAATCGGTTGAAAATTTTCTGAATTACACAAGATTAAGTGAGAAAAGTCCCAAAAAAACGTTTTTTGACAATAACTCTAAAATTTGAGGGTGTCTGGCAAGTTAAATGGGCATTTTTGTGATCTACTCGTCAAGACCAACAACCTATACTATGTCACATCAGAAGTATTTTTTCACTGTATCACAGTGTTATTCTTTAAAATATACCAACAATTAAAAAAAAATTTACATAAATCATTAGAAATTAAAGAAGGATTTAACGAAAAAGAAAACAAGAATTACTATTTTCATTTTCTTAAAACCAAGAATTTTAATAACTTGGGTTTGTAACTTGGATAATAATTCAACTCGTGGTGAATAAAACCGTTTTTCACCAGCTGGTGAATAAAAAGTAACATAATTATTTTTCAACAAAAAATTTTTTTTTTTTTATTTTTTTTTATCAAATTTTTTTTTTTCATAAATTTTTTTTTTTTTATAATTTTTTTTTTTCATCGATTTTTTTTTCCATAAATTTTTTTTTTTCATCAAATTTTTTTTTCATAAATTTTTTGTTTTTCCATCGAACTTTTTTTCCATCAAATATTTTTTTTTCATAAATTTTTTTTCACCTTTTTTTATAAATTTTTTTTTTCATCAATTTTTTTTTTTCATTTATTTTTTACATAAATTTTTTTTTTTTTTTTTTCATTAATTTTTTCACCATTTTTTTTTTTGTTTCATCAAATTTTTTTTTTTTTCATCAAAAAATTTTTTTTTTCATCATTTTTTTTTTCCATCAAATTGTTTTTTTCCATAAAATTTTTTATTTTCATAATTTTTTTTGTTTTTCATCAAACTTTTTTTTTCATCAAATTTTTTTTTTATCGAACTTTTTTTTATCATTTTTTTTATCAAGTTTTTTTTTTTCATCAATTTTTTTTTCATCAAATTTTTTTTTCATCAAATTTTTTTTTCATAAAATTTTTTTTCATCAATTTTTTTTTTTTCATCAATTTTTTTTTTTCATCAATTTTTTTCATTATTTTCTTTTTTCATCAGTTTTTTTTTTCATGAATTTTTTTTTGAATAAATTTTTTATCATATTTTTTTCATCAATTTTTTTCATCAAATTTTTTTCATCAAATTTTTTATTATCAATTTTTTTCTCACCAAAAAAAAAATTTTTTTTCATCAAATTTTTTTTTACATCAAAAAATTTTTGTTTTCATCAAAAAAATTCATCTAAAACTTTTTTTCATCAAAATTTTTTTTCACCAAAAATGTTGGGTTCATTAAATTTTTTATACCCTCCACTCTAGTGATAGAGGGTATATATAAGTTTGTCATTCCGTTTGTAACACATCGAAATATTGGTCTAGGACCCCATAAAGTGTATATATTCATGATCCTCGATCGATTTTAAGTCGATCTAGCGATGTCCGTCCGTCCGTATGTCTGTCTGTCCGTAGAAGACACGCTAACTTTTGAAAGACTTCACAGAGGCTACTGAAGTTTGGTCATTTACCTATTCAGGTTGGTATTGCAATCCAGCCAAATCGGTCCAGTGGTTCAAAAGTTATGAGCAAAAGAGTAAATTTCGGCAAGGGGTTTTCCAAATTTACGAGATAAAAAACACGATAACTTACGAAAAACAATAATGAGACTGCTGAAACGTGGCAGATATCTTTACCGTTCCTCAGGTCTATTTAGTATTAAATTTCAGCTCAATCGGTCAAGTGGTTCAAAAGTTATAAGCAAAACCCCGAATTTCAGATTTTGTTCATCTTAAATGCTCCGTGGTAAACAAGTTTTAAAAGCATTGGTGGTAACTAAGCAATGCTTTTCAAACTTGTTTAGTTTTAAAAGCATTGGTAACTTAAAAATTACACTCGAAAAAAATTTTACACTCGAAAAAAATTTTACACTCAAAAAAAATTTAGTTTTTTTTTACAAAAATGTCAATATTTTGTGTACATACGTTCACTCAGAAATATTTTTACAGTAAAAAAATCATTACACTCGAAAAAAAGTTTTACACTCAAAAAATTAAATTAGTAATTTTTCTTTTAAATGACAAAAAAAGAGTTTTTTACTCAACATAAAATTTTTCACGTTAAAATATACTATCCTTTAAAAATGACATAGTGGAGGGTATTCATAGATTAGGCAAAGTCGAATTTAACGTTTCTACTTGTTTTAACATAATTTTGTTTTTCGTGAAAAAAATAATTTTTTTACCAAAACTACTTTTTCACCAAGTCTAAGTTTTTCGCATAAAAATTTTCCATTTGTTTATCAAATGTACATAAAACAAGTGAGAGTTTTATATTTTTTAGTGCCGAATCTTTTATACTCTCCAAAATGTAAAAACACTTTTTTGCGCTTATTTTCGCACTCACTTACGAAATGTACAGCTCTTTCGGTTTTTTAATGGGGTCCTCGACTGATATTTCAATTTGTTGTGCATGGAATAGCAAAGAAATATAACATTATTTTTTCTAAAAAAAACTTTGCTTTGGCAAGTACACCCAAATCTTCCCAAAACATTATCATGATTTAATGTTTTGGGCAAGAGTACAAAATTCGCAGGCATTTTTCTTTTAAAAACGACAAAACGTAAAACTTTTTAAATAAACTACAAACAGTTAATGACATAATTTTTTGAGTGAAGGTGTCATTTTAGACCGATTTCAAAAGTTTACTAAATTGGTAATTTTTATAGTTTTTGAATATATTTTTACTGCAATTATATCAAACCAAGATCTCTTTAGTGGCCAAAAATTTGTTGCTTAGTGTAGTTAAGAAAAAGTTTTAACGTACAACAATACAAAATTGATGAAGTATTCAGTTTATTTTATTTATGTCCTCTTTCTATTATTTTTCTTCTTAGAAAATTACATTTATAACTTAAATTAAAATTTTCTCCATAACAATAATGAAATTTTTTGGCAATGAATTGCAATTATTTTTTTTGTGTATAATTCGATAGAAAAATACTATTGATCAATTCAATTTTGTGTTTTTTAAGTTAAGTAAGAAATTTGGTTGCTTAGAAGTTTTTTTGATATTATTGTTATAGGAATTAACTTAAATTGGAGTATTTTTCTTTAAAGTGGCGGGACCAAAATAAATGACATAGAAAATTTTGTATTTTTTAACAAAAATAAAAAAAAAATATTAAAAAAAAGTTTTCAGTGGTTGCTTTAGTTCAGCAAGGTTAGAAAGCTAACCAGTCTGTGCTCATAATAAATATTTGTTCCAAATTTAAAACGTCTAGCCCTTTTATTTAAGACTGCATCGCGTACTTTACAGACGCGTAGAATTTCAAACGCATGGACGTTCATAGCATGTCTTAAGTTAGGAAGGACATTGTCATTTTTTAAAGTTAAAAATCAAAAAAATTCCGTATAAAAGAATTTCAGAAATCAGAACTCAAATTCTTTGTTTATCCAATATTTTATATACCCGTGTAAAAATGGATTAGATCTAATCTGATCTGTTTACATCTATTCATATATGATCATGTCAGATTAGATATAATTATATCTGAAATTACCAAAACCGAGATCTAATTAAATATCGGATTTGACCAACATTGTCACAAATTTGACATTTTATTATATCTGATCAGATACAATTATATACAATCAGATGCAATTATATATAATCAGATCTGATAAGATCAAATCAAATGATAGTTTTTGTATAAGCGACAAAGATCGGAATGGTCGCAGAAAAGTATTTTCAATACAAATATAACGAAATAAACGCCTTTTTTGACATTAGTTGACAAAATATCCTAGAAAGTAATTTTTCCCTTGCTTTCATTGACAATTTCTCGATTCACCGATTTTTCCGATTAATAAAAATTGAGAGATTCAAATTTTCCTTTACACAAAAAAATGCCACTACAATGAACACACACAATAATAAAAATGGAATCAACAAAAAGAGAGTGAAGTAAAATGTAAGATTTATAAGAAAAACTTACAAACACGTACTCACTTTACATAAGTACATATTTGTTTGCATGTGTGTGAGTTGTTTTTAGTATTGTTGTTTTTTCTTTGGTTACCACATGCATGCATGTAAGTGATGAACTGTAAAGAGATGTTGTAAATAAATGTTATAATGTAAATCAGTTGGTGTGAGTAAGTATGAGTGTTTCAAAAAAAAATATGGTATTTACAGAGGTAATACAAAAATAGTAATGATTTGAAAAAAGATCTAAATTTTTCCTATAGAAAAAGTATCAGATTTAGGGACATTTCTACTATAGAAAAAGAGACATTTTTCTTATAGAAAAATTCTCAGATTCTGAGACATTTTTCTTATAGAAAAAGTCTTTGATTCTGAGACATTTTTCTTATAGAAAAAGTCTTTGATTCTGAGACATTTTTCTTATAGAAAAAGTCTTTGATTCTGAGACATTTTTCTTATAGAAAAAGTCTCAGATTCTGAGATATTTATCTTACAGAAAAAGTCTCAGATTCTGAGATATTTATCTTACAGAAAAAGTCTCAGGTTATGAGACATTTTTGTTATAGAAAAAGTCTCAGATTCGGAGACATTTTTCTTAAAGAAAAAGTCTCAGATTCGGAGACATTTTTCTTAAAGAAAAAGTCTCAGATTCTTAGACATTTTTCTTATAGAAAAAGTCTCAGATTCTAAAACATTTTTCTTATAGAAAAAATCTCAGATTCGAAGACATTGTTTTTTATAGAAAAAGTCTCAGATTCTGAGACGATTTTCTTAAAAAAGTCTCAGATTTTTAGAATTATTTCTGCGATTCTGATTATCAAAACAGCAAAGTGCTATTATTTTTCCTTTTTCTGTTCTGTACAAAACTCCTTGAGCAAAGCTATTTGTTTATGTAAATTGTACGCTTAACGTTAGTATCGGTGGGAAATGAGATGAAGAAGAGGAAGAGGAAGAGCAGAAAAAAAAACGTTATTGAACTTAATTAAATTTTCTGCTGTTGCTGGTTTTGTACTGTTGCTCTTCAAGGTTGAAGACGTTGAAACAAATTAATTAAAAAAAAATTGTTTTAGAGTTTTTCATGATGCTGTTGCTGTTGGTGGGGTTTGATTGTTATTTGTTTTTCTATTTTGTTGTTAAATAAAAATACAACAACAACAACATAAAACAATATAAATAAATCATAAATAGTTGTTTTTATTTTTTTAGTTTGGTTTGAAAACTATTACCCTATTTCAAAAATTTTGTTTTTATTTCTTTTTTGTGATATTGTTATTCTGTTTTTATTTTTTTCTACCATAAACAATAAGAATAACAACAGGCAACAGAATATTTAAGTTGGTAAATAATAAAGTTGTACGTAATCGTATTTTTGACAGGGACGTATAAAGAAAAACTTACTAAAAATGTGCATATCGTCACCCAAAATGCAAAACAATGTAGCACTACTTTTTTCAAAATCGAGTTGTTTGTTGATTATCATGAAACTACTACAAACTACTTGTCTCCACAATAATTTAGTTTTCATTGATCAAAAATATAAGTTTTGCGGTCGAAATTCAAAACTGTAATATTTTCAACTCTCGATTTTTTTTGGTTTCCCTGTAAAATTATCAAAATGTGCTTTGCTTATTATGCTCTGGCGCGGATCCAGATTTTGGGAACACTTTTTTTACTTAAAAATTTTTTTTCAGGGAACCTCAGGTCGGATTTTAATCATTAGTTAAGATTTTTTAGTGCTCAACTCTTGTTTATTATGATTTTTTCTATAGAAGCATCGCCAAATTTTAAACATTTTTTCCTATAAAATAAACTTAAGATAATTTTGGTACTTTGAAAAGTGCCTCTTTAACTAATTTTCGTTTTCGAAATCATTTTTCTGACAGCAAAATACCCAGATTCTGAAACAATTTTCCAATAGAAAATATGTAATTCAGATTTGAGATATGTTTACTCAAAAAAAGTTTTCTGATTTTGAAATGTTTCGGAGTCATTTGCTTCAATGGAAAGTTTATGATTTTGAGACATTATCCCAATAGAAAAATTCTGAGGTTCTGAGGCATTTTGCTACAGAAAAGCTTTTAGGGCTGGTAACTCATCAAAAGCTAATCAATGATTAATACTAATCATAGTTTATTTTCATATAAATTTGACCTTTGAAAACACTGATTAGCCTTAATCATTGATTATATTGTGATGAGTTACCAGCCCTTAGAATTTTAAAAATTCCTGCTAATTTTTTTTTTTTTCAAATTGTAATACACTTTCATAAAGAAAATTCTCAGATACTTGTGCAATTCTCACACCAAAAAATTCCTATATTAAAAAAAAAATCGTAAAGAAAAATTCTCAGATTTAGTGACTTTTTTTTCATAGAAAAATTCTAATGTTCTGAACAATCTATTTTTCTACAGAAAATGTCTAAGCTGCCGATTTTTCTACGCCAAAAATTGGTAGGAGTTAAAAAACTATGAAAAGTACATAAGATTAGAAAAATTTTAAAATTTTAAAAATTTTTTGTGGCAATTTCCTAGATTCTGACACATTTTTCTATACAATAATTATCGTTTTTTGAGACAGTTTTCCTAAGAAAAAGTTAAAGAATCTTAAGCATTTTCTGAGTCATATTTTCACGAAAGAATCTAAGAAAATTTTCTTAAATAAATGTCTTAGATTCGAGACATTTTTCTTATAGAAAGGTCTCAGGTTCTGAGACATTTTTCTTATAAAAAAGGTCTCAACTTCTAAGACATTTTTTCTATAGAAAAAGTCTCAAAGTCTGAGTCTCAGAAATTTTTCTAAAAAAAAATGTCTTAGATTCGAGAGATTTTTCTTATCGAAAACGCTTCTGAGACATTTTTCTTATAGAAAAATTCTCATATTCTATTACATTTTTTTATAAAAAATTCTAAAATATTTTTAAAAAAAGTCACAGATTTTGTGTATTTTTCCTATAGAAAAAGTCTCAGCTTTTATTACCTTTTTTTCTATAAAAAATTTTCAAATTTTCCCCAACGAAAATTTTCTTATTTTTCGTATAGAAAAATTTTCTATTAATTTTACTTTTTTCCTATAAAAAAAAAACACTGTAAGATTTAAAAACATTTTTCCTAAAAATAAGTGTGATATTCTTGGACATTTTTCCTAGAAAAAAATTCATATTTATTATACCCTCCAACCACAGTATGGGGGTATACACACTTTGTCATTCTGTGTGTAACGCACCGAAATATCAGTCTAGGACCCCATAAAGTATATATATTATTGATCAGTGGTCGATTCTAAGACATTCCAGCGATGTCCGTCCGTCCGTCCGTCTGTCTGTCCGTCTGTCCGTCAGTCCGTCTGTAGAAGACACGATACAGTCCAAAATAAAAGAGCTAGACTTTCCAAGTGTGCCACGAATATGTCTTATATTCCTAGGCAGGCTAAGTTCGGAAATGGGCAAAATCGGGCCAAGGGGAAAAAAGTTCCCCCTTGGAGAACTAAACCAACCTAAGAAAACCCGCATTTTTTGCAGGGTTTTTTGTACTTTTGCTAAGCAAATGCAACATTCTTATCTCAGATGAAGTTCGAAATTGCCAGGGGAAGGTGCTCCCTAACTTCTCCCACCAACCCCCCTCCCAAAAAAAAGACGCCCCTGGATTTTTTTTTAAATTGTTTTTTTTACATTTTGGAGGGTATAAAAGATTCGGCACAGCCGAATGTAACACTCTCACTTGTTTTTTTTTCTCTTTCCTTTTAACCCAGAAGAATTTTTAGATTTTCAGTTTAGAAAATTCTCAAATTTTCCTATACAAAAATTCTTATTTTTTTCATACAAAAAAGTGTTAGATTTTTTTATATAAAAATTGTCAGAGTTTTCCTATAGGAAATTAATAAGATTTTTTCAAAATAAGATTTTTCCTATCAAAAAATTCTAAGAAAAATTCTCAACTTTTTTCTATAGAAAAATTCCCATATTTTTCGTTTAGAAAAATTTCCGAATTTTTCGTTTAGAAAAATAAAAAAAAATTTTCGTTTAGAAAAATAAAAAAATTTTTCGTCTAGAAAAATTTCCAAATATTTTGTCTAGAAAAATTCTCGTATTTTTCTAAATAAAAATTTTAACATATATTATACTTTTGTATAATTTCTTTCCGTGGATCCGTTGGGGGGGGGGGGAGGAAGAATATGTCTTAAATTTTCGACCTATGCAATCAAAATTGACGAACTTATAAACGAAATTCAAAAAAATATTTAACAAATTAAAATTAAATTTAAAAAAATAAAAGAATTTTTTTCCTTATACACACAAAAAATTTCCAATGATCGACTTTCATAGCATTTATGAACAAATTATTAACTTTTTCATAATACTTATAAACTTTTTTATAGTATTTATGAATAAATCATAGTACGTGAAAGAATAGTATGTGCAATTTATTTAATATTTTTCATAAATACTATGAAAAAGTTCAAAAATGTAATGAAAAATTTAATAGTTTTTATGTATTTGTTCTTAAATACTATGAATTTCGTTCATTAGCAAATTTTTTTTTCTGTGTATTAAAAAACACCATTTAAAAAAAAACTATGAACTATTTATAAGTAAATGAATTAAACTTTTTTACTCATAGTTAAGAAAATTTCTCATATTTTAGTTAAATTTAACTAAATTTTAGGGAATGTTTAGGTTGTGGGGGTTAGAGCGACTCAACTTGTATGGAAGAGAAAAAAGTGATTTAGTTACCCCTCTGAAAATAAAGCTTGATATGTTTTATAATGATTCCCAAAATATTTTGGTTCTAGCGTTGACCATCCGTGAGCTGGACCATTTTTAAAAAAGGTCCTTTTTTCAGTTTTTCGAATTTTTTTGTACTTTGCTTCAAGATGACATAAATAAAATTTGGTATCATCGAAAAGATTTTTTGAAGCAGCATCCAATGGTATATAAAACTTGACCACTTGCGACCTACTAATTGAAATATTTAACTAAATACATATTTTCGTTTCGCGTTTTCATACAAATTCTACGTATTTGGAAATAATGTTCTGCTTTTCAAATTGAATCTGTTTTAAAATAATGTTAATTTATTTTTTTTTTGTAATTATTCACATAAATCGCGAAAATCGCGATATTTGTCTTTTTTCAAATATAGGCAATATGGGTATCAAAATTTTTCATTTTTCATTTATAATAACCTGGTGATAAGTAAAAGATCTGTTTTCAAATCGAGGATGCTGTGAGATAAATTTAAGTTCTTAAATATTAATTTTTTAACAATGTTCTGCTTTTCAAATTGAATCTGTTTTAAAATAATGTCAATTTATTATTTTTTTTATTATTCACATAAAGCGCGAAAATCGCGATTTATTTTATGTTTTTTAATATAGGCAATATGGGTATCAAATTTTTTCATTTTTCAATTATAATAATCTGGTGTTCTGTTAGTTACTATTTTTCTCATTTTATATATGTATTCAACTAAAAAAATAAAGTTTGAATACATAAATATACCTCACAGCATCCTAGATTTGATCTTTTGCTTATCACCAGATTATTATAATTGAAAAATGAGAAAAGTTGATACCCATATTGCCTATATTAAAAAAGAGAAAATATATCGCGATTTTCGCGTTTTATAAATAAAAATAAAAAATAAATAAACATTATTTTTAAACATATTCAATTTTAAAAGCAGAACATTGTTAAAAAAATAATATTTAAAAACTTAAATTTATCTCACAGCATCTTAGATTTGAAAACAGATCTTTTACTTATCACCAGGTTATTATAATTGAAAAATGAAAAATTTTGATACCCATATTGCCTATATTTGAAAAAATATAAAATATATCGCGATTTTCGCGTTTAATGTGAATAATTACAAAAAAAAATTAATAAACATTATTTTAAAACAGATTCAATTTGAAAAGCAGAACATTATTTCCAAATACGTAAAATTTGTATGAAAACCCGAAACGAAAATATGTATTTAGTTAAATATCGCAATTTGTAGATCGCAAGTGGTCAAGTTTTATATACCATTGGATGCTGCGTCAAAAACTCTTTTCGATGACACCAAATTTTATTTATGTCGTCTTGGAGCAAAGTACAAAAAAATTCGAAAAACTGAAAAAAGGACCTTTTTTAAAAATGGTCCAGCTCACGGATGGTCAACGCTAAAACCAAAATATTTTGGGAATCATCATAAAACATATCAAGCTTTATTTTCAGAGGGGTAACTAAATCAATTTTTTTTTTGAGTCGCTCTAGTGGGGGTGAGTCTTACATTGCACCACTTTAAGCTCGTTAACAATTCCCATTTCAAATTTTATGGCAAAATTATTTCCAAAAAATTTGCCAAATCTTCGACTGTGGATGGGTAAGATTTCATGACAGAAATAATTAAGCAAAATTATTGATAAAAACATTTCCTTGAAACCTGCAAAATTCAAATCGTTATTCCCGAAAAATGACTTGACGGATGTCTGCCATATTTTACATTTTTATTCTCCAAGGTAATCTTTATGAATGCAGAAAAAAATTGTACTTTTAAAATCATGTAAACTAAAAAATTACCGTTTTTCCTCCCCCAATTTTTAACCCTAAATATGAATTCGGGCCGCTAAAAAAATACGTGTATCTTTATTTTTCTTGCTCTACAAAATAAAACCAATTCCATAAAGATCGGCGGGTGACACCAGGAGACCTTCCTTGTAAGTTTGAACGGGTTAATAATACCGTCACTGGCCCTTTGTTCCAACTAGGAATCCCAGGAGTTTATACATAATACCATAGATTCTCAATACTTCACATTTAAATATTTACGATCAAATATCAAGCAAAAATATTTTTTAATTAATTTTAATAAAAAAACTTGTAAATTTTTTTTTTAAATTTCTTTTTCACCAAAATCCCAATTTTGAGGCTCAAGGTGGGGACGGAAGATAAGCTACGAGCGAAGTAATATTTTGCATGCGAGTTATCCATACACTCAAAATAATAACTCTGTAAAATACTCTGTAAAATGACTGTAATCTCAATTCAACAGATATTTGACAGAGTTTTCTGTCAAAATACAGATTTAAAGAAAATACTTTGTATTTTGTTGTGACAAAAAAAAAGTTTCCTCTGTTATACTACTATTTATTTTGTAATCTTAATTTTACAGATAATTAACAAAGTTTTCTGCTAAAACACAGATTTAAGCAAAATACTTCACATCAAAATTTTATGTATATATATATTTTTTTTTTTTGAGAAAAAGTTGAAAAAGTAGCAAAAAGTTATCGAAAAAATCTTTTTAGAAATCTTTATAAAATTTTACAAAATAACATGCATTTATTAAAATAATTTCTGCAAATTTTTTTTTGCATCAAATGCATTTTACAAATATATGTAAATTTACATAGATTTTTTTTGCTAAATGGCGGTGTATTTAATCAATATTTTACTACAAACTCTGTAAATTAACAGTTTTTTTTGTCCAAATCATTTTACAGAGTTTTAAAGTAAAATTACAGAGTTTTCTCTGTCAAAAAGCTTTCATATTTAACCAATATTTTACTATAAACTCTGTAAATTGACAGTTTTTTTTGTCAAAAGCAGTTTACAGAGTTTTTTAGTAAAATTACCAATAAATGTTTTTAGCTGGAGAAGTATGGTGTACTCTGTTAATTAGCAGAGTTTTTCTGTAATTTACGAAGTTATTATTTTGAGTGTAGGGGTACAACACTTTTGGCGTGTATTAGAATTCGATCAGAGAGAAAAGTTCAATTTCAATATCTGAAATTTATTTTCCCTCTTGAAAATTTTTTAAAACTACTTTCATGATTTTGTTTATTTGTATAACATTCAAAATGTTTAGTGATGTGTATAAGATACAAGTACTTTGTTTGCTAATGTTTGCATATGTATGAATCTTGTTGTTTTTTTTGTTGCTGTTTTCATTTGTTTTCTAATAGAGATATCTAGATCTATAGTCATTCTATTGTGTTACAAACAAATACAATGTACTAAATACTTTTATATGAATGTGGCATTTCAAAGGCATTTATTGTTTTTAAATGCTTAAACATGCATATGAGGCATTCCACACTAAATGTCCAACTAGAGAAAAATATGTGACCCATGCTAATTTATTTTCTTGTATTTTCTTGTTCCAAAATAGCGTTTGAGTTACAAATCAACGAATTTCGCAAATATTTGTAACTCATACGCTATATTTTAAAACGTAATATTCAAATGCGATTTTGAAACAAGAAAGTACAAAAAAAAATAAAAAATAATTTTAAAATGTATTATTCAAATGCGATTTTCACAAACAAAAAACCCGCTTCTAAATTTTTTGTGTGGATAGACAAACGTCTTAATTAAAAAAAAAAAAAGAAAAAAAGTGGCCGGATAATAAATTGACTTTTTTACAAAATTAAAAATTTCAGAACGCTTTTTGAAAATTTTCAAAAAAAAATTAAGTCAACTGCCCATAAAAAATATACAAAAATGTGAATTTTTGGGATTGTGGTGTATTTCAATTTTATAAATAAATTTGACAATTTTTTCAGCCAGGTTTTAAAAAATTTTAAAAACAAAAACAAAATTTTTCTTAGTTCCATATAGGGCTATCAATAAAAGTCCTTCAGAAATTCATGGGACACGTGTTCTTTTTTCTCTAACGGAACATTTGGTGTAGAATATCTCATATGTACAATCTACTGCGCACCATTACCACTACTGCTACACATCACTTGAAACATCATCACAATCGCACCACATCCGTTTCCGTTTTGTTCTTTTATTTTGCTGCTACTGCTTCTTGTGTATAGTATATTGTTGAAAAAAGTACATGTATGTATGTAGTTGTGCTTTTTATACTCGTTGTCGTCGTCATCGTTTTGCTCATGTAGTTAGTAGGTATGGTACGGTACGTATTAAGCAGCTTAGGCAGTTAAGTTTTATTTTTTTGCTGCTGTTTTGGATTTTTTTGCTTTTGTTTAACTTATTTATTTTTTTTTCGTTTCTGTTTTGTTTACTCTTGTGCATGCCACCACATGTAATTGACCTTGAAATGTTTATAAAATTTTGTTTTATACAATTTATATGCCCTACACAGACCTTTGAAGAATTAATTCACTTTTTGATTTGATTCGCAAAAAGATTAATTCATATTAATAAATCAAGGAATTAATTCTTGATGATTTGATTCAAAAGAATTAATTTCAACTTTTTGTTGAAAGAATTAACTAATTTTTTGTTTAATTCCTGTTTAAATAAAGATTCAAATCAACTTGATTCAAATCAACAAAGAATTAATTCACTTGATTCAAATCAATTGATTCAAATCAATTGATTCAAATCAATTTGATTCAAATCAATTGATTCAAATCAATTTGATTCAAATCAATTGATTCAAATCAAAAATATTTTGATTCAGTTGATTTAAAAATTTTTTTCTTAAATCAAAGTATTTACTTTGCACACACACACACATACTATAACATATATTCTTGTGCGGTAGTAGCAAGCAAAAAGTCAAAGCAACAGAATTTTATAGTGTACATTTTATTGGCAGCATTTTTTAGCCTATGCATGCATAGGAATCACAAAAATGCAAGACATTGCTTTAATATAACATTTATTAATTTGCACATATACATTAAGGGTGGGATAATGCACGACTTTTCGATATAATGGAAATGTATGTGTATAATAAAAATGTAAATCATTCATTGTTTTTGTGTTAAAAGTTATTTTTATGCTGAAGAGCCAAATTCGTTATTGACTAAAGTAAAGATAGGCGCGTGAGTGGATTTTGACTCACACTCACTAACGCAAAAAATAATCGGATCACTCACTAATCCCTCACGCAATATTTTTTTACTCACGCTCACTCACTATTCACGTGAGTAATAAAAAACTTACTCACACTCAGGCGTGACTCACGCCAGATTCAATCACGCTCACGCGTGAGCCACGCAAAATCTACTCACGCAATAAAATTTTCTTACCAAAAAAAAAAAAACTCGAAAAAAAAATTTTTTAGAAAAATTTTAAAAAAATTGGGCAAATCAAAAAATTGTGCAAATCAAAAAATCTAATCACGCAGACTCACGCAAAAAATAAATGACTAACTCACTAATCACTCGCTCAGGTTTTTTTCAAATCACGATCACTCACAATCACGTGATTGAAATGAAAATCACTCACACTCACGCGTGATTCACGTGAATCACGCAAATCACGTGACCAGCGCCCATCTCTAGACTAAAGATACACATTTAATAATACTGTACAATTTGGAGTGTTGTTTATTGATGGCGTGGTGTGTTTAAAATTGACGATATTCCAATGAATTTAACGCAATCAGACATGATAAGATTTTTATAATGTGCATTTTTAGTGTTTGATTTAAGTGAAAAAAGTTTAAATCAAGTTGATTCAAACCAAAAGTGATTTGAATCAGTTGATTTGAATCAAAAGTGATTTGAATCAGTTGATTTGAATCAAAAGTGATTTGAATCAGTTGATTCAAATCAAGTGATTTGAATCAGTTGATTCAAATCAAAATGTATTAATTCAATTGATTCAAATCAACGAATTAATTCTTTGCAATGAAATTAAGTGATTTAAATAATGAATTAATTCTTTTCGATTTATAGAAACAGGGAATTAATTCAATTATCTTAAATCAGATTTAATAAATTGAATTAGGGAATTAAATCTTCAAAGGTCTGGCCCTACATCATCATCATCATCATCATCATCACCATCATCAAAACGTTGATATATATAGGGTGTAATAAGTTTATATGGAATTTTATACTAAAAATAAAACCTCTGTCCAAACAGCAGAAAAATCTACTACAAATACAACCATTTTATGCAATAAATCTGATGATTTTAAAAGACGCAGTTTGCAAAATTTTTATCTTAATAATCTCGGTCAAATGATACGAAAAATCTGTCAGGCAGCGGAACATTTTCCTAATTTTATAAGAAAATCCACAAATTTTTACCGACTTGGTTTAGGATTTCTAACGAATCACAAGCAAAGAAACAGATTATTCATATTGATGAATTGTTACATTAATATGAAAGAACGTCACATAATATCTTTCTCCAGATTATGCGGCCGAACGGTTTTCGAGATATCGCTGTTTGAAGTTTTCAAAAAATTACGGGTTTTTCCTACATTGAAGAAATTTAAAAAAAAAATCTCAACATTTCTTTTCCTTGACCTTTTATAGAGCTGGAGCCAGACTTTCATTTAAAATTAATTTGAGCCAAATCCGATCATTTTAACCCGTGACACCCTTCGTTTAATGTTTTGGTTTTTTAAAAAACTTTCATGAAAAACTCTAATGTTTGGTCTGATTTATCTCAAATTAAATGAAATTTTGTATCACGCTTAGTAAAACAGTCAAAGGAAAACCATTTTTAAGATTTTTGTTTTGAAATTGAACATGATAAAAAACCGTTATTATCGAAAATTTTTTGTCAAATTTTCAATGGCTATAACTTGAAAACTGCTTTACCAATTTCCAAAATTGTTTGGTATTCATTTTTTAAAAAATTGTTTGGTATTCATTTTTCAAAAATTAAAAAAAAAAAAAAAAGTTAAAGAGTTTTTAAAAATATCAAAACTTTGCTAGAAGGGCGTTACGGGATAAAACTATTGGATTTGGTTCAAATTAAAATTAAATGAAAGACTGTCTCAAGCTCTGTGAAAGGGTAAGGGGAAAGGCATTTTAACATGATGATGTTTTCAGGCTGGTGTCTAATTCGAAAATCACTTCGATTTGTAACTTGGATAATAACACTGTGAAACAAATTCAGGTTAGCAAAAGTTAGGGCGATTCTGAGAGTGAGGGGTGAAAATAGAGGCTAAATTAGAAGACCCGTATCGCGGCCTTTGTTTATGTTTGTGATGCTTATGAAGCAAAATGTTTTAAAAAAGCATGAAAAAAATAATTTTCCAACATTTTGCTTCATAAGCACCACAAAAATTTTCTGAATCAATAAAAAAAAAAAAAAAATAATTGTTGGACAGGTCTCTAGCAATAATTCGGCCTTTACAGATTGAAAAATATCAATTCGTCGACGAGTTATAGCCAAAAAACCATATAAACAATATGCTGATAACACTGCACAACAAAATCAAATTTTTTCCAAAATTACAAGGTCAGACCAAAAAATTTTGATAAAAGAGACAAAAAAAAAATACACGTGTATCGGCGTTTTGAAAGTTTACATCTGGGTTTCATTTTAGGGGGAGGTAAAGTTTCCCCCAAATGCAGATGTTGTATTGTCAATCGTCATTGAATATCGAGTGAAGCTTACGTTTAAAGTATATGGTGTGTTCAGCAAATTTATGTAAAATGTTACGGAGAACATTTTTGTGGAACATGTTAACCCTCTAACTCCTCAAGATAAGGGTCTTTTTTGTCCTTCTTTTCAAATAAAGCAAAAAACACCATTAAAACAGGGATTTAAGGGGTTTAAATGTTCCGCAAAAATATTCGCCGTGAAATTTTACTATAAGTCCCTGAATACACCAAAACTTAAAACTCAACCAGAAAGTCAGAAATAAGACACAACAAAAGACAGTTTAGGGTTAATTTCGCATTTATCAAGAAAATCGAGTAAAGCTTACGTTTAAAGTATATGGTGTGTTTAGCAAATTTATGTAAAATGTTACGGGGAACATTTTTGTAGAATATATTAACCCTCTAACTGCTCAAGATAGGGGTTTTTTATGACCAACTTTTCAAAAAGAGCAAAAAACACCACTAAAACAGGGATTTAAGGGGTTTAAATGTTCCACAAAAATAGCCGCCGTGAAATTTTACTATAAGTCCCTGTATACACCAAAACGGAAAACTCAACAAGAATGTCAGAAATAAGACACAACAAAAGAGAGCTTAGGGTTAATTTCGCATTTATTAAGAAATTTAGTAAAGCTTACGTTTAAAGTGTATGGTGAGTTCAGCAAATTTATGTAGAATGTTACAGAGAACAGTTTTGTAGAATATATTAACCCTCTAACTCCTTAGGGTAAGGGTCTTTTCTGTCCTTCTTTTAAAAAAGAGCAAAAACCACCATTAAAACAGGTATTTAAGGGGTTAAAATGGTCCGCAAAAATATTTTCCGTGAAAGGAACTTATAGTTAAATTTCACGGCGAACATTTTTACGGAACATTTTAACCCCTTAAGTCCCTGTTTAAATGGAGTTTTTTGCTCTTTTTGAAATGAAAGACAAAAAATACCCTTACTTTGAGGAGTTAGAGGGTTAACATATTCTACAAAAATGTTCTCCGTAACATTTTACATAAATTTGCTGAACACACCATATACTTTAAACGTAAGCTTTACTCGATTTTCTTAATAAATGCGAAATTAACCCTAAACTGTCTTTTGTTATGTCTTATTTCTGACTTTCTGGTTGAGTTTTCCGTTTTGTTATATTCAAGGACTTATAGTAAAATTTCACGGCGAATATTTTTACGGAACATTTAAACCCCTTAAATCCCTGTTTTAACTGTGATTTTTGCTCTTTTTGAAAATAAGGACAAAAAAGACCCTTAAATTGAGGAGTTAGAGGGTTAACATATTCCACAAAAATGTTCTCCGTAGCATTTTACATAAATTTGCTAAACACACTATATACTTTAAACGTAAGCTTTACTCGATATTCAATGACGATTGACAATACAACATTTGCAATTGGGGGAAACTTTACCTCCCCCTAAAATGAAACCCAGATGTAAACTTTCAAAACGCCGATACACGTATATTTTTTTTTTGTCTCTTCTATCAAATTTTTTTGGTCTGACCTTGTAATTTTTTTTTGTGTTGTACAGTGTAATCGGCATTTGACAGCAAAGTTCGAAGGTCGATTAAAAAAAAATTAATCAATTTTTTATTAAATTTTTCTTTTATACATTTTTTTCACTTTTTTTCAACAAAAGAAATTTTTTTTTCATCAAAAATATTTTTTTTTTTCATCAAAAAATATTTTTTTTGTCAATTTTTTTTATCAAACTTTTTTTTCATCCATCAAAAATTTTTCTTCATCAAAATTTTTTTTCAAAATTTTTTTTTATTTTTTTTTTTTTTTTTCAAATAAAGATAAGCAAATATTGCTTATCTTTTGCTTAGGTATAAAAATGGTACAACTTTGTATTTTTTCACCGAATTTTAGTTGTAGGGTAGCAAAAGTTCGTTGCAAAACCTTAAAAGCTTTTAAAATTTAAGATTTTAACATACAATTGAATATTATTCTCTATTAAATACCACTTCAAATTGCATACAAATAACTATTGAAAATGTAGAACTTAATTCTGTTGTTTATCTTTAATGTAAATAAACATAAATAATATTTTATTGCACATTTAATAGTCGGTTATAAAAACTATATCGTGGTTTCTGTTCAATATCAATTATTAAATGCAATTCATTTTGTTGTTAATATGAAAACGTCTGACATATTTCATACCAAATATCCCAAGATAAAAAATGCCTGCGAATTTTGTACTCTTGCCCAAAACATTAAATCATGATAATGTTTTGCGGAAGATTTGGGTGTACTTGCCAGAGCAAAGTTTTTTTAGAAAAAATAATGTTATATTACTTTACTATCAGTCGAGGACCCCATTAAAAAACCAAAAGAGCTGTACATTTCGTAAGTGAGTGCAAAAATAAGTGCAAAAAAGTGTTTTTACATTTTGGAGAGTATAAAAGATTAGGCACCAAAGAATATAACACTCTCACTTGTTTTATGTACATTTGATAAACAAATGGAAAATTTTTATGCGAAAATCTTAGACTTGGTGAAAAAGTAGTTTTGGTAAAAAAAATAATTTTTTTTTCACGAAAAACAAAATTATGTTAAAACAAATTTAATGAAAAAAAATTTTGGTGAAAAACAATTTTGATGAACAAAAGTTTTTGATGCATTTTTTTGATGAAAATAAAAAATTTTTGATGTAAAAAAAATTCATGAAAAAAAAAAATATGAAAAAAAATTTTTGGTGAGAACAAAATTATTAATAAAAAATTTGATGAAAAAAAATACGATAAAAAAAAATTTATGAAAAAAAATTTTGATGAAAAAAAAAAATTTGATGAAAAATAAAAAAATTAATGAAAAAAAATTGATGAAAAAAAAAATTTGATGAAAAAAAAGTTTGATGAAAAAAAAATTTATGAAAAAAAGAATTTGATGATAAAGTTTGATGAAAAAAAAAATTTATGGAAAAAAAAAAAAATATTTGATGGAAAAAAAAAATTATGAGGAAAAAAATTTATGAAAAAAAAATTAAGAAAAAAAAAATTTTTATAAAAAAATTATGAAAAAAAAGTTTGATGAAAAAAATTGATAAAAAAAAATTGATGAAAAAAAAAAATTGATGAAAAAAAAAATTGATGAAAAAAAAAAAATTTATGAAAAAAAAAATTTTTGATGAAAAAAAAAAATTTTGTTGAAAAATAATTATGTTACTTTTTATTCACCAGCTGCACAGTGCCACATTTGGCCAATCTAGCACGACAAAAATCAAAAAAAAAAAAGTTCCCCGATTTTTATGATTTGTTTGTATGTATTATAAAACATTCTTAATAACATGGAAATACTCATATAAGAACCATAATTCTATTCGTAATTAAGATGGGGGCATAAAATTGCATCTTGTAAAATCCTGAAAGAAGTGTTCATTATTTCGCATTAATTTAGTCGATTTTAAACGGCTGTAACTTTTTAACAAAAAAAGACATTTATATACTCTTTTTTAGTAATTTTAAAGGATATTCAAAGGCATTAAGTCATATTTTTTCTTCTTTTTTTAAAAAAAATTTTCTATTTTTTATTAAATTTTTAACATAATAAAAATTTTTGAAATGAAAATTATATATTTATTTTTTTGGATGGAATAGAACTTTTGTGTTTGGTCTCTATTGGTCGCCGGACTTTTTCAGACATATTGACCAATATCCATAGTACTTATTTCAACGGCTAACTTTTGCGACCGTCTGCGACGCCGACTACAGTGGGGCCATATGTAAACCTTGTTTTTACATATTTTTTAAACATATTTTTAAAAAGTGGGCGTGGTAGTTGTCTGACCGCCCCTTTTTTTGTGATATTATTTCTACAGTCCTTGAGAGTATATATACCAAGTTTAAAGAAATTACAACCAAAATTCAAAATTTTTTAACAAGTGGGCGTGGCCGTTAACTGGCCTCCCATATTTTTCATAATGTTGTTTTTGAAGTCAAAACGAATATTTATCAAGAACTTAACTATTATAAGTTTTATGGCGAATTCCTTAACTCGTAACTATTACAGGGCAATTTTAATTTTTTTTCTTATTCATAACTATTATTTTTTAAGTAATATTTTTTTTCTTAAATGATAATAATTATGGATACCCGAGTAAAAATTTTTATAAGATGCAATATATAATGATATGTAACACAATATATATTTATACGCAATTTGATCCGAATAATGGTGGATGTTTTTGAATTAAAAAAGATCAACTTGTATAAAATATGATTTGATTTCATCCGAGATTTGACCAGACATTGCTATATATTGGTGGATCTAATTAGATCTAATTGCATAAAAACATATAAAATCCTGGTGTTTTTGGTTTGGGTTGAGATACACCACAGGTCAACGATACATTCACCAAACATATAATTTTCTAAAACAAAAAAAAATGTTTGGGTACGCTTCGAACCAGATAGGTGATATACATAACCCTAATAAGGAAATGTTTAGGAACATTTTAAAAAGTTTCTTATACTTTGCCTAAAAAACTTAGAAAATTGTTGGTTAATTGGAAACATAAAAAGTTTTATATGGAACAGAATAGGATATATATAATTTTATATTAAATTATACAGAAAAACAAATTTTGTATTGACCCTCATGTAATTTTATATAATTATATCAACCGTACACCTTTTAATCCGAATCATGATTCAATTATATATTACTACATATGACTGCATTAAAAAAATTTAAAAAATATCTCACGGATGTATAATCATATATAATTTATTATGTTTGTATCAAGTTATATATTGTAATATATGTTTATTTTTACTCGGGTAAGAAAAAGATATACTTCGTACCCATAACTATTATTTTTTGATAAATATTTAAAGGTTATTTTTTAATAGTTACGCATAAGAAATATAGCAAAAAGTTGCTCATAATAATTATGCTGTAATAGTTATTTTAAAAAATTGTAAAAAAATTGCCTTTTTATTTTTGGTGCACTTAACGAGTTTTTACTTTGTATAAAAAACTTTACTTACCTTTGTTTTCTACTCAGTAATATTATCATTTTAGTTTTTTCCAAAAAAATTAAACGGAAATAAAAAATGTACACCCCAAAAAATTGTAGATTAAAAACAGTAAACCTCAAATTCAATGAAAAAGTAATATTACAAATTAAAAGATTTTTGATTTAATTTTCCAAACATTATTGTTGTCAATTTGTCGTCTGATAAATTACATCTCTGGTCATCTAAAATTTGAGCACTCATGATTCCATCTCTTATAGTAATTCAAATTTTTAATTTTTGTATGAACAAAAGCCAAAAAAAATACAACAACAACATCCTATAGTGATTATTATCAAAAAATTGATTGCAAAAAAACGTGTTTATTAAAAAAAAAAAAAAAATAATAGTTATTTTAGAAATAAAAATTGGATTTAACTATTAAAATCTAATTTTTAAACAATTCATTAAAATATAATAGTAATGCTTAAGATTTTTCCCATTTAGTTATTCATAACTATTATAAATCAATAAAAAAAATATTAATTGGATAATAATAGTTATGCTCCAATTATTATTTTTTAACTTGTTCATAATAATTATGAATCAATTTTTTTGAATAACTATTAAAAATGGCCAATTTTTTTGGATTTTTAAATTTTGATAATAGTTATTTTGGGTCCTTGATATTTATACCGAAAATCTAGTCAATATAAATAAAATTGGATTTTGTCGTCCTGGAATGGCCAAATGTGGCACTGTGAGCTGAAGAAAAATGGTTTTATTCACCACTATGTGAATTATTATCCAAGTTACAAACACAAGTTATTAAAATTTTTGGTTTTAAGAAAATGAAAATAGTATTTCTTGCTTTCTTTTTCGTTAATTGTTAGCTTATATATAGGCTGACCATTCGTACTGATTTGATCAGTACATGTACTGATTTTTGATCACGTGTACTGATTAAAAAGCGTTGTACTGATTTGTACTGATTTTTTAAAATATGTACTGATTGTACTGAATTTTGAACATTTCAACATAAAAAATAATTTTATTCGAAAATTCTATAAAAAACTTGAATTTCCATAATATAAGTCGTCAGAGGTTTTTTTTTATAACTTAAGCCTGACAATGAGATGAATGAATTTATTCTAAGGAGATTAGAGTTCGTGAATCAAGAGGTGCCTTAACGCAAAAATGTATCTTAGCATGAGGTTATTTTGATCTTCCTAAATTTATATGAAAATGCGCACAGAATCTTTGAGGTTTTTTATGACAAAAAGTTCAATGGGCCGATGGATTTTATATATTTTTAGAAAGATGATGTAAATTGCATGAATCTGAGATCTTAGATGAGGTAATGTCTTTAGAGCTTATTCGAAAAAGCGCTCAGAAAATCAGGGCCATTCAAAAAGCACATGCTTTTTAGCTGTGAAGTTCTCTTACAGGAAAAGTTGGCAAAACTTACGGAAAAAAGTCTTCAAAATCCGAGGGATTTTCTTGCTCTAAAAACCTGTGGAATTTTGTTATATTTTCTGCACTGAAACGATCAAAACATTCAAATGAATTCGTTTAGAGTCAACTAAATTTTCTGTAAAACAACGACAACAGTTGTTTTTTGCAGTTTTTTTAGCTGTTGTTTTTTGCAGTTGTTTTATAAAAGTTGTTTTTTAACAGTTGCTTTAAATCAAAATAAATGGGATCCAGTTAGTTTAATCAACATTTTTTGAGTGTTGAAAAACATCAAAAACATAAAAACTTGGGCGTACTGATTTAAGCTCAGAAAAAAATGGTCAGCCTACTTATATAGTCAAACTGAGGTGGCGTCCTGCAACTTTTTTAAAATTAGACACCAGCCTAAAAACATTATCATGTTAAAAAAAAAAAATCATAATATAACTAAATAACTGCAAATTCAAAATGTTTTGTTCATTGTCATTATTTTATTTTTTTTTTTTTTCTGTAATGGAAAAGTTTATGCGAAATGTCTCATATGCATGAAAATGAAAGTATAATAGTAAAATTTGTTTGCGGCTGCATAAATATAAATAAAATGAAATGATTTATGACATAAGAAACAATTTTTTATTAGTTAATTTCATAATAAAGAAAATATTTTCAAATGTTCACAATTCAACAGCGAAATTTATATTTAAAAACAAATTTTAAAATATAAAAATTACACGCCCCCGGGTGGGCTCGAACCACCAACCTTTCGGTTAACAGCCGAACGCGCTAGCCAATTGCGCCACGGAGGCTTATGATAAGACTTGAACTATAAATAATATAAATAAATGTATAAACAATTTATAATTATATCAAATTACAGCAAGCACTCACTTACTACAACACTTACCTACATAATTATTTTTTTTTGTTTAAAAATAAATCTTGTGCACTACATCGATTCTTTATAAATAAAAACAAATGCAAGTTATAACAACCTTTGTTATAAACAAAAACAAAAGTTCATGATCAAGTCCAAATACAACATTTTAGATTTGAAAAAATAAAATTTATGACCACGTATGTATAAAAATATTATAAAAAATCTCCCTCATCATTAATGCCTTTTGAAAATATATAAAAAAAAATATTTCTTTTTAAAGGTCTGTAATATTTTCAATGGATGGCTACGGCAGATATCTGTACACAGTAATTAAATTCAATTTACGTTTCAAATTTTCAATTTCGCTATTGAAAACATTTTAATTTTGTATATTGTTCTAGTTTGTATAAATGTATATATTTTTTTGTTTAAATTGTTTACACAGCAATTCACGTACAAGTTGATTAACAAAAAAATTGTTCACTGTTTAAAATACAAAAAAATTTAGCACGATATTTATGATTTTAAAAATTCCAGTGAATTTTAAATAAAGATTTTGGAAAAATTAAAAATATATACAAATAAGTAAAAGTATTTATTGTGACCTTGTCGAATCAATTGATACCCTGCACAATGCACAGTAATTTTACGCAATAAATCTTGAAAAAAATCAAATATCGTACTATCAAAAATCTTTTTAAAATTTCAAGGCTTTTATTTATTTTTTTTTTTTTTTTAATTTAAAAAATTAATCAAAATTGAAAAAATTAAAAATTTATTTTTTTTAAATTCTGATCAATAAGTGTATGTTGAAAAACAAGTAAAAAAGTTAAAACCGTCCTTGCCAAATGTATTGATACCCTCCACAATGTAAAAGAGATCATTTGCAAAAAATAAAAAAAAAAATTCCGCGGAAGAAAAAATTTTGGGTAAAAAAAAATTCGAGAAATTTTTGTTTAAAATTTTTCTTCCGATTTAAACGTGTGAAAAAATTGTTATTCTTCTTAGCCTGAAACTTATCTGGCACAAATTTGAGGCCAATCAAATTAAATTAACCTATGGTGCCCTGCAATTAAAATTTTAGATTTTTGAAAGTTTCAAAATTTTAAAAAATATGTCTTGCGGCACATCATATTTACTTATCTTGTTGCGCTGATCTCAGTGTTTCAAAATAGATAAAATTCTTTGCAAAAGTGTTTTGGTGTAGAAAGAACGTTTCTGAATTTCAGACTTTTTCTGTAGAAAAAATATCTCAGAATCCGAGTAGTTTTCTAAGGAAAAAGTTTTTAAATTATGCGGATTTACCAAAAGGAAAAAAAAACTCAGAGCCTGAGAATTTTTTTATGCGAATGAAAAAATGTTTTTATACTATAGTATAGTTTTTTTTGTAGATTAACTAGAATCCCCGCAATAAATTTTTCAACATTTTGTCAATTTTTTGTTTAAATATTTTTCAATAAAATAAAAGTTTGTCCGGGACTTGGAAAATTAGAAAAAAATAGAAAATTTACATTTCTATTAAATAACATAAATCCTCGTATAACATAATTTTTGTAAAATAACGTTTTTTTTTTGTAAATCAACTAGAATCCTCGTAATAAAAACTTTGTTGTAAAATTACAGTTTTTTTTTTTTTGTAAAATAACCTTTCAAAATGGTGGAATACAATTACGAAAATAAATTTGCAAAATTACCAATAAAACTGTAGTTCTCGTTTGAGCAAAGTACATGATTTTTTGTTAAAAAAACAAGGAAAAATCAAAAATATTGGCAGAACGGGATTACAAGGCATTTTAACAGGCGTTTTACCAGTTTTTTTTTTTTTTAGTGTATCATAAAAATGATTTAGAACCTGAGAATTTTTATAGTGAAATTTTTTTCAAAATTTCCAAAAATTGTTTAAGGAACCTTTTCTATAGTAATAAATTTTTAATATTTGCAAATATTTCTATTGAAAAAATCATACTATACAAGGCCCAGTAAAAACTTGGTAATAAGTCCCCATTACCGCCTGCATTCTATGTAATGAGGACTCGTTACCTGCTTGATTACTTCTTGTTAACAAATAATGAGTTACCGATAACCTCATACAGAACCGGCTACTTTTTATTAACAAATAATGAGTTACCGATAACTTCATACAGGACCGGTTACTTTTTGTTAACAAATAATGAGTTACCGATAACCTCATACAGAACCAGTTACTGGTAAATACGATTTAAAATATTTGATGAGTTGTCCAAATAAATTTTTATACCCTCCAACCACAGTATGGGGGTATACTCACTTTGTCATTCCGTTTGTAACGCATCGAAATATCTGTCGGGGACCCCATAAAGTATATATATTATTGATCCATGATCGATTCTAAGACATTCTGTGAATGTCCGTCCGTCCGTCTGTCTGTAGATGGCACGATACAGTCCAAAGTAAAAGAGCTAGCCTCCTGCAATTTGGCATGATTATGTCTTATGGTCATAGGCAGGTTAAGTTCGTAAATGGGCAAAATCGGCTCAGGGGGAAAAAAGTTCCCCCTTGAAGAACTGAACCAACCTCTGAAAAAATACACTTTTTTACATGTTTTTTTTATTTATTTTTGTTAAATAAATGAAACATTTGTTATATTTATGGGTATGGGAAGGTGCTCTCAACGTCCCCCACTGACCCTTATCAACCCCCCCCCAAAAAAAAAACAAGCACCCCTGACAATTTTTTTATTTTTTTTTACATTTTGGAGGGTATAAAAGATTCTGCACAGCCGAATTTAACACTCTCACTTGTTTTTATTAAAATTAAAAAATGCTAAAGAAAATTTAGAAAGATCTTGCACATTTAGCTTAAAAAAGATTAACATTTCTCTACTTTTTCTAATAAAACTCCGTTAACAGAAATTTAAATTTTCAACGAGTTATTTTTGGGCTACTGGTAGCTACATATTTTTGGGACTAATGTATGCTGTTATTTGGTAGCATTTTTGTAAGGAGTGGGTAACGAGTTATTTTTGGGCTACTTGTAGCTCATTATTTGTGGTACTAATGTATGTAGTCTTTCAGTAGCATTCTCGTAAGCGAGTGGGTATTAGAGTGGCCATAGTAGAAATTTTTTTGAAAAGTTAAAGTGTTCGCACTGAAAAATGTGAGGTTGGGGATAAAAATAATTATGCATATTTAAAAAAACTTTTTTTTTTGTTCCGAGTACCTCCGGGTTGAGCCTAAAGTTTGAAAAACGGATTACAAGGGAAAAATATGACTTTTTTTTCATTTTCTCAATTTTTTTGATATTTTAAGTACAGTTTGAATTCAAATGGTCACTGAATTTTGATTAAGAGTTAATTGTCTATCAAATAAGGTGTTAAAAATTAAAATCGGTTGAAAATTAGCCGAGTTATGACAACTTCCCCCGGCAACTAACGTGTGGCAAACCACCTGATCAAGGAATTCGAGCCCCATTTTTGAAATTTATTGAAATTATTTTCTTTAATTATTTTTTTTTATTCCTCAAGTTCCAATGTACTAAGAAGATACATATTTTTCATATTGCGTTTTGCTAACTTGTTTTAAATAAATGCTAAACTGGTCTGAATTTTTCAACACTATTTTCAAATCTCAAATTTTAAATTTTTATTTTTTTTGTTAAAGAAATTTTAAAAAATCGGCTATTGGAGTTTAGGGATTTGTTAAGCACATATAAAGGAATAAAAACCCCAAAAATTGTAGGGTTTGCTGTTTTCATTTGGCTATTACAGTGATGTAATTTCGGCGGATTTCGGGAAAGTAGTGATTTTTGGCCCTTTTTTAGCTTTTATTTATTTTTGTTTGGTTTTTTTTACAAACTTGATATGTTTTGGACCGAATTATATCAACACGAGATAGAATACTTCAATTTGCAAAATTAGGGCGAAATTGACACATAAAAAATTGCCCCTGTTAAGGGTCAAAAGTAAAATTTTAGAAAATTTTTAATTTTTAAACATTAACAGATTTTCTGAGTGGAAATATATGAAACTACTTGATGTCATTTTAAAAGGTCTTAACATATGTCTTTTTATTTAAATTCAGAATATTAACCCTTTAGTGATGGTGGGGCCTATTCGACCCTTTGAACAAAATACACTTACATTATCTCCATTAAATTAAAAAAATTATAGGCCCCGACAGCACTTAAGGGTTAAATTTCTAAATTTTAATTATTTGACATTTAGTTTAGACCAATTAAAATAACATCAAGTAGATTCAGAAAAATCCGCCCAGCAAATCTGATAATGTTTAAAAATTAAAAATTTTCTAAAATTTGACCTTTGACCCTTAACAGGGGCAATTTTTTATATCTCAATTTCGCCCTAATTTGGCGAATTGAAGTATTCTATCTCGTGTTGATATAATTCGGTCCAAAACATATCAAGTTTGTAAAAAAAACCAAAAAAAAATAAATAAAAGCTAAAAAAGGGCCAAAAATCACTACTTTCCCGAAATCCGCCGAAATTACATCACTGTAATAGCCAAATGAAAACAGCAAACCCTACAATTTTTGGGGTTTTTATTCCTTTATATGTGCTTAACAAATCCCTAAACTCCAATAGCCGATTTTTTAAAATTTCTTTAACAAAAAAAATAAAAATTTAAAATTGGAGATTTGAAAATAGTGTTGAAAAATTCAGACCACTTTAGCATTTATTTAAAACAAGTTAGCAAAACGCAATATGAAAAATATGTATCTTCTTAATACATTGGAACTTGAGGAATAAAAAAAATTAATTACAGTAGATAATTTCAATAAATTTCAAAAATGGGGCTCGAATTCCTTGATCAGGTGGTTTGCCACACGTTAGTTGCCGGGGGAAGTTGTCATAACTCGGCTAATTTTCAACCGATTTTAATTTTTAACACCTTATTTGATAGACAATTAACTCTTAATCAAAATTCAGTGACCATTTGAATTCAAAATGTACTTAAAATATCAAAAAAATTGAGAAAATGAAAAAAAAGTCATATTTTTCCCTTGTAATCCGTTTTTCAAACTTTAGGCTCAACCCGGAGGTACTCGGAACAAAAAAAAAATTTTTTTTAAATATGCATAATTATTTTTATCCCCAACCTCACATTTTTCAGTGCGAACACTTATGGATTTAACATTTTTTAATTTTTCTATATAACGCTATGGCCAGTCTAGTGGGTATGCGGTCATTGCTCCAATGACATCGCCATGTTAAAATAATGAGTGTTTCACCAACCTAGTAACTAGATACCACCATCTATTTTAAGGCGAAAACCCCATTACTTGGTAATAGAAGTTTTTACTGGGGAGGTTTATCTTAAAAAATCTAAATTAATGATGCAAATCTATCCTGAATTTTTCTGAAAGAAATTTTTTTGAAAAAGAAAAAAAATTAAAAAAAAAAAAACCAAGAGCTGGATCCGTAAATGAGGGCGATAATTAGATCAAAAAATATTGTATACACTAAAAAAAAACGTAGTCAAATTACTCGAAAAAGTCTAGTAGTCCCATTTTACCAATATTTGTCAGTTTTCCTGTTTTTTAACAAATAATTTTCGATCGAAATTTAAATTTTTTGTTTCTAATTTTACAGTTTTTTTTTTTAATTTTACAAACTTCCAAGAATTTAAAAAAAAAAATTTTTAGTAAATTTACGAGAAATTCTTGTAAGTTTTATTTCGTTTTATTTCGCCAAAAAAGTTGTAAATTAACAATTTTATTGGTAAAAATCTTATAAAAGTACAAAAAAGTTCGTAATGTTTACTAGTTCATATACACTAAAAAAAAACTTCTTCGATTTACTAGAAAAAGTCACGTAATCCCATTTTATCAATATTTGACTGTTTTCCTTGTTTTAAACAAATAATTTTCGATCGAAATTTAATTTTTTTTTTATAATTTTACAGTTTTTCTTGTAATTTTACAAATTTCCGAGATTTTTTATAAAAAAAATCTAATAAATTTACAAGAATTTCTTTTAAGTTTTATTTCGCCAAAAAAATTGTAAATTTACAATTTTTTTGATATAAAGTTTGTAAAATTACAAAATTATTGGTTTAAAGCTTGTAAAATAACAAGGAGGTAGCAAAAAAAAACCTACAAACTTTTCTTGTAATTTTACAAGGTTGTTTTTTGAGTGTTGAAAATTGATTAAGCTCTTAATAAGCTTTAATTTCAAAGCAAAAAAAATAAAATCCTCCGATTTTGACCGGAAATATTTTTATTTATGTAAAACCACTTTTTTAAATATAGAATTCGGTATCAATTGAAAACTTTTCTATTTTTGAACTTGACTTCATTTTCAAATGTAGAGCGCGGTTTTACATGGAAAATAAATGTCAAACATCGTGAATCTGACAAATTTTTAAAATTTGTAAACTGTTTTTACACTCAATAACCTTAAAAATTATAAAATCAGAATTTATGAATTCCTAATCAGATGCATGGAACTTTTACAATTTTTATCGTATTTTGTTAGAAACCCTACACACAAAAAAAAACTTTGTCAAATTACTAGGAAAGGTCTGTAATCCCATCTTACCAATATTTGACAGTTATCCTTGTTTTTTACCAAACAAATTTGGATCGAAATTTAAATTTTTTTTTGTAATTTTACAATTTTTTTGTAATTTTACAAATTTTTTTGTAATTTTACAAATTTTCAAGATAATTTTACAAAAAAAAATCTAGTAAATTGACGAGAATTCCTTGTAATTTTAATTGCGCCTGAAACTGTAAATTTACAATTTTATTTGTAAAAAGCTTGTAAAATTACAAACTTATTGGTAAAAAGCTTGTAAAATTACTAGGAATTCTCGTTAAATAGTAAGTAGCAAAAAATCTAGTTAAATTACTAAACCTCTTTGTAAATTTTATCGTGTCAAAAAATTTGTAAACTTGCAATTTTATTGGTAAAAACCTTGTAAAATTACAAAATTATTGGTAAAAAGCCTGTAAAATTACTAGGAGTTTTTGTCAAATTGGAGGTAGCAAACAAAAAAAGTTACAAGTTTTTCTTGTAATTCTACAAGGTTGTTTTTTGAGTGTATTATTTTCTTCGTAATAAATCGGACTTGAAGTGTCAATAGATAAATGAATTTTAAACGTTTTTTTTTTCTCTATGAAATTTACAATAGAAGTTAAGTTTTTGATAAAAAAATTTTAATGAAGGAAAAAAATAGATAAAAAAATGGCTTTTCCACGAAAAACCAAAATTTTGATAAAAAAAAAATTTTATGAAAAAAGAAAATTTTGACGAAAAATATATTTTTGATAAAAGATAATTCTGTTACGTTTTCTGCCCTAGCTGGTAAAATTAAAAAATTAAAAAAATACACTGTGCTCGAATTTGATACATTTTTAACATGATAATGTTTCTAGGCTGGTGTCTAATTTTAAAAAGTTGCAGGTTCGACTATATAAGCTAACAATTAACGAAAAAGAAAACAAGAATTACTATTTTCATTTTCTTAAAAACAAAAATTTTAAAAACTTGGGTTTGTAACTTGAATAATAATTCACCTCGTGATGAATAAAACCGGTTTTCACCAGCTGGTGAATAAAAAGTACCATAATTATTTTTCAACAAAAAAAAATTTTTTTTTTCCATCAAATTTTTTTTCCATCAATTTTTTTTTTTTACTCAATTTTTTTTTCATCAAATTTTTTTTTTTTCATAAAAATTTTTTTTATCAAATTTTTTTTTTTATCAAATTTTTTTTTTTATCAATTTTTTTTTATCAAATTTTTTTTTCATAAATTTTTTTTTTCATCAATTTTTTTTTTCTCATCAATTTTTTTTTTCATTAATCTTTTTTTTTCATCAAATTTTTTTGTTTTTTCATCAAATTTTTTTTTTTCATCAAACATTTTTTTTTCATCAAAAGTTTTTTTTATAAGTTTTTTTTTTTGTTTTTTCATCAAATGGTTTTTTCACCAATTTTTTTTTTTCACCAATTTATTTTTCATTAATTTTTTTTTTCATCAATTTTTTTTTCATCAAATTTTCTTTTTCATAAATTTTTTTTATCATATTTTTTTCCTCATTTTTTTTTATCAAATTTTTTATTATCAAATTTTATATTATCAATTTGTTTCTCACAAAATTTTTTTTTTTAATATTTTTTTTTTTCATCAATTTTTTCAAAAAAATCATCAAAATTTTTTTTTAATCAAAATTTTTTTTTCACCAAAAATTTTGGGTTCGTTAAATTTTTTTTAACATAATTTTGTTTTTCGTAAAAAAAAATATTTTTTCTTACCACAACTACTTTTTCACAACAAAATTTTCCATTTGTTTATCAAATGTACACTCAAAAAAAAAAAAACTTGTAAAGTTACCAATAAATCTCGTGATTTTACGAGGCTATTCTCGTAAAATATGACGTAGGTAAAATTCTCGTAAAATTACGAGGATTTCCTCGTAATTTTGAATGCACCAATAATTGGTAAAATAACCAATTTTATTGGTAAAAATATTGTTTTAAAACCGGAAAAATACAAAAAAAAATGGTAAACTTACAAGAAAAAATGGTAAATATGTTTAAAAAAATGGTAAATTTACAAACCAAAATGGTAAATTTACAAAAAAAAAATTGTTAACAACATAAATCCTCGTAATAAAATAATTTTTTGTAAAATAACTGTTTTTTTTTTTGTAAATTAACTACTCCTCCTTAAATTAATCCTCGTAATAAATTTTTCAAAATTTTGTCAACTTTTTTTTTAAATATTTTTCAATAAAAAAAAAAAAATACAAAAAAAAATAGTTTTTTTGTTAAACAACATAAATCATCGTATAACATAATTTTTGTAAAATAAAGTTTTTTTTTTGTAATTCAACTAGAATCCTCGTAATAAAAACTTTGTTGTAAAATTACAGTTTTTTTGTAAAATAACGTTTTAAAACGGTAGAATACAATTACGAAAATAAACTTGTAAAATTACCAATAAAACTGTAGTTCTCGTTTGAGCAAAGTACAAGATTTTTTGTTAAAAAACAAGGAAAATTGTTAAATATTGGTAGAACGGGATTACAAGGCATTTTACCAGGCGTTTTACCAGTTTATTTTTTTGAGTGTACATATAACAAGTGAGAGTGGTATATTCTTTGGTGCCGAATCTTTTATACTCTCTAAAATGTAAACACTTTTTTGCACTTATTTTTGCATTCACTTACGAAATGTACAGCTCTTTTGGTTTTTTAATGGGGTCCTAGACTGATATTTCAATTCGTTTTGCATGGAATTGCAAAGTAATATAACATTATTTTTTCTAAAAAAACTTTGCTTTGGCAAGTACACCCAAATCTTCCACAAAACATTATCATGATTTAATGTTTTGGGCAAGAGTACAAAATTAGCAGGCATTTTTTTTAATATGTTGGAGGGTATTATTATAGATTCGGCACAGCCGAATTTAACACTCTCACTTGTTAAATTTAAAACCATTCAAGTCTATTAAACTAACATAACAAACCATAACGCCGTGAATTTTTTTTTTCGAGAAAAACGTAGTTTTTAGTTTGATTTGAATTAACGATAGCCATCTGGTAAAGCTAGTTCGTGTACACTAGGGGTATAACCAAAATAAGAACCTATCATAACGGTATGGGCAATGTTATACTGATAACAAAAAACGTTATCCGGGGTTATTTTGATCCAAAAACCTTCGGCACCGATTGCAATTTCTAAAACACCTCAAATTTTAATTTTTGTATGTTTAATGGTGGGAATCCGTCCCTTTCAACGTAATTTTGTTTTCCGTCGTTTTACAACAAAAATAAAACAAGAAAAAATTAGCAGTATGATTTTCAACATTTGAAACATGGGTTGAATGAATTTTTAAAACAAAATATTAACAAAATCTTCATCGCGATCGGTGCCAAACCTTTTTTAACATTCGCGAAAAAAAGAGGACGCATTTCCTATTGATTTTCTATGTACTTTCTCACTATGATAGGTCCTTTTTGATATTTTCAAAAATATGCAAATGGTTATATCCCTAGTGTACATTAAATTAAAATGGTTATATCCCTAGTGTACATGTATTAGCGATATTCGCGATTATTTTTTTTTTTTTTGTAAAAAAAACTATTTTTTGTATTATTTAGACAATTTCTAAATTTGTATCATCTAAACCAGCGGTTACCAACCTTTTTAGCTCGCGTACCACTAATTTTAAATTTTGTCAGCCGCGTACCCCCTGACGAGTTTTTTGTTTTCGTTAAAAAAACTTCGCATATAAATATTAGAGGTAATTTTGAAATTTTTGATCTGCGGGTATTATCATTTTTTTGAAAGCTTTAGGGGATATCAAAACAATGGTGGTATTTTTTGGGAAAAATTTTCGCTCCTTCGGGTGGTTCAATGCATCTGAAAACGCGAATTTTGAGCTGATTTTTCTGCAGAGCAAAAACAGCTGAAAATATTGCAAATCAGATTTCACCGATTCTACACCAAAGTTTAAAACAACGGACGTTTTTTAACTCTTAAAAAAAGTTCCAAAAACACATCACAGATTTTTGGATTTTTTTTAATGTTTTTTTTTAATACAAGGGCAGATCAACAATTCGGTGACTTTTCGAATGGAACAACCCTCTATATATGTACAATGAAATGATATTTTAAGCTTAACAAAATGGTACCAAAATGTCCACTCTATCAGAAACCGTCTTAAAAATGCCCAAATACACGTTTTTTGAGAACTTTGACATACATTTTCTCAAAAACCTGAGATCATAGAAAAATTTGGAAACCCTATTTGGAATCAGCATCGAAAGGTTAATCGAAAACAAGTGGTCAGATCTCAAAATATCGCAAAAAATTCTCTCTAAATTGCACAAAAATAAGTTTTTTGTAAACTTTGAACACAACTTTCTTAAAAACCTGACGTTATGGAAAACTTTGGAAGCCAGATGCATTAAAAGATCAATCTAAAATAAATGTCCAAATTACTAAAATTTTGCGTACCCCCGCGGACAGTTTCGCGTACCCCCTAGTGGTACGCGTACCATAGGTTGGTAACCGCTGATCTAAACTCTATTGAATACACAAAAAAAATTTATTCGCAGACATTTTTTTTCGCGAATATTTTTTTTCAATTTTTGTTTTTATTTTGCTACTAATTTATGAAAATGTATAGGACACAAAATTTTTCGAAAAAAAATTTTTTCCAAGATTTTTTTTTGCGGAAATTTTTTTTTTCGCGAAAAAAAACAATGCTTTTTCTTTTTATATTTGAAAACTATCCCAAGAGCATAAAAATTCAATTTTTGTAGAACTTAAACTTTACAATTTTAAATTGCGAATATCGCAAAAACAAGCGCTAACTTCGAAAACCGGCTATCACCATTGAATTCAGCGTACTCGAATTAGCTTTACCGGCAAGGTGCCCAGCTTGTTAATTTTTGCGACTTCATCAAAAAATATTTTTAATGAAAAATATTTTTTTTTGCGCTTTCTGCACTAGCTGCTTAATTTTTTTTATTCACCAGAAGGTGAATTATTTTCCAAGTTACAACTCTGTTTTAGTTTTAAGAAAATGAAAACAATAATTCGTATTTTCTTTTTTCTAGCGACTCGTTTTTTTTTAATTAGACACCAGCGTATCGCCGGTGATAAGAATTCGATAACTGCTTCAATCAAATTTATCGTTTGGCAATATATATAACCAGAAAATCGATATTGTTTCATTTGCAGGGGATATTATAAAATAATTTAAAATTCATTTGAATACCCTTCATTAAATTTATAAATCATATTCATTGTTTTTATTTAGCAAATACAAACCACATGCAACAACATTATTAACAGATTCATTGAATTTTGTGGCGTCATTGAGACATAAAGGGAAAATAAGCGCTGAATAACAAGTAGCAACGTTCTACATATTTTACTTTCCACGAATAAATTTTAAAATATTCATAAGAATTTTACTATAAATAGATGCATAAATTCCATTATAACATTTTTAATGAACATTTATATTTTTTAAATATTTATATTCAATTGTCAATAAGTTTGATTTTTGCTTACACCATGATGTTGTCCAGGTGTTTCTTTTACCTGTTTGCTTTTTGTTTACGGTCAAAAGAAAATTTAATTAAAACAAGCAAAAGGTGTTGAGTTAATAAAAATTTTCATTGTCTACGCTTTATAAATATACTGACAGAATTGCGAAAATATATTTTCGTTGATATGACTGTTCTTTCAATTTTTCCATTTTCCATTTTCAATTTGTAATTAAAATGTAATTAATTTTTTTACTCAAGCCAATGCTGCCTACCCATCCAAAGACTTATGCATATTATCATTTGATTGTTTTTTATACCCTCCATTTTAGTGATAGAGGGTATATATAAGTTTGTCATTCCGTTTGTAACACCTCGAAATATTGGTCTAGAACCCCATAAAGTATATGGGGCATTCCAAGCCAAATCACTCACTTTTAGACCCGACCCCTTTCGATTTATTTTATTTTTGGATATGTTTTAGTCCTTATTAAATGCAACTTGGACACCAATTTTCAGCCTTTTATTTCAAGATGGTGTTGAGTAATCAATTTTTCAAAATGGCGATTTTCTCCAAAAAATTAAAAAATTGAAATTTTTAATTAATTTTGACCATTAAAAAATATAGATATTTTAAAAAAAGTTGGTCAACGTTTTGTTGGTATTTAAATGTAGTTTAAAAAAAAAATATGAAAAAATTATTCGAAGTAATTATCACTTATTTTTTGACGTTTAAAAATTAAAATCGACTTTTTGAAAAAGTCCGAAACCTTAAATTTTTTTGTAAAAAACTATAAAAATTCTACTCTAAATTACGCAACTTTTAAGCCATAACTCGAGATGTGATCACAATTTTTTTTTTAATTTTTAAAATTGCACCTTTTATGTTTTGGCTCTGATTTATTTTATATGGAGCTCCAAAAAAAAAAAATTGGTAGATACTGACCCTAACTTACCCTAAATATATTAATTTGGAGGTTAATATACGTCTCACAAAAATTTAGGACGATCGGACATGTGTAAGGCGTTTAGCATGGTCCTTGAAGTTTAAAAAACGGATTACAGGGAAAAATATGAATTTTTTACTGTTTTCGCAATTTTTTTGGTATTTTAAGATAAGTTTTAATTCAAGTGATTACAGAATTATGATGTGGAGTAAAATGCCTTTCTAATAGGGTACTAGAAACTAAAATCGGTTGAAAATCAGCCAAGTTATTACAACTTCCCCAGGCATCTAGCGTGTGCTATACAACTTGATTAAAAAATACGAGTTCCTTTTTTTAAATTTATTGAAATTTTCTACTGTAATAACATTTTTTCATTATTCATGTTTCAGTGTAATATTTTTTTGGCTTTTCCAAATTTTAAAACAAAAAAAAGATTTTTTTTTTTTTAAATAGAGATTTCAAAAGGGTGTTGAAAATGCAGGCATTTTTAGCACTAATTTAAATAATGTTAGCAAAACACAATATGAAAAATACTTGTCATCTAATTACATTTGAACTTGAAGAATAAAAAAATGTTATTACAGTAGAAAATTTCAATGAATTTCCAAAATCGTATTATATTGCTTAATCAAGTGTTCTGCCATACGTTAGATGCCTGGGGAAGTTGTAATAACTTGGCTGCTTTTCAACCGATTTCAGTCTTTGGTACCTTATTAGAGAGGCATTTTACTCCGTATTATAATTCTGTAACCACTTGAATTACAACTTAACTTAAAATACCAAAAAAATTGAGAAAACAGAAAAAATTCATATTTTTCCTTGTAATCCGTCTTCTAAACTTCAAGGCCCATGCGGAACACCTTATCCATGTCCGATCGTTCTTAATTTTTGTGAGGCGTATTTTTGCCTCGAAATGAATATATCTAGGGTAAGTTAGGGTCAGTATCTACCAATTTAGTTTTTTTGGAGCACCATATAAAATAAATCAGAGTCAAAAAATAAAAGGTGCAATTTTAAAAATTTAAAAAAAAATAGAACAAATTGCGATCACATCTCGAATTATGGCTTAAAAGTTGCGTAATTAAGAGTAGAACTTTTAGACGTTTGTAAAAAAAAATCGAAGGTTTCGGACTTTTTCAAAAAGTCGATTTTAATTTTTAAACGTTAAAAAATAAGTGATAATTACTTCGAATAATTTTTTTAATATTTTTTTCTAAAACTACATTTAAATACCAACAAAACGTTGTCCAACTTTTTTTAGGATATCTATATTTTTAACTGGTCAAAATTAATTGATAATTTTAATTTTTCCATTTTTTTGAAAAAATCACCATTTTGAAAAATTGATTACTCAACACCATCTTGGAATAAAAGGCTGAAAATTGGTGTCCAAGTTACAATTAATAAGAACTAAAACATATCCAAAAATAAAATAAATCGAAAGGGGTCGGGTCTAAAAGTGAGTGATTTGGCCTGGAATGCCCCATATATATTCATAATCCTCGATCGATTTTAAGACGATCTATCGATGTCCGTCCGTCTGTCCGTCTGTCCGTCTGTCCGTCTGTCTGTTCCTTTGGCCTGGTTCGTATTGAATTTCAGCCAAATCGGTCGAGTGGTTCAAAAGTTATTAGCAAAACCGTGAATTTCAGACTAGTATCACCTTAAATTCACGTGTTGAAAACCCGTTAAACATGTTTTAAAAACATTGGTAAGTCACAAAAATATTTTACAACGTATTTTTGTTACTCAAATATATTTTTACACTAAACAAAATACACTCGAAAAAAATTTACACTCAAAAAAATTTTACACTCAAAAAAAATTTATTTTTTTTTACACAAAATTAAATATTTCTTATCAAAAAAAATTTTTTTTTTCACGTTAGAAAATTTACTATCACTTAAAAAGGCACCTTGACCGGCGTCTTACATGGAAAAATCATATAGACGCGAAACTTATCCAGATAAAGTTAAAAACTGTTGAGCTTACGTGGCTTATGGGTAGAAACTCCATACTTAGCTTGGATTGTAAACTTTTACTTTATAACTCGGTAATTAAACCCATATGGTGCTATGGAATTCAGCTCTGGGGTACCGCATCAGCATCTAATATAGAAAAATTGCAAAGACGTCAAAACAGGCTTCTAAGAATGATTACTTGTGCACCTTGGTACGTCAGAAACTCCAACATACATAAGGATCTTAACGTACACCTTGTTAAAGATGAAATAAAAAAACATAGCAAAAACTACTTAAAAAAACTCGAAACCCATCCAAATATACTAGCCCGGAATTTACTGAATAGCAGTGGCCACCTGCGATTAAGAAGGAGGCACACTGCTGACTTGGTCCACTTGTGAATAGATAATTTTAATGAAAACATAACATTTTGTCTGGCATTGGCTGGACTTAATACTTTTATTTAGTCTTAAGATTTGAATACTTATTGTTAGTTCACAATTATTAAGTGAAGATTCAATAAATAAATAAAATGTTGAAAAAAAAAAAACTTAAAAAGGGAATTGTGGAGGGTATTCATAAATTCGGCCAAGTTGAATTTAACTTTTCTACTTGTTTTACAGTACGGTAGGGTGGAAATATTTAAAAGATTTTCGGACATTTTTGGAATTCAAATAATATTTTACGGATTTTAAATGATCTTTTAAGAATTCCGATTGAGCTGTTTTAAATGTCAAAACTGAACGAAAATCAGAAATACTCACCAAAAAAGAATATGTATTTAAAAAAACTGTAAAATTCAGAAAAATTACGAAAAATTTAAGATTTAAAAAAAAAATCTGGAATATTCCGAAATACTTAGACAAAATTTCAGAAAATTCAGAGAAAATTTAGGAAAATGTATCAAAGTGAAATATAACATATTTACGTGTTTGAATTTCAATTAAACTTTTAATAAACCCTGATTAATTTTTATTAAAAATAAAAATTGTTTTATTTTACCTTTAAACAATTGAAGGGCTTACGGCAAAAACTTGATAAGCAACATTTTATTTTTTGGTGTTTTTCGCCTTCTACTGATGTTCCATTGACAAATTTTTGGCAGAAGTCTTGCTTAAGCACTTCATACAAGTATCCTGAGAAAGAAAGTTCTGCAAAAGTAATTTTTTCTACATTATTTCAAAAGTTTTGAGGCAAAAACCCCCATAAAATGAAATGTTGCTTATCGAGTTTTTACAATAAACCCTTCAATTATAATTTTGAGTAGGTTTATTTTAACTCGAGGTTAATTTTCTTTAACTAATAAAAACTAGGATATTCTCATAGGCCCGTACACGGTGAGCCTCAGCGATGTTTAGGTTGAACTTTAGTGTCGACGAAAAGTGTAAACGCAGTTCAATTTCTACTTGATTAAATGTCACAAAACTGTTAACAGCGAAATCGTATCTGCTCGCTTTCGCGAGATATCGCGAAATTAGTGTTTTTGTATTTTCGAAAATTTTGACAATGAAGTTTTTAAATATCTTCAAAAACTGAGTATGCAGATTTCATTGTATTTATTTATAGGTCACAAAACAGTTAACATCGAAATCACATCTTCTCAATTTCGCGAGAAATCGCAAAATTAAAAAAAAAAAAAAAATTGGAAAAAATTTTATTTTTCGCGTAAATTAGCAGTTAAGATATTGATTTGAGAAGTTTTTTCACCTTTAACCACATAAAATTTAAACTGCATACAATATATTTGTCATTTCTTGATTTTGTTCCTTTATTTTAGATAATAAAGAAACAATAAATTAATTAATATAAAAGCTTGAACAGTAATTTTGCAAATTTCTCGGAAAACCAAAAATAACACAAAATAATTAATTAAAAGTAGTTTTGCGAGTTTTTTAGCAATATCTCGAAGAATTGAGTAGCTAGAATTTAAATGTTAGCAGCCTTATCACCTTTAATCAATAGCAAATCAAACTGCATTTCGTATTTTTCAACAATGTTGAAGAAACTTCTTTTATTAATCAAAACAAGAAATACCCCCAAAAAGCTGTTTTTCGCTATATCTGGCGAAAGTGAGCAGCTATAATTTTTTTGTAGGCAGTTTTAATTTCTTCCAACATGCTCAAATCAAACTGCATACCACTTTTTTTTATTATTTCTAAAAAACCGGTTTTAAAATATAAATAAATAATAAAAAAAAATTATATAATTACGCGATATCTTTCGAAATTTAACACCTACAATTTTGATGTCAACAGCACAAGTAAAACTGCATACCATGTTTTTACGAAATTTTGAAGAACCTCTCTAAAGATAAAAAACGAAAACAAAAACAGCAAAAAATTAATTTCGCAATTTCTCGCGAACTAAAGAAGATAGGATTTTGGTGTTTCCTGTTCTGTGATCTTTAAGTAAGTACAATTAAAACTGTATACTCAGTTTTTGAAAATATTTAAAAAACTTCAATGTCAAAATTTTAAAAATACAAAAACACTGTTTTCGCTTTATCTCGCGAATGCAAGCTGCTACGATTTCGCTGTTAACAGTTTTGTGACATTGAATCTTGTAGAAATCGAACTGCACTTACACTTTTCGTCGACACTAAAGTTCAACCCAAACATCGCTGAGGCTCACCGTGCGCACTGTGGTTCCAAATCCAAATCTAGGTGGACAAAAGTCTAAAAAGTTTGAACCTCTAAATTAAAAAACGTTAGGTATTTTAAATAGCTAACAACATGCCTAGACTAGACGCAAAGTATTTTGATTAAATAAGGGGTTTAACTTTGTCCCCGCAGCACTAGAACATCAATGTTTGTTCACGAAAATGTTTGTAATTAAAAACTAAGGAAATCAATACAAAACTAAGTAGCTTATACCAAGTGAATTATTTGCAGGAGATTGCCGTGAATTGTTTTAACATGATAATGTTTTTAGGCTGGTGTCTAATTTTAAAAAAGTTGCAGGACGCCACCTCAGTTTGACTATATAAGCTAACTATTAACAAAAAAGAAAATTGGAATTACTGTTTTCATTTTCTTAAAACCAAAAATTTTTGTAACTTGGGTTCGTAACTTGGATAATAATTCATCTTGTGGGGAATAAAACAAATATTCACCAGCTGGTGAATAAAACGTAACATAATTATTTTGCATCAATATTTTTTTTTTCATCAATATTTTTTTTTTTTTCATCAATATTTTTTTTCCTCAATATTTTTTTTTCATCAATATTTTTTTTTTCATCAATATTTTTTTTTTCATCAATATTTTTTTTCCTCAATATTTTTTTCTCAATATTTTTTTTTTCATCAATATTTTGTTTCATAACTTTTTTTTTTTTTTTTGATCAACAATATTTTTTCATCAATATTTTTTTTTTCATCAATATTTTTTTTTTCTTCATAATTTTTTTTCATCAATATTTTTTGTTTCATCACTATTTTTTTTTTTTTGTCACCAATATTTTTTTTTTTTTCATAAATTTTTTTTCATCAATATTTTTTTCATCAGTATTTTTTTTATCAAAATTTTTTTTCATCGAATTGTTTTATTCGTCAATATTTTTTTCCTCAATATTTTTTTCATAAATTTTTTGGCACTTTACGGAGCACAAAAATTTTTTGAGGGAAACACGAAATTAAAATTTAAGGGGCTGGACCCACCTGGAGCCAAAAGATCCTTCAGGTTTGTGTGGATACTTAAATTAAAGGTAATTAAAAAAGAAAAAAAGTATAAAGAGGGCTAGGTCCCAGGGGCCTGCTAGGTCTATAAAACCGTCCTGATGGTATTTAAAAAAAAATATAAAATTTTTCAAATTATTAAAAAGAACGTCCAGCCGGTATTTCGGCCGGGCTCAGGGACTACAAAACCCATAAATTAATTTAGTGGCATCGCAAAATAAAGTTTGTTTTGTGTATCAAACCTTTTACCCGGTTAATTACTTAATGGCTAAACTATTGAACCGAATGACACTGAAATGGATCTAGGGGGTACAATATTGTTAAAATACATACAAAAAATACATATTTGCAAACGTTAGTAAATTACCTTTCATTTACATACCCATACATACATGTTGGTGGGTGGGGCTGTTGTTTTGCTCCAGGGGGTCTCCCGGGGCCCAGTCCCCTTAAATTTTAATCGTGGCATATTTTTGTTTTCCAAAATATTCGTGTCCCGTAAAGTGCACCTAAGCCAATTTTTTTTTTCATCAAATATTTTTTTATCAATAAAAAAGTTTTTTATCGACAAACACAGACAAACAGATTGATGGATATAACTAAAATGTCTTAGAAACCTTTACGGATCAATAATATATAAACATAATGGGGTCCTCGAGCGACATTTCGATGTCTTTTGATGGAATGACAAATTAATATCGCGTTATTTTTTTTAGAAAAATTTTGCTTTAGAAAGATCACCTATTTATACAGCAAAACATTATCATAATTCAATGGTTTGGGCAAGAGTACAAACTTCGCAGTCATTTTTTATATAGCCATGGGTATATACTTATCAAACAAATTTGCATGGGTTCGAAATTGTTTCGCGATTTCTTAATATCGGTTTTTGAAGTTAGGGTCATAATTAAAAAAAAAATAGATTTTCAATATTTCAAAGCTTGCCAAAAAAAAACCGCTCCAAGTTGCGGGCAAGCCACTATATACATCTCTTAAAGTAACTATCAGAGAGTATGTTTCATCTTTCATCTCATCCAGCGGCGTCCAGCTGCATTTTTTATAGCGTTTTTAAAAAAGTCACTTTTTCTGCAATTTTTATAACTCTCAAGAAAATGCTTATAATATTCAGGATCTTCTGCACATATTTTTGCAACAAATACCTCTACAAAATTTTCCATAATTGTTATATCACATATTTTTCTTTTCCCGCCACTCTAGAAGCACAAAAAGGATTTAATTCGAACATTCTAAAAAAACTACACATTAAAAGTAATTCGACATAGCTGGGCTTTACTGTAATGCTCAGAAAAGCTTTTTATATATTTTTTAAATACTTTCTTTAAATTAAGTGCCCCAAAGTAGCAAAAAGTAATTAACTTTTTCCAGTTGTAGCGAAAAGGCCAATTAAGTTGAAGCTATTTTAGTGAAACCCACTGTATTTTCAAAAATATTGAAGCTACAATTTTTTAAAGCATTTTTTTTGAAATCAGCGACCCCAAAAACATAAAATATCATGGATAAATACTTTTGTCCACCTAGTTTTGGAATCAGAACCAAAGTGGTGCGTACCAAACAAAAATAAAAAGACTTTTTTTAAACAAAAATTTTATTTGAAATTTGAAATTTTCTATACATTTTTTGAAAGTCGATTTTAAAAACAAAAACAATTTGTATTGAAATAAAGTTAAAAGCCGATTTTAAATTTATTTTATTTTTCTATGGTAAGGCTGGTAGAATGTGAGAAATTATTTTATGATATTCTCATAGAATATTTTTTTGGAAAATAATTTTTCAAAAAAGTATTTTTCGAAATTTATCAGATTCCATTGTCTAGACTATTTGCAAATATAAAAACCCAAGTGTATTAATATTTTTGTTTGTACACTAGAATTTTGTCATTTTAATTTCCTATGCTACTTGTAATATAGAGTTTTTATATTTGCTAAATAGTCTTGACAATGGCATCTGACAAATTCCGAAACACGTGTCGGCTAAGTCTTGCAAAAATTACCAACATAAATAAATTTAAAACAATAAAATAATTTTCTTGAAAATAGTTCTATGAGAATATTATAGTTTTATAGTTTATTATAGTTTTTTTTTTTTTGGCGCCCTATGCTCCAATGGGAGTTAGAGGAACACATATATATTATAGTTTTAATTAGTAAAGGAAAAATTACCTCGAGCTAAAATATACCTACTCAAAATAAAAAACAAGTAAGAAAGCTATATTCGGCTGTGCCGAATCTTTAAATACCCTCCACAATGTTAACCAATGCACAATGGTTTCGCAGACGACCTTTCTTGGCCAAAATTCAATTTTCGCAAAATTGATTTTATAGAAAATCGTTAAGACTTACAAACAACAGAAAACATATCGAGGGCCTATATTCAAAACCCTCTATCTAAAAAAACACAACTTTTCAGGAGAGCCAAAAAACTGTTTATTTCGCGTATTATTAGAGTAATTAAAATTCGATATTCTACAATATTTTTTTAAATCAACTACTGAATCTCACATATGATTCGTTTTTAAAATTTTGCACTATTGGGGGTTTTAGAGGATAGATAGAGGGTTTTGTTTCTCAAAAATATTAAGTACATGAATGAAAATGATCAGATAGAGGGTTTTGCATTTTAATAAAAATTGATTATTATGATTTCATTTACGACATCGTTAAATTTTTAACGTAAATTATTAATGATAACGGCTTTTAAAAAATTCCGAAATCGCGGTTTTGGTCCACAGATGCGGATTTTTAAGACAAAAATTATTTTTTTACCGAATTCGTCTCAAAAGTTGACAAACTGTTGAGTATGTTATGTAAAAAATAGTAAAAAAATTAAAAACGCGATTTTGGTCCACAGATGCTGATCAGCATCGGGATTTTTAAGATTAAAATTTTTGTTTCATAATGTACACAAGACATCCAAATTTTGAGCCATATTTTTCAAAAAAGTCAAACAAGAATTTTCAGAAAAAATTAGCATCAGTGGACCAAAATCGTGGTTTTGGAATTTTGTTGACAAATTCATGTGCAGCATGCAAAAATTAGTATGAAAACATGTAATGCATGATGAAATTTTTAAAAAAAAAATATTTATGAATTAATTATTTGAAAAGA
>CAWUER010000550.1:217500-346642 GCA_963921195.1 Pegoplata infirma
CAGACAGACAGACAGACAGACAGACAGACAGACAGACAGACAGACAGACAGACAGACAGACAGACAGACAGACAGACAGACAGACAGACAGACAGACAGACAGACAGACAGACAGACAGACAGACAGACAGACAGACAGACAGACAGACAGACAGACAGACAGACAGACAGACAGACAGACAGACAGACAGACAGACAGACAGACAGACAGACAGACAGACAGACAGACAGACAGACAGACAGACAGACAGACAGACAGACAGACAGACAGACAGACAGACAGACAGACAGACAGACAGACAGACAGACAGACAGACAGACAGACAGACAGACAGACAGACAGACAGACAGACAGACAGACAGACAGACAGACAGACAGACAGACAGACAGACAGACAGACAGACAGACAGACAGACAGACAGACAGACAGACAGACAGACAGACAGACAGACAGACAGACAGACAGACAGACAGACAGACAGACAGACAGACAGACAGACAGACAGACAGACAGACAGACAGACAGACAGACAGACAGACAGACAGACAGACAGACAGACAGACAGACAGACAGACAGACAGACAGACAGACAGACAGACAGACAGACAGACAGACAGACAGACAGACAGACAGACAGACAGACAGACAGACAGACAGACAGACAGACAGACAGACAGACAGACAGACAGACAGACAGACAGACAGACAGACAGACAGACAGACAGACAGACAGACAGACAGACAGACAGACAGACAGACAGACAGACAGACAGACAGACAGACAGACAGACAGACAGACAGACAGACAGACAGACAGACAGACAGACAGACAGACAGACAGACAGACAGACAGACAGACAGACAGACAGACAGACAGACAGACAGACAGACAGACAGACAGACAGACAGACAGACAGACAGACAGACAGACAGACAGACAGACAGACAGACAGACAGACAGACAGACAGACAGACAGACAGACAGACAGACAGACAGACAGACAGACAGACAGACAGACAGACAGACAGACAGACAGACAGACAGACAGACAGACAGACAGACAGACAGACAGACAGACAGACAGACAGACAGACAGACAGACAGACAGACAGACAGACAGACAGACAGACAGACAGACAGACAGACAGACAGACAGACAGACAGACAGACAGACAGACAGACAGACAGACAGACAGACAGACAGACAGACAGACAGACAGACAGACAGACAGACAGACAGACAGACAGACAGACAGACAGACAGACAGACAGACAGACAGACAGACAGACAGACAGACAGACAGACAGACAGACAGACAGACAGACAGACAGACAGACAGACAGACAGACAGACAGACAGACAGACAGACAGACAGACAGACAGACAGACAGACAGACAGACAGACAGACAGACAGACAGACAGACAGACAGACAGACAGACAGACAGACAGACAGACAGACAGACAGACAGACAGACAGACAGACAGACAGACAGACAGACAGACAGACAGACAGACAGACAGACAGACAGACAGACAGACAGACAGACAGACAGACAGACAGACAGACAGACAGACAGACAGACAGACAGACAGACAGACAGACAGACAGACAGACAGACAGACAGACAGACAGACAGACAGACAGACAGACAGACAGACAGACAGACAGACAGACAGACAGACAGACAGACAGACAGACAGACAGACAGACAGACAGACAGACAGACAGACAGACAGACAGACAGACAGACAGACAGACAGACAGACAGACAGACAGACAGACAGACAGACAGACAGACAGACAGACAGACAGACAGACAGACAGACAGACAGACAGACAGACAGACAGACAGACAGACAGACAGACAGACAGACAGACAGACAGACAGACAGACAGACAGACAGACAGACAGACAGACAGACAGACAGACAGACAGACAGACAGACAGACAGACAGACAGACAGACAGACAGACAGACAGACAGACAGACAGACAGACAGACAGACAGACAGACAGACAGACAGACAGACAGACAGACAGACAGACAGACAGACAGACAGACAGACAGACAGACAGACAGACAGACAGACAGACAGACAGACAGACAGACAGACAGACAGACAGACAGACAGACAGACAGACAGACAGACAGACAGACAGACAGACAGACAGACAGACAGACAGACAGACAGACAGACAGACAGACAGACAGACAGACAGACAGACAGACAGACAGACAGACAGACAGACAGACAGACAGACAGACAGACAGACAGACAGACAGACAGACAGACAGACAGACAGACAGACAGACAGACAGACAGACAGACAGACAGACAGACAGACAGACAGACAGACAGACAGACAGACAGACAGACAGACAGACAGACAGACAGACAGACAGACAGACAGACAGACAGACAGACAGACAGACAGACAGACAGACAGACAGACAGACAGACAGACAGACAGACAGACAGACAGACAGACAGACAGACAGACAGACAGACAGACAGACAGACAGACAGACAGACAGACAGACAGACAGACAGACAGACAGACAGACAGACAGACAGACAGACAGACAGACAGACAGACAGACAGACAGACAGACAGACAGACAGACAGACAGACAGACAGACAGACAGACAGACAGACAGACAGACAGACAGACAGACAGACAGACAGACAGACAGACAGACAGACAGACAGACAGACAGACAGACAGACAGACAGACAGACAGACAGACAGACAGACAGACAGACAGACAGACAGACAGACAGACAGACAGACAGACAGACAGACAGACAGACAGACAGACAGACAGACAGACAGACAGACAGACAGACAGACAGACAGACAGACAGACAGACAGACAGACAGACAGACAGACAGACAGACAGACAGACAGACAGACAGACAGACAGACAGACAGACAGACAGACAGACAGACAGACAGACAGACAGACAGACAGACAGACAGACAGACAGACAGACAGACAGACAGACAGACAGACAGACAGACAGACAGACAGACAGACAGACAGACAGACAGACAGACAGACAGACAGACAGACAGACAGACAGACAGACAGACAGACAGACAGACAGACAGACAGACAGACAGACAGACAGACAGACAGACAGACAGACAGACAGACAGACAGACAGACAGACAGACAGACAGACAGACAGACAGACAGACAGACAGACAGACAGACAGACAGACAGACAGACAGACAGACAGACAGACAGACAGACAGACAGACAGACAGACAGACAGACAGACAGACAGACAGACAGACAGACAGACAGACAGACAGACAGACAGACAGACAGACAGACAGACAGACAGACAGACAGACAGACAGACAGACAGACAGACAGACAGACAGACAGACAGACAGACAGACAGACAGACAGACAGACAGACAGACAGACAGACAGACAGACAGACAGACAGACAGACAGACAGACAGACAGACAGACAGACAGACAGACAGACAGACAGACAGACAGACAGACAGACAGACAGACAGACAGACAGACAGACAGACAGACAGACAGACAGACAGACAGACAGACAGACAGACAGACAGACAGACAGACAGACAGACAGACAGACAGACAGACAGACAGACAGACAGACAGACAGACAGACAGACAGACAGACAGACAGACAGACAGACAGACAGACAGACAGACAGACAGACAGACAGACAGACAGACAGACAGACAGACAGACAGACAGACAGACAGACAGACAGACAGACAGACAGACAGACAGACAGACAGACAGACAGACAGACAGACAGACAGACAGACAGACAGACAGACAGACAGACAGACAGACAGACAGACAGACAGACAGACAGACAGACAGACAGACAGACAGACAGACAGACAGACAGACAGACAGACAGACAGACAGACAGACAGACAGACAGACAGACAGACAGACAGACAGACAGACAGACAGACAGACAGACAGACAGACAGACAGACAGACAGACAGACAGACAGACAGACAGACAGACAGACAGACAGACAGACAGACAGACAGACAGACAGACAGACAGACAGACAGACAGACAGACAGACAGACAGACAGACAGACAGACAGACAGACAGACAGACAGACAGACAGACAGACAGACAGACAGACAGACAGACAGACAGACAGACAGACAGACAGACAGACAGACAGACAGACAGACAGACAGACAGACAGACAGACAGACAGACAGACAGACAGACAGACAGACAGACAGACAGACAGACAGACAGACAGACAGACAGACAGACAGACAGACAGACAGACAGACAGACAGACAGACAGACAGACAGACAGACAGACAGACAGACAGACAGACAGACAGACAGACAGACAGACAGACAGACAGACAGACAGACAGACAGACAGACAGACAGACAGACAGACAGACAGACAGACAGACAGACAGACAGACAGACAGACAGACAGACAGACAGACAGACAGACAGACAGACAGACAGACAGACAGACAGACAGACAGACAGACAGACAGACAGACAGACAGACAGACAGACAGACAGACAGACAGACAGACAGACAGACAGACAGACAGACAGACAGACAGACAGACAGACAGACAGACAGACAGACAGACAGACAGACAGACAGACAGACAGACAGACAGACAGACAGACAGACAGACAGACAGACAGACAGACAGACAGACAGACAGACAGACAGACAGACAGACAGACAGACAGACAGACAGACAGACAGACAGACAGACAGACAGACAGACAGACAGACAGACAGACAGACAGACAGACAGACAGACAGACAGACAGACAGACAGACAGACAGACAGACAGACAGACAGACAGACAGACAGACAGACAGACAGACAGACAGACAGACAGACAGACAGACAGACAGACAGACAGACAGACAGACAGACAGACAGACAGACAGACAGACAGACAGACAGACAGACAGACAGACAGACAGACAGACAGACAGACAGACAGACAGACAGACAGACAGACAGACAGACAGATACTGCAGAGGTATCCTTATTACAGGATAACGGGAGTGACGACCCCGCGGACCTCGAGTTGTCGCAGGTATGGAGAGCGTATCAAAAATAGGTACAGGAGCTCATAGAAGTTCTGCGTCAGGGCGAGTGGATGTCGCCCTTAAATAGGCATTCAACCACAGGGGTACCCTCAAGAGAGGAGTAGTTGAGAGAGTGACGTCTCCGTGGTTTCCCCCACGTCTCGTCGAGGATGTTTCATCCTGAAGCGGTGACAGATACATCTGGTGTATCTTATAGGAGTTACAAACCTCTGCCGAAAGGCATTAAGATCAAGCCCAGTACGGTCTTAATTATGGCATTCCTGGACTAACTATTATGATTCTGACATATCCCCCGGGCTGACAGATGTGATATTCTGAAACCTCAGTAGGCAGAAGTGAAATTCTGCTAAAATGGCTTTCGGTTTATATCACAACTGCCTTCCGTCCTATTAAAACTTGGCAAGTCTCAAGGTACGTTCGAAGTTTCGTCACCATTAAGTTGGCGGTGCAGGTTCGGATGTATTACCCGTTTAGCACGGATCTGGCTCTGGATTGGTTACCCATAAGGTCTCCTTTTCAACCCTTGCATGGCCTCCCTACATGCAAAGATAACCATGGGATCGTGAAATCGTGACTGCACATCGAGCGGAGATAGCGGCCTTGAGTTTGGACCCATAAGACATGAGTACAACCATCCAAAACCCCGCCGAAAAAAATATAAAAGAAAAAGATTTGAATAATACTGAGAGCAGTAGGAAGGAAACTGAAGAAGCACCAAACCCCTTCCAGAGAAGTTCGGTGATCACTAGATCACCTCAAGAAGTGGAAGCAGTTGGCATTGTAAATACTCCTGCTGCTAAAAATGCCGGAGGTGTTAGGAGTATCACAAACTTTTTAACACCAAGGACGTCAAACCCTCCTATAAATACTACGGAATCGATCCCAACTCCATCATTGGACTCGAGAAATGCGGTATTACGTGAGGAGATGAGCTATCTGAAAATGCTTAAGCAAGAAGAAGATAGAATCTTTGTTGCCCTGGGCAATAAACTAAGCGCAGTAAACGCAGTAGTTCTGCCGGCGAAGAATATACATAAAACGGTACGCGACAACCTTGCATGCGCCATAGTGCTCTACCAGCAACTGAGAGAGCAAAGGGAAGCCATTGCTAGAAACCCCATAGTAGAGGGGGAGAAGAAGAATACGAGGGAAATGAACTCAAAATGCGTTCAGGCCGACCTGACAGATTTTCCCAATACCACAAAGGAGTCGAGAAATAAGCGGTTACCATCAACCTCCCCGAAACAGGAGCGCATCATGAAGAAACAAAAAACAGCAGGCACCCTGGAAAACCAAAATGTTGAACAAGCGCAAGCCCTTAAAAACCCGGAGACAGCAGAAATTGTTGACAATCAAAATGATGATCAGGAAGATGAACCACCAAAACCCGCGAACTGGGAGATTGTCAAACATCGTAAAAGGAAGAAAAGAAAGATCCCAAAGAAAAAACGCGTGCCAATACGTGATCCTGGCGAAGCTCCTACTATAAAAACAGGAGATTCAAGATCGTATGCTGAAGTGATCAAGAAGATGATGAACAACGTAAACCCAACTGAAATAGGGATCGAAATAGACGGAATGAGAAGAACTAAAGCAGGAGAGTTACTGGTTAAATTTAAAAGAGGCGAGGGGCAAGCAGAAAAACTGAAAAACGTTTTATCCAACACACTCGGTGAAGATGTAACAATCAGATCTATTTCCAAGAATTGTATAATAGATATCAGAGATATGGATGAATCTACTGAAAAAAATGACGTTATAAATGCCTTAATAAAGGCTACAGAAGTAGAAGAAGGTACAATGTTTAAAATATTAAATATGAGAGAGTCCTATGGGAAAACGAAACAGGCTTTAGTTGAAATGCCTATAAACTATGCGCAAAAACTTACCTCAGAGGGAAAAATAAGAATTGGATGGCTTAAATGTAGAGTCAGAGTAAAAGAGCAAACCCGAACTTGCTTTAGATGTTTGGATCAAGGGCATCTTGCAAAAGATTGCAAAGGAATAGATCGAACAAATGTATGTAGAAAATGTTGTAAACCTGACCATAAGGCAAGAGAGTGTAAGGATAATCGAAGATGTATAATCTGCCAAGAAGCAGGACTACAGAACACTGACCATTTCATTGGAAGTGCCGTATGCGCAAGAAATAGAAGAAACACAAACAATCAAGATGCTTAATTTTATACAGGTCAATCTCGGTAACGGTAGAGAAGCACAAGATCTAATGCTTTATAAATTAGTGGAAAGCAACATTAATGTAGCTATTATAAGCGAACATTATAGAAAACCAGGTTCACAAACATGGTATGAAGATGCTACGCATCGTGCTGCAATAATTTTGATGAACAAAAACGTGTCAGTCAGCGAAGTGTGTGAGGAAAATAAAGGCTTTGTTTACGCCACCATAGGTGGCATTAGAATATATAGCTGCTACTTTTCCCCAAGCATGGATCTTGAGACTTTTACAGAAAGTATAAATACACTTGAAAGAAGTATTAGAACAGCTCGAAGACGAGTGATCATTGGTGGGGACTTCAATAGTAAGTCACCTGAATGGAACTCAAAGGTATTGGACAAAAGAGGATCTATACTTAGTGAAATGATTGCATCGCTAGGTTTAATGATATATAACGAGGGAAACAGTGCGACTTACAGAAATGGTGATAGAACAAGTGTCATTGATATAACTTTCGGAGCACCTGATTTATACAATCAGTGTATGAACTGGAGAGTACTTGAAGACCTTACCTTAAGTGACCATCAGTACATAACGTTTAGCATTGGCGGAAACGTCACGATGAACCCTGTAGATTTAAACCTCCCCAAATGGAACACAAGGAAACTGCATAATGAAAGATTCACTACGTCTCTACGGAAGGCTAAACAAAGAGGCTTTATACAAAACACAACCGAAGAAGGGGTATTAAAATTTACTACAGATACGATAACGAAGTGCTGCAATGCCAGTATGCCAAGAGTCAAAGAATACAACCAACGAAATAAACCAGTATACTGGTGGACGTCTGAGATAGGAGAACTTCGAAGGGAATGTATATCTGCAAGACGAGCCACTACACGCAACCCTACAGATGCCTCACTCAAAGAAGAATATAGAAAAACGCGAAGAATTCTCAAATTAGCTATTAAACACAGCAAGCGGGAAAGGTGGAAGGATTTGTGTAATGAAATTGACACAGACCCATGGGGAAAACCTTACAAAATTGTAATGAAGAAGATTGGAACCAGAAAACCCATACCTGGGATAAGAGAGCCGTCTTGGGCTGCCGAAATTGTATCTACACTATTTCCGCCTGATGAACAAGGTATGCTAAAAGCACCTAAACTGGTAACCAGTGGTAATTGTGTACCATTTAACTTTGAGGAGCTCCAAGGGGCATGCCTCAAACTAAAATGCAAGAAGAGTCCAGGACCTGATGGAATACCAAACGAGGTTTTGAAATTAACACAAGAAGTATGGCCAGATCTACTACTTAACACATTTAACGTTTGTTTTGAAAAAGGTATCTTTCCAAGCTCTTTGAAAACACAGAACTTGGTACTACTACGGAAGGGTGACAAACCACTTAATGAGGCTAGTTCATACAGACCTTTGTGTCTGTTAAATACACTAGGGAAACTGTTTGAGAGTCTTTTGTTACACAGATTAGAGGAAGAAGTGGAACGTTTAGGGGGAATTTCAACCAAACAATATGGTTTCCGTAAGGGGAAAAGTACATTAGATGCCGTAAAGGAAGTCGTGGAAATTGCAACGGCAGCAAAAACAGCAAAGGGGTTTTGTGCCATAATTACTTTGGATATTAAAAATGCTTTTAATTCAGTAAAGTGGGATGTCATATTGGATGCTTTTAAGAGAAAGGGCGTGGATGCCTTTCTTTATAACATGATAGTGGACTATTTGAGTGATCGTGTTCTAACGTATGAAACAGATGAGGGAGTTAAAAATTACAATATATCAGCGGGTATACCACAGGGATCGGTATTAGGACCATTTCTGTGGAATGTTATGTACGATGGACTCTTGAATATGGAATTACAAGATTGTACTACCTTAATAGGGTACGCTGATGATATTGCACTTGTTGTATGGAATTCTACACCAGAGGTGCTAGAAATCCTCATAAATGACAGTCTCAGCCGATGTGACAGATGGCTTAGAGCACATGGACTCCAATTAGCGGCGGCCAAAACTGAAGCAATTTTAGTTACAGATCGAAGAAGATTCAACGTGCCGGAGATAAGAATAAACGAGAACACGATATCTTTTGGGCGGAGTTTACAATACCTTGGTGTACAGTTAGATGACCGACTCAGTTTCAATAAACATGTTGAGAATATTCGTGACAAAGCTTTAAAAACTGCAGGAGCATTAACAAGAATAATGCCAAATGCACGAGGGCCAAAAGATGGAACAAGAAGGCTTATAAACAGCGTTATACATTCCCAAATACTGTACGCTGCTCCAGCTTTTGCAGGAACAATGGCGAGGAGGAATGCGAGGGAAAAATTACTGAAGCCACAAAGAATAAGTGCACTAAGAGTTATATCAGCCTACCGCACTGTATCTACCAGTGCCGCCCTTGTGCTGGCAGAGATCCCACCAATAGATCTCCTAGTAATGGAAAGAGCTGAAACCTGGAACAAACGAGCAGGTCCAGAAAATAAGAACCTTATTAAAAAAGAAGCAAGAAACAACTTAGTACTAAAATGGCAAGCACGCTGGGAAAGCGAAGAAAAAGGAAGATGGACATATAGACTCATACCAAACATTTCCAAATGGTTGGAGAGAAAACACGGTAATATAAATTATTACCTAACACAAGTTCTGACAGGCCACGGCAGCTTTAACAGCTACCTACAACGTTTCAGAATTAGAGACACAACAAGATGTGAAGATTGTGGCGCTGAAGAAGATAACGCTGAACATGTTTTATTTCATTGTTCAAAGTGGCATGATATAAGGCAAAATGTAAACAACAAAGTCGGTGTTACTTTATCACCGGAAAACTTAATAGATGAAATGTTAAAATCGGAAACAAAATGGAAGTTGTGTGATTCATTGATAAGTCGCATAATGAAGGAAAGATGTCAGAGAAGACCGAACCCCTAATCTCGGAAGAGGACAGGGGACTAGGAGCTCAAAATATAGCAGGAGGAAAACTTGAGAGTTAAACAACCATCCGACCTGATGAAATGCTAACATAGTCCCGGGATGGATCGGGAAGATATCGTGGGGCCACTAGATGATAGCGCGCTATCACTACGTCCAAAAAAAAAAAAAAAGACAGACAGACAGACAGACAGACAGACAGACAGACAGACAGACAGACAGACAGACAGACAGACAGACAGACAGACAGACAGACGGACATCGCTAGATCGACTTAGAATCGATCAAGGATCATTAATATATATACTTTATGGGGTCCTAAACCAATATTTCAATGTGTTACATACGGAATGACAAACTTATATATACCCTCTATCACTAGAGTGGAGGGTATAATTAATTTTTTTATCGAAGTTCGAGGGTTATAATGACCGTATTTGGCTTAAATTAAGTTTAAAATGTCTTAAACTTAGGAAAAACGCATTTTTTTGCAAATTTCAAATAGCGATCTTTCGAAAACCGTTAGACCGATTTATACTTTTTTTTTCAAAATCTCCACTACTTGTCCCCGTTATGCTTTAAAGTTTAAACACTCTTTCCATTGTTTGATTTAAATTAAGTATAAGTTTTTTGCTCTTTTTTTCAGCAATAATTTATTTCTTTTGTGTATTTTTATAAGTACAATTCTTTATTTACATTGAAGCATTTTTATTCTTGAAGTGTCTGCAAAAAATAATTTCGTTTTATTTCAAGGTAAACAATAGTTTATTTTATTTTAGTATTTTTTTTTTTCCTAAAAATATGTAGTCTGTTTTGTGGTTTTTCCATTTAATTTGATTATTTATTGTTTTAGCAAACACAAATACAAAAGAGAAAACTTGTTGATTTTTTAAAATACTCCTAGGTGTAGAAGAAAATTTAAGTTGTAATTTATTTGTGTATTATTGAAAATATGTTTCGTTTTGTTTGGAATAATGAATGAATGGTAGATTGAATTTAAAAATCTCCTCAATGAATTTTGTAAATGTGATTTTAGATAGAGTCTGCATTTTTATAATAAATTTCTTTTAGGTTTTGACACTCAATGTGTGTTTATATCATACCACCGCACAATGCCACATTTGGCCAATCTAGGACGACAAAAATCCAATTTTAATTATATTGACTTGAAATTCGGTATAAATGATAGTTTTGACTTCAAAAATAATATTATGAGAAATATGGGAGGCCGGTTAGGGGCCACGCCCAGCGGTTAGACAACTGACACGCCCACTTTTTTAAAATATGTTTAAAAAATATGTAAAAACAAGGTTTACATATCGCCCCACCGTAGTCGGCGTCGCAGACGGTCGTAAAAGTTAGCCGTTGAAATAAGTACTATGGATATTGGTCAATATATGTATCTGAAAAAGTCCGGCGACCAATACGGACCAAAAACAAAAGTTCTATTCCATAAAAAAAAAAATATATCGTGAACCTATATTCAAAATATGCCAACTCAAATTTGACCGAAATGAGTTTCCGATGGCAAATAGCTTCCCTATGTAATACCTATCTGTCATAAAAATTTCAGAGCAAAAAAATAATTTCTTGTCGTTTTACATCATTTTTGTTATTCTGCTAACTCAAAGTACATACATATTTTTTTGGTGAAAATAAATGCCAACTCCCATTGTAAATTTCCAAAAATTTTTCAAAATTTTTTTTTAAAAAAATTAGATGACATATCTTATTGCATTTACCATGCTGAACACGAATCTTGTAAATATTTTGATATCTAATGACTTGTTCTCGAGATATTGCCATTTTGAAAATATCGGTAAATAGTGTTTGCAAAAAAAAAAAATTGCTTATATTTATGTAACTTCCAAACTATTTATAAGATTGAAACATTATGCGTAGGGCAAATAAAGTCAATGATATAAGCTCTCAAAATAGCTAGTTTGGAGTGACTCTATTACAATACAGCGTGAGTTACAGAGTGCCAAAGTTGACCACCCTGAGATTAAATGGCTTTCGGAGCTAGTAACTTTAAAAATATGCTAAAATTTTTAATTTTTTTTCAGTTTTTGCAATTACCGTACTAAGGATAACAAAAACCAAAAAAAAAAAAAAAAATAAAAATTTTTCAAAAAAAAATTTATTTTTATTTTCCGACAAAATATGCCAACTCTAAAAAAAAAATATTTGTTTTTTGTCATAGTAATAAATGCCAACTGTGAAAAATACGCAAACAAGTGCAAAATATAAAATTTTTGGCATATGTAAAAATTATTTAGAATATTTAAACCATCTTATGGAAGGTACATTGTTTTTTGCGAAATAACTAGTTTTTTAGCTCTCCTGAACAGTAAGCTTTTTCGAGTTGGCATTTATTGAATATAATTCGATGATATAATTTTCTTTTCAAAAATTTGTATTTTGTTAAAAATTTAATAAAAAAATAGAAAAATCTGTAAAAAATTAACAAAAAAGAGTGGATTAATATCTATTTTTGTTTAAAAGTTACAACAGATTTAACTCGACTTAATTTATGCGAAATAATGTACACTAGTTACAGGATTGTACAAGATGCAACTTTAAGCACCCACCTGTTAGTACCGAACAGAATTATCGTTCTTATATGATTATTTCCGTGCTATTAGGAATGTTCTTTAATACATACAATCATATCATGAAAACCGGGGAATTATTTTTTTTATTTTTGTCGTGCTAGATTGGCCAAATGTGGCACTGTGCACCGGGTCGTTTTATTTTCGTTGGTTTTTATGAAAAAGCTAGATTTCGTTGTAGCATAATTTTAGGCATTTAGTAAAAATATGATCCTGAAAATAAAATCCAGCAAAACTATGACATTTGTTATTTTTTTTAAGAACGAACTAAATTTTAAATAATTTTTGTTATTTGTTTTTGAAATTTAACAAAATTTAGTGTTTTATTCGCATTTTAAATAACGCATTTTAAATATGGTGTGCTCCACAACAGACGTCCGACACACGTCAGTGACTTAGAATCGATCAGTGATCAATAATATACAATTTAAGGGGTCGTAGACCCATATTTCGATGCGTTACGTACGGAATGACAAAGAGAATATACGTCTTGTTAATAAATGATACCCAGACTTTTTACACAAAAATGGGAATAAAAAAAGGGCCTGACATTGTCTGGACTTTTTTCTTTTAAATAAGAGCTGATATCCTATACTTTTTTAAAATCCACAAAACTAAATCCAACTATTACTAACTTAATATTTGTGGTCCATTAAATGTGGAAAATATCCCAATTTCTGAACCTTTTCTCCGTTTCGCTCTAAATTGCTTAATTTTTGAGATACGGTAATAAGGGGACTGAAAGGATCTTTAGAATCTTAAAAACTGGATAGCTTAAAAATTATTAATCAGACGGCTTTCGGGTATTTTGCGGAAGTGTTCTACGAGTCAAGAGCTACAAAAATTACGTTTGACCTTATCTCGTGTTGGCAGTATTTACCGAGATATGCATATATAAAATCTCGGGAATTTCAAATTTTAGATCTAAAATTAGGGCCCCGACAGATATGTAGAGCTAGACTAGTCCATATTTTTCTTTGCAGTCTTTCTTTCGAAAATTTCATCCGTTTCGCTCTATCTCGCTTAGTTTTCGAGATATCGCAATTTTTAATTTTTAACTAAATAATAAGTTATTTACTAAATTCTAAGAAGATATTAACTAATTCTAAGAAGTAAACTTCCTCAATTCTAAGGAGAGAAATACAATGAAGTTTTTTTAGTAAATTTTAACAAAACTTGAACTAATTGTAAGTTGTTTTTAAAGAAATATGTCTAAAAAATAAAGATACGATTCTTAGATTTGTGGAGAATTTCTTTGGCAGTAAGCATTTTTTTCCTTATATTAAAAAACTCCATTTAAAGAAAACTCTGAACTATTTTTAAGTAAATGAACTAACTTTTTTCCTCATAGTTAAGAAAATTTCTTATTTTTTAGTTAAATTTTACTAAATTTTAGGAAAATTCATGATCAACTTTTTATTTATGTCTTTTTTCAGTGTAGGATCAATATTTCTGGTACACTCAAAAAAAAAAAAACTGTAAAGTTTGCAAAAAAATTTAGTTAACTTGAAATAAAAAATCACCTGATTTTGGGCCTACTAAATTTCTAGTTAATTAAACTAAAAATAGTTAGCTAACTTTTCGTACACTCAAAATAAATTCTCTGTCCAATCAGCAGAAAAGTCTGCTGAAAATACACCTATTTTGAGCCATATGAGAAATCTGCTGATTTTAGCAGACGCGGTTTGCTAAATTTCTGTAGTGATAACCTGTGGCGGTGTTCTATAACTCTCGAATCGAAAGATTTCTCACATGAAACATGAAAAACGAAACAAAAACATCGTGAACCGGTACAAAACCTGACTTTTCGCATTCGACTGTTTCTGTAATTTTGTTATGCGGAAACTTTCTGTAAAATATGATTTTTTTCAAAATTATTGGAAAGATGTGAGAAAAACTGTTTCTGTAAACCAATTGATCGAAAACTTTTGAAGTTGAAGTGTCAAAATCACTCACATTTAAAAATGGTGCGATATTTCGAAAATTAAACAACTTTTGAGTTATAATAAATAAAAAACAATATTTTTCAGGGAACCAAAATAACTATTATGGACATTTTTGATTTCCAAAAATTGCGCATTTTTAATAGTTATTTATAAAAATTGAAAATAATAATTATCAACAAAATAACTATTAAATAACTATTATTTTATAATAGTTATTTTGTATCCTTTGTAGCTGAAAATGAAGTGATATCCTTTTTTGGAAGGATATTTTCTGAAACTAAATAATTCGTTAAAAAACTTACTTTTTTGCAAATAATGAAGTGACCATGGCCCGATTTATAAAAATTACTTAGGTCCATAACTATTATTTTACAATAAAAAAAATATTAATTGGGAATTAATAGTTATCCATAAGAAATAAAATAAAAATTGACCTATAATAGTTATGACATAAGTAATTCACCATAAAACTTATAATAGTTATGTCCTTGATATTTTTTTCAAGAAAATACTATCAACTAATATTATTAATGATATACTACACATTATTTTCATAAGTTAATTTATTATTTCATTTTTGTTTGCCAATGTTACGAAAGGTGTTTAAAAAAAATGTGAAATTGCGTTTTTTTTTGTTGTGATTTTTATTATTTTCTCGCCTTATTTACATTTTTGACAGCTGATTTGGAATATTACAATAAAAATGCTGCCGTTTTCGCATTGATATACAGAAACAAATTTTTTTCCAGAATCGAGAAACGATGGAATTTTTTGTTTCATACTTTTCGATGCGAAAACTTTTCGCATAAATTACAGAACACCCCCACTGGGTTGAATCAGCAGAAAAATCTGCTAATTTCGGCTAAGAAATTGATGATTCAAGCAGAAAAATTTTAAATTACACCTAGTTTGAGCCAATTGATATATATGTTTTCTGTAAAAATATCTTTTTTCAAAATAACAGTTTTGTATAAAATTGGAAAAAATATATATATATACATATATGTATTTAACAACTTTACAAAATTCTTAACATGAACGAACAAGAAAAAAATAACGGGATGTTGAAATAGACACGCATGAAAGAATAGAAAGCAAAAATAACACAACATACACACTTATAATAAGAAAACAAAATAAAACAAATAAAAAAACACACATATGAAACAAATGAAAAAAAAAGTAGCAAAACACAAGGTTGGTTTTGAATTTTGTATTGAACGCCGTACAATGTACGGTTTGCTTGCATGAACTGAAGAACTTCTCTTCTTGAAAAGCAGCAACAAACTGGCAAGCTGAAAAAATATCTCTGTATGAATTTTTTGTTTGTGTTCTTTTGCATTATATATTATTAAAGCTGACATATTTTGTGATGAATTTAAGCGGGAGCTATTTATATTCGTCTACTATAATTTTTAGATAGTGACATTTGATTTTTATTTTTGCGAGACCGACATTTAAAAAAATACTTAAAAAAATATAACAAAAAATATCTGTCAAATTAGCAAAATAATCTGCTGAAAATCTGCACAAAAACTTTGTGAAACTTAGCAGACAGAATCAGCAAAAGTTCTGCAAAATTTCTGTTGTTTTCAGAAATTGAATAGCAGAGAATTCTGCTAAAATATTCATTTCAGCAGAAAAATCTGTTAAAAATTTGTTATCCTAAATTGAAAGTCATTTTACAGATTTTTTGACAGAAATTTTCTTTTGAGTGTAGAATGAATGTAGCAAAAAAAAAAAAACGTAACTTTAACTAAAAATTTACCTGAAAATTTCGTAACATTTTTATGTACATATTTACAAAAAAATTAGTTGAATTCAGCTAGGTTGTAAGTGGCTGCTGACGTTTTACGTCAACACACGTAGACTCTGAGGTCCATTGTGATAAAAATTCAGTTAAAATTTTTGTTACTTTTCGTAAACTAAAATTAACAAAATATCTTGTATTTTTTTTTTACATTTTTAGGTTGACATTTTTTTTTATTTCACCGAACACTTTAAACACTAACACTTCACTAATTTTTTTCTATTTTTTCACAGCATTAAGTTCAGCTTAAGTAGAACTTATGAGATTTGCATAGGAGGCTCCACAAGAAATTTCTTAAATAGTAATCACTCTTTTCACTTAACAAATATGTTACGAAAAATCAGCAAATTAATTAGTAAAAATTCGTTAACTCAGTTTTAAAGTCAACAAAAAAAATTAATTAAAAATTTATTCAAAACTAGTATTTTCGTAAATTGAACTTAACTAAAAAAATAGTTAAAACGCTGAGTTTTACTAAAAATTTGCTAAAAAGCTAGTTAACTCAACTTAATTAAAAAAAAAATTGTTAACTTTACAGTTTTATTTTATTGAGTGTAATTCAACTAGAATCCTCGTAATAAAAACTTTGTTGTAAAATTAAATTTTTTTTGTAAAATAACCTTTCAAAATGGTAGAATACAATTACGAAAATAAACTTGTAAAATTACCAATAAAACAGTGGTTCTCGTTTGAGCAAAGTACAAGATTTTTTGTTAAAAAACATGGAAAATTGTTAAATATTGGTAGAACGGGATTACAAGGCATTTTACCAGGCGATTTACCAGTTTATTTTTTTGAGTGTATTTTTTTTTTTTATAATAATAGTTTTGATCACATGATCAATTATTTTTATTTATTCTTTCTATTTATTTACAACTCATTTTTAATAAATTCCACCTAATCGAGAACTGGTAACAATGACCGTCGTCTCGTTGTAGCGAAAAAAACCAAGGGTTCTGGTGGGAATCGAACCCACGACCCCCACGTTCAAAGGCTAGCACGCTACCAACTAGCCTACGGAGCCCCCTTTTTTTGAGTGTATAAACAATTTTTCGATCCAAGACATTTTGCATTCATTTTCCATGTAAAATTTTGCGCTGAAACCGAAAATGAAGTTCAAACTTTTTAAATTTTCAACATTTTAAAAAAGTAGTTTTACTAAAATAAAAATATCTTCGTACCAAATCGGTGGAATTATTTTTTTTTACTTTTTTTCAAAACTTCTGTAAAATTGAAGCAACATTGTCGATTTATCGATTAATTGTTTTTTCTGTGGAAATTTTTTTTTTCAACAAATTTTTTTTTTTTTTTTGCAAATAATCATGGCCGAATTTATCTTCTTTACTAAAAATTTTCTATATTTTTCGCTATTTTTCAGTTTACTTTTTAACCACAGCATATGCACTTTCTACCAGTTTTGGTACCAGTCCATTTCAAACCAGTCTTAGGATAACTTCTTTAATGCTGTCCATCATTTCACAGCCTCATTTAGCATTCTTACTTGCGTTATAATAATAAATTTTATCCATTTTTTAAAAATCTCAAAAAAAACAACATCTTTAAGTTTAACTAAAGCATTCTCTTTGAAATTCAATTCAATTTAATTTTAAACAAAATCTCAAAAAATTACTAAAATTTTCTTATATAACACTAAAAAACTTTATTATGAAAAGCAAAAAAAAAAAAAAAAAATAGCAAAAAAAGAAAATCTTTATAAAGACATCATGATGTGGCAACAAGTTAAGTAACATTTACCGCAATACGTTCATTTCAACCAAAAATTGTCGAGGGTGGCTGCCTGTTGGATATGGTTGAAATGGTTGTGCAATGGTAGTGGAAGACGGAATTAAGGAAAATGTAAAAGAAAACCATGTGTTACTAAATACTAGAAAACAGCATGAATACAATAATGGCAAACCATGAGTAAAATTATTTTCAATGCCAACAAAAACACAAGTGGTGAGTGAAGAAAACCTCAGACCACATTTAAACATACTATAAGACTGTCGTACATACTTACTAACTTACTTGTTTAGTACATGAATATTCGAATGAGATTATTACGTTTTATAATACGGGGTAAAACCTACATGTAAAGAAATTTATCTACGTATTTTATTTTTTCTTCCGAAAAACTGTTTCAGATTTTTATATTTAAATTCTTAGACATTTGTCCTAAAAAAAGGTCTCAGTTTGTTAGATATTTTGGATATATGTATTTTCAGAAGCGCGAAAAAAATCGGAGAATTTTTTTATGCGAAAATGTCTTTGAGTTGAGTTGAGTTGGGTTGAAGGTGGGTTGTACAAGCCTAAAAGAAAGCTAGGCTAGTCCATGGCGCTTAGACTTAAAATAGTCCATTGTACCGTACCCACGAAAATGTCTTAGAATCTGAGATTTTTCTATACGAAAAATGTATTAGAATCTAAAAATTTTTCTATTCGAAAAATGTTTCAGAATGTAAGAATTTGTCTATAAAAAAATGTCTCAGAATCTGAGAATTTTTTTTACACGAAAAATGTTTCAGAATATGAAAACTTTTCTATATAGAAAAATTCTCAGATTCTGAGACATTTTTTATAGACAAATTCTTACATTCTGAAACATTTTTAGATTCTGAGACATTTTCTATAGGAAAAAATGTCGGAATCTGAGATTTTTTTCTATAAGAAAAATGTCTGAGAATCTAAGACTTCTTCTATAAGAAAAAAGTTTCAAAATCTAAGATTTTTTTATAAGAAAAATATCTTAAAATCTGACACTTTTCTTGTACGCAATATGTTTCAGAATCTGGCAATCTGAAAACTGTCTCAGAGTCTAAAAATTTTTCTGTACGAAAAATGTGTCAGAATCTGAGAATTTTGCAATACTAAAAATTTCTCAGAATCTGAGAATTTTTCTATTCGAAAAATGACTTAGAATCTGAGAACTTTTCTAAACGAAAAATGTGGCAATCTAAGATTTTTTTCTATAAGAAAAATCTCTGAGAATCGGAAACTTTTTCTAAAAAAAAAATCTCAAAATCTAAGATTTTTTAACTTGATAATGTTTTATCATGATAATGTTTTTAGGCTGGTGTCTAATTTTAAAAAAGTTGCAGGACGCCACCTCAGTTTGACTATATAAGCTAACAATTAACGAAAAAGAAAACAAGAATTACTATTTTGATTTTTAAAACCAAAAATTTTAATAACTTGGGTTTGTAACTTGGATAAAAATTCACCTCGTGGTAAATAAAACGGTTTTTCACCAGCTGGTAAATAAAAAGTAACAAAATTATTATTATTTCATCAATTTTTTTTTTTCATAAATTTTTTTTCATCAATTTTTTTTCCATCAAATTTTTTTTTCATCACAAATTTTTTTCATCAATTTTGTGATTTTTTCATAATTTTTTTTTTTTTTATCAAACTTTTTTCATCATTTTTTTATCAATTTTTTTTATCAAATTTTTTTTTTCATCAAATTTTTTTTCATCAAATATTTTTTTCATCAAATTTTTTTTTCATCAAATTTTTTTTTTTTTTTTTTGTCAAATTTTTTTTTTTTCATTTATTTTATTTTTTCATCAAAAATTTTATTTTTTCATCAAAAATTTTTTTTTCATCAAAAATTTTGTTTTCCATCCAAATTTTTTTCAGCAATTTTTTTGTTTTCATCAATTTTTTTTTTCATTCATTTTTTTTTTTTCATAAATTTTTTTTCACAGTTTTGTTTATTATCATATTTTTTTCATCAATTTTTTTTATCAAATTTTTTATTATCAATTTTTTCTCACCAAAATTTTTTTTTTTCATCAAGTTTTTTTTTACATCAAAAAATTTTTCTTTATATCAAAAAAATTCATCAAAAGTTTTTTTCATCAAAATTTTTTTCACCAAAAATTTTGGGTTTATTAAATTTTTTTAATTTAATATTTTTTGTAAATTTTTTTCTCACCGAATTTTTTTTTCATCAATTTTTTTTAAATCAAAAAATTTTTCTTTTTATCAAAAAAATTCATCAAAAATTTTGGGTTCATTAAATTTTTTTAAACATAGTTTTGTTTTTCGTGAAAAAGATCCTTTTTTTTTTACCAAAAACTACATTTTCACCTAGTCTAAGATTTTCGCATAAAAATGTTCCATTTGTTTATCAAATGTACATAAAACAAGTGAGAGTGTTATATTCTTTGGTGCCGGATCTTTTATACTCTCCAAAATGTAAAAACACTTTTTTGCACTTATTTTTGCACTCACTTACGAAATGTACAGCTCTTTTAGTTATTTAATGGGGTCCTCGACTGATATTTCAATCCGTTTTACATGTAATAGCAAAGTAATATAACATTATTTTTTCTAAAAAAACTTTGCTTTGGCAAGTACACCCAAATCTTCCGCGAAACACTATCATGATTTAATGTTTTGGGTAAGAGTACAAAATTCGCAGGCATTTTTAAAGGAAAGTTTGTCTCAAGGTTTATGAAATGGTTAAAGATTTTTTTTTTTAAATTTCTTGAACTTAGGAAAAACCCGAAATTTTGATATCTCGAAAACCGAAAATTTATTTTCATAAAGAAAAAATACTTGTTAGTACCTGTAAATGGCTGCCCTAGTTATAACATTTACAAACTGTTTTTTTAAATCTATATTAAAGTGGTCTAAAATTGCAAATTTTCTTATATCAGATAGCGGACCAGAACGAAATTATGTGGCTTATAATATTTTTTGTAAAAACAAAATGTGTATTCGATTACCAAAATGTTCTACTATTTTGACTACAATTGAAAAGTTTTCTTTACTTTTTGTATTCAAAATTTCTTACTGTAGCAGAATTAGTAAAAAAATTGTAAATTGTAGTAAGGACCTAAATCCAACGGGCCAAAATATTTAGATTTTTAAATTTTCCTTAAAACTTTTCAAAAACATAATTGCCAAATGGTCACACATAAATTTCATAAACAAAAAATACCACCAGGACCTTAAAGAACTTTTTAGAACTTTCTAAAACATAAATTTTTTATTTATTTAATAATTATTTCATAAAAATTACTTGTTCATCTTACTATGTCCAGCGAAAAAAACATGTGTCCCATAAATTTCTGACTAGGTTGTATTGATAGCCCTATATGGAACTGAGAAAATTTGTTCTTTGGTTTTTCAAATTTTCAAAACCAATGCTTTAGAATCGTGGCTAAATATTGAAAATATGGTAAAATTTGTGCCGAGTTGCCTTGATTAAACATTTTTTAAATTAATACGGAATGTACCACAATCACAAAAATTTTCAATTTTGTATATATTTAGAACCCATTCTGAAATTTTTAATTGAGTAAAAAGTCAATTTATCAATAATCCGGCCACTTTTTTTTATTTTATACCCTCCACTTAGTGATAGAGGGTATATATAAGTTTGTCATTCCGTTTGTAACTCATCGAAATATCGGTCTGAGACCCCATAAAGTATATGGGGCATTCCATGCCAAATCACTCACTTTTAGGCCCGACCCCCTTCGATTAATTTTATTTTTGGATATGTTTTAGTACGTATTAAATGCAACTTGCAGCCAAATTTTCAGCCTTTTATACCAAGGTGGTGTTGAGTAATCAATTTTTCAAAATGGCGATTTTTTCCAAAAAATGAAAAAATTTAAATTTTCAATCAATTTTGACCAGTAAAAAATATAGATATTTTAAAAAAAGTTGGACAACGTTTTGTTGGTATTTAAATGTAGTTTTAGAAAAAAAATGTGAAAAAATTATTTGAAGTAATTATCACTTATTTTTTGACGTTTAAAAATTAAAATCGACTTTTTGAAAAAGTCCGAAACCTTCGATTTTTTTGTAAAAAACTATAAGAATTCTACTCTAAATTATGCAACTTTTAAGCCATAACTCGAGATGTGATCACAATTCTTTCTATTTTTTTTTTAATTTTTAAAATTGCACCTTTTATGTTTTGGCTCTGATTTATTTTATATGGAGCTCCAAAAAAAAAATGGTAGATACTGACCCTAACTTACCCTAAATATATTCATTTGGAGGTAAATATACGTCTCACAAAAATTTGGGACGATCGGACATGTGTAAGGCGCTTAGCATGGTCCTTGAAGTTTAAAAAACGGATTACAAGGAAAAATATGAATTTTTTTCTGTTTTCGCAATTTCTTTGGTATTTTAAGTTAAGTTTTAATTCAAGTGATTACAGAATTATGATGTGGAGTAAAATGCCTTTCTAATAAGGTACTAAAAACTAAAATCGGTTGAAAATCAGCCAAGTTATTACAACTTCCCCAGGCATCTAGCGTGTGCCATACAACTTGATTAAAAAATACGAGGCCCTTTTTTTAAATTTATTGAAATTTTCTACTGTAATAACATTTTTTCATTATTCATGTTTTAGTGTAATATTTTTTTGACTTTTCCAAATTTTAAAACAAAAAAAATATTTTTTTTTTTAAAATAGAGATTTCGAAAGGGTGTGGAAAATGCAGGCATTTTTAGCACTAATTTAAAAAATGTTAGCAAAACACAATATGAAAAATACTTGTCATCTAATAACATTTAAACTTGAAGAATAAAAAAATGTTATTACAGTAGAAAATTTCAATGAATTTCAAAAATCGGATTTTATTGATTAATCAAGTTGTCTGCCACACGTTAGATGCCTGGGGAAGTTGTAATAACTTGGCTGATTTTAAACCGATTTCGGTTTTTATGACCTTAATAGAGAGACATTTTACTCTACATTTCAATTCTGTAACCATTTGAATTCAAAATTAACTAAAAATACCAAAAAAATTAAGAAAACAGAAAAAAATGCATATTTTCCCTTGTAATCCGATTTTCAAACTTCAAAGTCGATGCGGCACGCCTTACCCATGTCCGATCATCCTAAAATTTTCTGAGACGTATTTTTACACCCAAGTTAATATATCTAGGGGAAGTTACGGTCAATATTTTCCAAATTATTTTTTTTGGAGCACCATATAAAATAAACCAGAGTCAAAAAAAAAAAAAGTGCAGTTTTCAAAATTTGAATAAAAATAGAACGAATTACGATCACATCTCGAATTATGACTTAAAAGTTGCGTAATTTAGAGTAGAAATTTTTGACATTTTTTAAAAAAAATCGAAGGTTTCGGACTTTTTCAAAAAGTCGATTTTAATTTTTATACGATAAAAAACAAGAGATAATTACTTCGAATAATTTTTCATATTTTTTTTCTAAAACTACATTTAACTACCAACAAAATGTTGTCCATCTTTTTTTAATATATCTATATTTTTTACTGGTCAAAATTGATTAAAAATTTAATTTTTTTCATTTTTTGGAAAAAATCGCCATTTTGAAAAATTGATTACTCAACACCACCTTGGTATAAAAGGCTGAAAATTAGGCTGGAAGTTGCATTTAATACGTACTAAAACATATCCAAAAATAAAATTAATCGAAGGGGGTCGGGCCTAAAAGTGAGTGATTTGGCATGGAATGCCCCATATATATTCATGATGCCCGATCGATTTTAAGACATTCTAGCGATGTCCGTCTGTCCGTCTGTCTGTCTGTCTGTCTGTCTGTGGAAAATGCTCTCGCGGACAAAATATTGCATAGAGATTACTGAAACTTAACGTATATATTGGAAGTTCTCCCGAGAAGTTTGGTATTGCATTTGAGCGATATCGGTTCAGCGGTTCAAAAGTTATGAACGAAAATGTAAGCACACCTCAAAAATTTCAGTACATTCAACATAACCTAAAAATACAAAATGCTTTAATTCGATTTCTGGTTGACATATGTGAACATAATTGAACACCAAATGGTATTTAAACAAGTACGAACATATTTTTTGACAAAAAAAAGAAAAAAATAGCGGATTTTTTTTTTTTTGCCAAAATTTTTTTCGCGGAAATTTTTTTTCAATTTTTTTTTTTTTCAAAAGTAATTTCCTTTTAAATAAAGTTGTTTGCAATTATCTTTTTTAAATTGTGGAGGGTATCACTACATTCGGCATGGCCGAATTTAACTTTTTTACTTGTTTTTTATTAATTTTTTTCATCAATTTTTTTCATCAATTTTTTTCATAAATTTTTTTCATCAATTTTTTTTATCAAATTTTTTCTCACCAAAAATTTTTTTTTTCTTTATATTTTTTTTTCATCAAATTTTTTTTTTACATCAAAAAATTTTTCTTTTCATCAAAAAAATTCATCAAAATTTTTTTTCACCAAAAATTTTGGGTTTATTAAATTTTTTTAATTTTTTTTTTTTGTAAATGTTTTTTCTCACCGAAATTTTTTTTTTTTTTCATATTTTTTTCATCAATTTTTTTACATCAAAAAATTTTTCTATTAAAAAAAATTCATCATAAACTTTTTTCAACAATTTTTTTTTCACCAAAAATTTTGGGTTCATTAAATTTTTTTAAACATAATTTTGTTTTTTGTGAAAAAAAATTCTTATTTTTACCAAAACTACATTTTTACCTTGTCTAAGCTTTTCGCATAAAAATTTTCCATTTGTTTAACAAATGTACATAAAACAAGTGAGTGTGTTATATTCTTTGGTGCCGGATATTTTATACTCTCCAAAATGTAAAAACACTTTTTTGCACTTATTTTTGCACTCACTTACGAAATGTACAGCTCTTTTGGTTTTTTAATGGGGTCCTCGATTGATATTTCAATTCGTTTTGCATGGAATAGCAAAGTAATATAACATTATTTTTTCTAAAAAAAACTTTGCTTTGGCAAGTACACCCAAATCTTCCGCGAAACACTATCATGATTTAATGTTTTGGGCAAGAGTACAAAATTCGCAGGCATTTTTAAAGGAAAGTTAGGAAAACCCCGAAATTTTGATATCTCGAAAACCGAAATTTTATTTTCATAAAGAAAAAATACTTGTTAGTACCTGTAAATGGCTGCCCTGGATATTACATTTACAAACTGTTTTTTTAAATCTATATTAAAGTGGTCTAAAATTGCAAATTTTCTTATATCAGATAGCGGACCAGAACGAAATAATGTGGTTTATAATATTTTTTGTAAAAACAAAATGTGTATTCGATTACCAAAATGTTCTACTATTTTGACTACAATTGAAAAGTTTTCTTTACTTTTTGTATTCAAAATTTCTAACTGTAGCAAAATTAGTAAAAAAATAGTAAATTGTAGTAAGGTAATCCAATGGACCTAAATTCTTAGATTTTTTAATTTTCCTTAAAACTTTTCAATTGCCAAATGGTCACACATAAATTTTTCAAAACTAAAAAATACCACTTGGACCTTAAAGAACTTTTTAGAACTTACTAAAACATAAATTTATTATTTATTTAATACTAGCTCGCCCGCCGGCACTTCGTTACCGGTTATATTGAATACCGGATAATAGAAAGATCAGGATTACCCTACCGATTTCAAAAAATGACTCATATGTAGTCTTTGTTGTATTTAATTGTGGACGTTTAAGTCTTTCATAAAATAATATTTCATTGAATAACTTAAACAATAAAATTTGAATAATTTCGGTGGTACGTTGTCATGTACGTTCCTGTGAAAAAAATGTTGACAATTTTCGAGCCCTTATATCGGTATTTTGGATCTTGAGTGAATAAAAATTTCAGTGAAAAAAGAAATTGGAATAAAAAAATTTTGGGTAAAAAAACATATGGAGAGAAAAAATATGGAGTTAAAAAGTTTAATACAAAAATTTTAGTAAAAAGTATTATTCTATATTGTTCCCCGCTATATTCCATTTCGTTCCCCGTTCTACTCCACTTCATTTCCAATTCAATCCCCATGCAAGTTTCATTCCTCTCCATATAATATGAAATGAAAAGTGCTATTGTATTTATCTTATATATACTGCACATCAAATTTTGAGTTTCTAGGCTTTAATAGTTAGATAGGTAGAAATAACCATTTGCCACCTTTACCACTTAAAATTAAATTTTCAAAAAACCTTTTTTTTCCGAACCGTTATTTCAAGAAATATAAGAAGTACCAAACTTACACTTATTTATGCCCTTTAAGACTCTTAGAAACAGAATTTCCAAAAAGTACTTTTTCCAAAATATTTTTTCACTAAATAATGCATCATTCAAATTTTTACTGCCTAGGATCATTATTTCAAGAAGTATAAAAAGGATAAAAAAAAACACTTTTATACACCTCTAGAAACGGAATCTTTTAAAAATACTTTAGCATAGCAGATTGTTTTTTTTTTTTACCGAAGGACACATTCCAAAATTCAAGCTTCTAAGACAATTATTATAGAAAAAAAAATAGTACCAAAATTACACATTATTACCCCCTTAGAAACGGAATTTCCAAAAAGTACTTTTTCCAGAATGTTTTTTTTTTCACCGAAGGATCCTACATTACAAATTGCAATTATCTAGGAATATTTTTTCAGCAAATATTAAAAGTACAAAAAGTATACTTTTTAACCCCGTTAAGAAACGGAATTTCCAAAAAGTATTTTTCCCAAAATTTTGGTTTTCACAGAAGAATTTTACATCCAAAATTTTAAGTTTCTAGAACCATTACGTCAGAAAATATTAAAATTACCGGAAGTACACTTTTCTTTAGCCATTTTACCCTACTAAGAAGCGGAATTTCCAAAAAGTATTTTTCCAGAATGTTTTTTTACCGAATGATCCTACATTACAAATTTCAAGATTCTAAGGCCATTACTTCCGGAAATTAGAACGTACCTAAAGCTTAAATTTTTACCCGTTCCACCCCGTAAGAAAAGGAAATTTCAAAAATTACTTTTTCCAGAATTTGTTTTCACTTCCTACATTCCAAATATCAAGTTTCTATGATCATTATTTCAGGATATATAAAAAGTACCATAAGTACCTTACTTTTTGTAAAAGGTACTTTTTATAAAAGGTACTTTTTATAAAAAGTACTTTTTATAAAAGGTACTTTTTTAAAAGGTACTTTTTATAAAAGGCACTTTTTATAAAAGGTACTTTTTGTAAAAGGTACTTTTTGTAAAAGGTACTTTTTATAGAAGGTACTTTTTATAAAAGGTACTTTTTATAAAAGGTACTTTTTATAAAATGTACTTCTTATAAAAGGTACTTTTTATAAAAGGTACTTTTTATAAACGGTACTTTTTATACAAGGTACTTTTTATAAAAGGTACTTTTTATAAAAAAGGTACTTTTCATAAAAGGTACTTTTTATAAAAGGTACTTTTTATAAAAGGTACTTTTTATAAAAGGTACTTTTTATAAAAGGTACTTTTTATAAAAGGTACGTTTTATAAAAGGTACATTTTATAAAAGGTACTTTTTATAAAAGGTACTTTTTATAAAAGGTACTTTTTATAAAAGGTACTTTTTATAAAATGTACTTTTTATAAAAGGTACTTTTTATAAAAGGTACTTTTTATAAAAGGTACTTTTTATAAAAGGTACTTTTTATAAAAGGTACTTTTTATGAATGGTTCCCCCTAAGAAACGCATTTTCCAAAAATTACTTTTTCTAGAATGTTTTTTTACCGAAGGAGTCTACATTCCAAGTCTCAAGTTTCTATGACCATAATTTTAAGAAATAAAAAAAAGTACCAAAAGTACACTTTTTACCTCTTTTATCCCCCTTAGAATCAAAATTTTCAAATAGTATCTTTCCATATTGTTTTTTTAGCAAAGGATCCTACATTCCAAATTTCAAGTTTATATGACCATTATTTCAATAAATAAAAAAAAGTACCAAAAGTACACTTTTTTACCCATTTTACCCCTTAGAATCAACATTGGCAAAAACCCAGCCCTAGTGAACCTGTTTTCCGGGAGGTGAATCTATATTCCAAATTTCAAGTTTCTTGGACCATTACTTAAGGAAATATAAAAGGTACCAAAAGTACAGTTTTTTACCCTTTTTACCCCCTTAGAATCAACACTGGCAAAAATCCAGCCTTACTGAATCTGTATTCCAGGATGTGAACATACAGTCCAAATTTCAAGTCTCTATGACCATTATTTCAGGAGGTATAAAAAGTACCCCAAAAGTACAGTTTTTTACCCTTTTTACCCCTTAGAATCAACATTGGCAAAAGTCCAGCCTTCGTGGGCCTATGTTCCGGGAGGTGAACATACAGTCCAAATTTCAAGTCTCTATGACCATTATTTCGGGAGATATAAAAAGTACCAAAAGTACAGTTTTTTACCCTTTTTACCCCCTTAGAATCAACACTGGCAAAAATCCAGCCTTAGTGGATCTATATTCCGGGAGGTGAACCTACAGTCCAAATTTCAAGTCTCTAGCTTCAGCGGTTTGGGCTGGGCGATGATGAATCAGTCAGTCAGTCAGTCAGTCAGTCAGTCAGTCAGTCAGTCAGTCAGTCACTCACTCACCCAACTCTTTTATATATATAGATTTATTTAAATTTTATAAAAATTGTTTTTTCAGCTTACTCTATTACTCATATGAGGTATTCCACACAAAATGTCCAGCGAAAAAAAACATGTGTCCCATGAATTTTTGACTAGGTTGTATCGATAGCCCTATATCGTCACCTAAAATGCAAAAGGCACCAACTAACTTTTTATTAAGTTTACAGGAGAAGCAAAAAACAGTATAGAGTGAAATTTTTAATTTGTTAATAACTTTGTTGGTTTTGATTGAATTGGGATAAAAATTTTGTGAGGACGTACGTGAATATGTATCAAAACTAATCACAAAATGATTAAAAGATGAATTTCTAGTTGCGTTCATTGGCGATTTCGCAATTCACATGTTTTTAATTTTTGGCTATATAATTTTTTGTAGGGATGGGTAGGTTCATAAAATACACCAGAATCTATAAAAATACCGATTTTAAATTTTTTGTTAATTTCAGGTGACGATATGGAACTAAGAAAATTCCTTTTTGGTTTTCAATTTATATAATTTATAATAAAAAAATTATCAAATTTGTGTCGAGGTGCCTTGATTAAATATTTATCAAATTCAAATGGAATGCACCACAATCCCAAAATTTTACATTTTTGTATGTTTGTTATAGGATATTGATTCATTTTTTTTTAGAAAATTTTCAGAACCCGTTCTGAAATTGTGTAAAAAAGTCAATTTATCAACCCAGCAAAATTTTCTGTTCCAAATAATCGGTTCCAGAACTCATCAAACTACCCTGCAACCGGTTCTACTTAACATTCCAGAATCAATGATTTTTGTTTGAAATTGTCCCGAAAGCAATATTTTTTTAGAGCAAATTTTTTTTGAAAAATAATTTTACATAGAAAATTTTGTTGTGATTACCGTAGAATGTATTCAAGAATCTGTTGAACCAGGAATTTGTTCCAAAAAATTTTCCTGGGAATAATCCGGCCCCTTTTTTTATTGTAGATAATTGTGTATTATCAACACCAAAAAATGCAGAAGCGCCTTTTTTTTTTTTTTTTTTTTTTTTTTTTTTTTTTTTTTTTTTTTTTTTTTTTTTTTTTTTTTGTAGATAATTGTGTATTATCTATCGCATTTCAATATTAAATTTCGAAATAATTTTTTAATTTTCGTGTAATTCAAAATTCAAAAATATTATTATTATGAGATTTAATATTCAAATGCGATTTACTCGAAAAAAACGTGCTTATAAATTTTGTTGTGCGGATAGACAAATATCTAAACTTTTTAAAAATTAAGAAAGTAGCCACATTTTTGATAAATTAACTTTTTTAAAAATGGGAAACTTCAGATCGGGTGCTGAAAATTTTTTAAAATAAAAAATTTTAATCTATAGAAAACAAAAATAGAAAGAATAAATAAAAAAAATAATTGATCATGTGATCATAACTGTTACTACAAAACAGTAATTTTTTAAAAGGGGCCCCCGTAGGCTAGTTGGTAGCGTGCTAGCCTTTCAACGTGGGGGTCGTGGGTTCGATTCCCACCAGAACCCTTGGTTTTTTCGCTACAACGAGACGACGGTCATTGTTACCAGTTCTCGGTTAGGTCGAATTTATTAAAAATGAATTGTAAATAAATAGAAAGAATAAATAAAAAAAAATAATTGATCAAAATCTATAGAAAACAAAAATTCAAATTTAAAATTTTTACTCGATTGAACGTAAGTTTTTGAGATTATGGTGCATTCCGTTTTAATATAAATTAATATTTAATCAAGTCAACTCGACAAAAATTTTAACATTTTTCAGTATTTAGCCACGTCTCCTATGCCCAGGCTTTAAAAAATTGAAACAATTTTCTTAATTCCATATAGGACTAAACATACAACCAATTCAGAAATTCTTAAAACACACATGTTTTTCTGCATCAGGGCATTTGGTGTGGAATGCTTTATATTTATACATATGATTCTAACTTTAAGAAATGTAACAAAAGTAAAAGTAATACATATATTGTAAGAAAAAAAAACATAAAAATAACAAGTAGAAAAATTAAATTCGATTTGGCCGAATCTATGAATACCCTCCACAATGCCCATTTTAAGTGATAGTAAATTTTATAACGTGAAAAAAATAACAGTTATGATTAGAAATATTTTATTTTGTGTAAAAAAAATTTTTTTAGTAATTTTTGAAAAAAAACAAGTAGAAAAGTTAAATTCGACTTTGCCGAATCTATAAATACCCTCCACAATGCATATTTTTTTAAAGGGTAGTACATTTTTAACGTGAAAAAATTAACAATTTTGATTAGAAATATTTCATGTTGAGTAAAAAACTATTTTTTACAAATTTTTTTTTTTTGAGTGTAAAATTTTTTTTCGAGTGTAATGTTTTTTTACTGTTAAAATATTTCTGAGTGAATGCACGTACGTATGTACAAAAAATTTTGTCATTTTGTAAAAAAAAAAAAAAAAAAATTTTTTTTGAGTGTAAAATTTTTTTGAGTGTAAAATTTTTTTTGAGTGTAAAATTTTTTTTTGAGTGTAATTTTTAAGTTACCAATGCTTTTAAAACTAAACAAGTTTAAAAAGCATTGCTTTAAAATTAAACAAGTTTGAAAAGCATTGTTTAGTTACCACCAATGCTTTTAAAACTTGTTAAAACACGTGGCATTTTAGATGAAACTAATCTGAAATTCAGGGTTATGCTTATAACTTTTGAACCATTGGACCGATTGAGCTGAAATTTAATACCTAACAGACCCGGGGAACGGCAAAGATACATGCCAAGCTTCAGTAGTCTTATTATTGTCTTTCGAAAGTTATCATGTTTTTTATCTCGTAAATTCGCGAAACACCCTTGTCGAAATTTACTCTTTTGCTCATAACTTTTGAACCACTGGACCGATTTGGCTGGATTGCAATACCAACCTGACCAGGTAAATGACAAACATATATGCCAAACTTCTGTAGCCTCTGTAAAGTCTTTCAAAAGTAAGCGTGTTTTCTACGGACGGACAGACAGACAGACAGACTGACGGACGGACGGACGGACGGACGGACATCGCTAGATCGACTTAAAATCGATCGAGGATCATAAATATATATGCTTTATGGGGTCCTAGACCAATATTTCGAAGTGTTACAAACGGAATGACAAGCTTATATATACCCTCTATCACTAGAGTGGAGGGTATAAAAAAGATGGTTGAATAAAATTGTGGTTATTTTGTAGTCTCATTATAAAATGTGTCATAAAAAATGTCACAAATATCTTTGTCAGTTTCCGTTCTCATTTCGTTTTTTCTGCTTTATTTTTCTTATTTCATTCTAATTGTATGAAAGTAATAACTGTAGAACAAAAAAATATAACCTTACAATCTTAAGAAAGGAAAAAAAAGAAATTTAAATTATTTACAACGACTGTTTGAAATTGTATTCAAACAATGAAATTTATAAAATGAACTTAACATAGAACACCGTGCGACAAAAATGAAAAAATCCGTTAAGCACGAAGTGGATAATACAAAAAAAAAGTTTGTAAAATGACACAAAATCCCCGTAATTTTACGGGGCAGGTTTTGTAAAATATGTTCTAGCAAAAATCCCCGTAATGTTACGGGGATAATTTGTAAATTGATTTAACAAAAAAATTACGGGGAGAAAATGTAAATTTTAATTTTTTTTTGTAAAATATTAACATCGTGACGAAAATTTTTTTTGGAAATTTACAAAAAAAATTTTGTAAATTTACATAACAAAATTGTAAACTTACAGAAAAGGGTTGTTATTTTCAAACAAAAAATAGAAAACGAAAAAACTAAGTTGTAGGTTAACAAATTATTTGGTTAAAATACTGTTTTTACCAAAAAAATATTGAAAAACTCGTATATTTACACAAAAAATTGTAAATTTGCAAAAAAAAAATTAAAATTTACAAAGCAAATTGAAGACTTGTTGTAAATTTACGAAATAAAGTAGAAAATCAAAAAATAAAATTGTAAATTTACAAATTGTTTGGTTAAACTACTGTTTTTATGGCAAAAAACTTGTATATTTACAATAAAAAGTGTTCAATTTACAATTTTTATTGTAAATATACCTTTTTTCATATTTTTTTTTTTTTGCCGAAAAAGCAGTAGTTTAAATAATTTGAAAATTTACAATATTGTTTTTGAAAAATTATAACTTTGTTCTGTAAGTATACAATTTTGTTTTTTAAATTTTCATATCTGTTTTGTAAATTTACAAAAAAATTTGGTTTATTTACATATTTGTTTTGTAAATTTAAAGGTTTTTTTCCATTAGTGCGTCTTATTTTTCCTTCTTCGGCAGCTGGAGTAGCACTTCAAAAACCTGAAATGATTTTTTTTTCACTTGAACACTTTCAACAAACTTTTTAGAGTATAACTCTGCACTTTTTTATTTTTTTTCGGAATTTCGTTTTTCTTAAGTAGAACATATGAGAATTCCGAAGAAGGCTACACAAGAAATTTCTTATATTTTCAGCAAAATTAGTCAAAAAATAACAATTTTTTTTTTTTTTTTTGAATTTTTAATTATTTTCACAAGTATTTTTACAAAAATAGAAAAAAAAAACTTTGGATATTATAGATTGGATGTTTAAGTACCTGTTAAAATAAGAAAAACTTAATTTTTCATAATTGGCAGCTTTTTATTAGCATTTTAGTTGTCAGATTTAAAAAAAAAAAAAAATATCAAACAAATATGGTAAAATTACCAAAAAATTGTAAAAATACAAAAAAACAAAAAAATTACAACAATAATATAGTAAAAATATATAACAATTTTAAAAAAATATAAAACACTTAGAGCAAATTACCAAAAAAATTGTGTAAAAATTCAATTTGTTTGCTAAAGCTTAAAAAAATTTCAAAATTTTTTCATGAAATTTTTTATTTATAAACAAGTAAAACAGTTAAATTCGGCCTTACCGAATGTATAGATACCCTCCAAAATCTAAAAAAAGGCTTTTTTGCGAAAAAAAAAATTTGTGAAAAAAAAAAAAATAAATTCGCAGAAAAAAATTTTTGGGTAAAATAAAATCCAACTTTTTTTTTAAATAGGTTTGTACTTGTACAAATACCACTCTGTGTCCAATTCTGTTCACATATGCCAACCAGCAGCCAATTTAAATCATTTTGTATTTTTTTATACCCTACACCACACTGTGGTACAGGGTATAATGAGTTTGTGCTAATGTTTGTAACTACCCGAAATATTGGTCCTAGACCCACTTTTAAGTATACCGATCGACTTTTTGAGTCGATTTTCAATTGACTTGAAATTTGAAAGTTAAGCCTCTGTTGGCCCAAGGACGAAGCCTACTGAAATTGGAAAAAATCGGTCCATATTTAGACCTATCCCCCATACAAAGGTCCTCTTTTGATTTGGCTCAAATGTCTCTAATAACCGCATTTTAATAGGTATCTTTTTGAAATTTGGCATGTAATCATGTTTCATCCACACAAACCACCATTCCGAATTTTAAAGAAATCGGACCAGTATTTTTGTAGCCCCCATACACACCACCTTTCCGATTTTGACATAAATCTCTCAAATTTCATGAAAATAGAAAATATTTAATTAAAATTGTGTTTGTGTATGTTAAACGCGTACTTTAATAACCTTATCAAATCTGATTATCATCGGACCATTTTTGGACTTAGGTCCCATGTGAAAATTTCGCCCGATATTCAGTTGAACCGGTTTATTGTCATCAAAAAGAAGCCTATTTCCCTCCAATTTGATTTGTGAGTGCTTTTTACACTTATTAAAGATTTGACAAAATATAGATCTAATCAGTCCATGTTTGAACTTGGACCCATTTTCAGGGATACTCTGGTGTAGGGTATTATATGGTCGGTCTTGACCGACTATAATTTTCTTACTTGTTTAGGTTATGTAGAATGCACTAAAATGTTCGAGGTGTTCTTACATTTGTGTTCATAACTGAACCGCTGAACCGTTTTCGCTAAAATTCAATACCAAACAACTTAGGACAACAACAAGTAAATGTACTAAGTCTCAGTCATATATGTTTAATACTTTGGCCGTGCTCACCATTTCCACAGACGGACAGACGGACATCGCTAGAATATCTTAGAATCAATCACAGATCAATAATATACTTCATGGGGTCTCAGACCGATATTTCGATGCGTTTCAAACGGAATGACAAACTTATATATACCCTCTATCACTAACAATAAGTGGAGGGTATAAAAATGATTTTTAATTAAATCTTTTAACTTAAATCTTAGAAAATTGTCGAGTGTCCTATTGCATAATTACATTTTCTTTGTAAAACAACAAAAACTCTAGTAATAAAATAAGTTTTGTAAATTTACCATGGAATTTTGTACATTTTAATACATATTTTTTGTTTAATTACATTTAATTACGATTTAAAAAATCTTTAAAATAAATGTTTGTAATAAAACATTTTTTTTGGTAAAAACACTAAATAACATCAAGTAAAATTTTGTTGTACAATTACAGTTTTCTTGTGTAAAAAAACTAAACACCTTGTAATATTTTTTTAATTTGTAAAATAATTCACTTTTTTGTAAATTTAGCCAAAAAAATTGTAAAATTAATTTACCAACATATAACAGTAAAATTGCAAAGCAAACTGTAGTTTTCTTTTTATTAAATATACAACAATTTTGGTAAAAATACAAAAATATTAGTAAAATAGAATCACAAGACCTTTTACTTGTAATTTTACAAACTTTTTTTTTTGAGTGTATATTTTTGAAACTGGAGACTTAATGTAGTAAAACTGCATTTACAGTTTTTCTTCCTTTAATATCATTAAAAATATCAATATCATTCAAAATTTACAGCAAAATATTTTGAAAACGTTTTTAAATGACTTTAATACTGATTTGACAAAATAAAATAGAAAAAAATATGGGGAGATCCTCCTCTTGCATTTGCCATCACCAGTGTCATCTTAGGATAATTACAAATATTTAGAAAATATTTTACAAAATGGTATCCTTTAAAACCTTTGAAGTCCTTTTAAAAGGAAACCGGATCACAAAATGAAATACTGTAAATGCAGTTTTACTCCATTTGATCTCTACAGTTAGACGTATATCATCCGGTTCATGTTTAATATTGGCTGTCGGACGGTGTTATATTCAATCAATTTTTGCCCTGGCATTTTTATCAATTTCAAATGCCTGAATCTCAAAAATATTTTCACCGATTTCAAAAACGAATATGTGGTTAATGTTATCCGATAAGCATAACAATTTTTAGGTCAAGTGGAAGTAAAATTTTCCTGTAGACTGGGAAACCAAAATTTGAAGAAAAAAATTACTATATTATATTCAAAAATAAAAAAATCGAAAATTCTTAAACCGAGAACTGCTCTCATTTCACCTGTACAAAAAATATTCGTTTTAAAAATTGTTAACATGAGAAAAATACAAAAAAACAGAAAAAAATATATGATAAAATTTAATTCAACTCTAAGGACATTTCTATCTCCAGGCATTCAGCCAGTCTATCTGTTTCTGTTTTGCCATTATATGTATGAGTGAGTGTATGAATGATTGAGCGCAAATGTATGTGTGTGTGGGTTTGTGTATGTATATGGTTTTTACTTTGTATTTATAATGTATTGAGCTTGATATTGATTTAAATTTTGTAGTATTTTGATAATTTGTTAAATCAAGGATACCACTTGTTGTTTCTGATACTTTCTGTATTTTTGTATGTGTCGTTGATGTTGTTGTTGTTTTTGGTGGTGTTTACTGTCAGGTATTTATTCTTGACAATTTGGCAAATAAGAAAATAAATACAAATCAAGGTGATTTAATGTTGATTTTCACTTTTCATCATTCATTTTGTATAAATGGGTTTTATTTTAAGTGCTTCTTATTTTTTTTTATTTTTTCTTTTTTGCTACAAGTTCTTCTTTTAGTCGATAATGAGGGTTTTAAATATAACTTGTAAATTTGATTCTTATTTTTATTACAATTGTGAATTAATGGGGTTTAACTACTTAAGATATCGATTTACATATAAGAAATTTTATTTTAACTGTGCTGCGAACTTTTGATTTCACAAGACAAATATTTGAAAATCAACGAAATTTTTGTATCAAAAATATCTGAGATTTTTAGACATTCTTCCTATACAAAAAGTCTCAGATTCTGAAACATTTTCCTTATAGAAAAAAATATCAGATTCTGAGACTCTTTTCATATTAAAAGACTCAAATTCTTAGATTCTGAGACATTTTTCTTATAGAAAAAGTCTCAGATTCTGAGACATTTTTCTTATAGAAAAAGTCTCAGATTCTGAGACATTTTTCTTATAGAAAAAGTCTCAGATTCTGAGACATTTTTCTTATAGAAAAAGTCTCAGATTCTGAGACATTTTTCTTATAGAAAAAGTCTCAGATTCTGAGACATTTTTCTTATAGAAAAAGTCTCAGATTCTGAGACATTTTTCTTATAGAAAAAGTCTCAGATTCTGAGACATTTTTCTTATAGAAAAAGTCTCAGATTCTGAGACATTTTTCTTATAGAAAAAGTCTCAGATTCTGAGACATTTTTCTTATAGAAAAAGTCTCAGATTCTGAGACATTTTTCTTATAGAAAAAGTCTCAGATTCTGAGACATTTTTCTTATAGAAAAAGTCTCAGATTCTGAGACATTTTTCTTATAGAAAAAGTCTCAGATTCTGAGACATTTTTCTTATAGAAAAAGTCTCAGATTCTGAGACATTTTTCTTATAGAAAAAGTCTCAGATTCTGAGACATTTTTCTTATAGAAAAAGTCTCAGATTCTGAGACATTTTTCTTATAAAAAAAGTCTCAGATTCTGAGACATTTTTCTTATAGAAAAAGTCTCAGATTCTGAGACATTTTTCTTATAGAAAAAGTCTCAGATTCTGAGACATTTTTCTTATAGAAAACGTCTCAGATTCTGAGACATTTTTCTTATAGAAAAAGTATCAGATTCTGAGACATTTTTCATATTGAAAAAGTCTCAGATTCTGAGACATTTTTCATATAGAAAAAGTCTCAGGATCTTATAGAGAAAGTCTCAGATTTTGAGACATTTTTCTTATGGAAAAAGTCTCAGATTTTCTAATAGAAAATGTCTCAGATTTGCAAACCTTTTTTTTAAAAAAAATTTTTCAGATTCTGTCAAGTTTTTTTTAAGAAAAAGTATCAGATTCTGACACATTTTTCTTGTAGTAAAAGTCTCAGATTTTGACACATTTTACTTATATAGAAGAAGTCTCAGATTTCGACACATTCAAACTTTAACAGACTCTAAGCGATATTAAAAAAAAAAAAAAAACAAGTAAAAAAGTTAAATTCGGTATTGCCGAATGTACTGATACCCTTTACAATGTATAAAAAGATTATTTGCAAAAAAATCTTAAAAAACAAAAATTCCGCGATTTTTTTTTTTTTTTTTGTAAAAAAATAGAGTTGTACTCGTAACATACCACTCCGTGTCCAATTTTGTTCCCATATGCCAACCAGAAGCCAATTTAAAGCATTTTTTTGTTTAGGTTATGTGGAATGTACCAAAATTTTAGAGTTGTTCTTATATTTTCATTCATAACTTTTGAACCGCTGAATCAATTTGGCTCAAATGCAGTACCAAACTACTTACGACAACAACAAGTAAATGTGCTAAGTCTCAGTCATATATGTTAAGTACTTTGGCCGTGATTACCATTTCAACAGACGGACAGACAGACGGACATCGCTAGAATATCTAAGAATCGATCACTGATCATGCGCGGGTACAAGGAGGGGGAAAAGGGGAAATTTCCCCCCCCAGACCAAATTTCGAAAAGAAAAAAAGAGAGGAAAAAAAAGAAAAAAAAAAAAAAAAAAGAAAAAAAAAGAAAAAGAAAGAAAAGGAAAGAAAAGAAGAAAAAAAGAAAGAAGGAAATTTTATAAAAAATTTTCCGAAGGAAAAAAATCTCGAAGTCCAAAAATTTTTTATAGAAAAAAAATCAGAAAATATAAGAGGGAAAATTTTTAATTTTTTTAAGGAAAAAGCGAATGAACCTGAAAATTTTTTCTGAAAAATATATGTCAATCTTATTATGAATTTTGGCATAAACAAAGTACTTAGAATTTGCTTTTTTTGTATAGAAAAGTGTTACAGGATCTTAATTTGGTTTATATAAAAAATGTTGGTCTTCTACATAGCAATAGGAAAAATATCTTAAAATCTTAAAAATGCTGATAGTCGAACGTACACATGTAGAACTATTTTAAAATTGTTTTTTCTAAAGAATAAACTTTTTCTAAAGAAAAAATTCTCACAATCTGAGACTTTTTTATGTGAAGAAGGTCTCTAAACTTATTTAAAGAAAAAAGGTAGCAAAAGAATTTTTCTAGGGGAAAAAAGTCTCAGAATTTCTGAATTTTAGACTTATTTTAAGGAAAAATATCTCAGAATCTGAGTCTTTTTTTTAAAAAAAAGGTCTCAAAGTCTGAGACTTTTTATTGTTGAAAAATAGCCTCAGAATGAAACTTACTGAATTGGTAGAAGGTCGCAGAATCTGAGACTTTTACTACGGAAAAAAGGTCTTAGAATCTAAGACATTTTTATTGGAATAAGGTCTCAGAATCTCAAAAAAATGTTTTAGAATCCCAGACTTTTTCTCTAGGAAACAGGTCTCAGAATCTATTACCTTTCTATAGAAAAAAGGTCTTAAAGGCTAAGACGTTTTCTATAGGAAAAACATTTCCGAATCTGGGACTTTTTCTTTAGGAAGTGGTCACAGAATCTCCAACTTTTTCTAAAAGAAAGGTTTCTTAGACTAGGAAAAGATTTCAGAATCAGAAAAAGTTCTCAGAATCTGTCACTTTTTCTTTAGAGAAAAAGTGCCAGAATTTTAAACTTTTTCTATATAAGAAAATGAAATTAGGAAAAATGTCTGAGAATCTGAGCCTTTTTCTTTAGGAAAAAGATCTCAAATTTTTAAATTTTTCTTTAGGAAAAAGGTCTTAGAATCTGAGACTTTTTCTATTGGAAAAAGCTCGAAGAATCTAAGACTTTTTTTTATAGAAAAAAGGTCTCAGAATCTAAAATTTTTTCAGTACGAAACAAATCTAATAATCAGAGACCTCTTTTTAGAAGAAATGTCTCAATAATGCTTTAAATATGAGACTTTTTCTATAGCAAAATGTATCAGAATCTGAGTCTTTTTCTGTGGAAAAAAATTCTTAGAATCTGAAAATTTTTCTATACGAAAAAGTCTCAGATTCTGAGATATTTTTCGCAAATAACAAATCTTATATTCTGAGACATTTTCCCTATAAAAAAATTTTTTAACGAAAAATGTCACAAAATCTGATATTTTCTATGTAGGAAGAATTTCTCTTATAAAGAAATTCTCAGATTTATACTCCTCTTATGTATACGAAAAATATACAATTTTCTTTTAAATTTCTTTTAAAAATCTGAAAATTTTTCTATACGAAAAAAGTCTCAGATTCTGAGACATTTTTCGTTAAGAAAAGTCTTATATTCTGAGACATTTTCCCTATAAAAAATATTTTTTTTACGAAAAATGTCTCAACTTCTGATTTTTTCTATGTAGGAAGAAATTCTCTATTAAAAAATTATCTTCTTATGTATGGGTGAAATCAAAAAATGTTAGTGTTTTTGAGCCAAAATTGTACAAACAAAAAATTTTAATTTTTGGTAAATTTTTTTATTAAAATCGATATGTTACATCACTACTAATATAACTATAAAAGATCTCTTCTACAAACTGTTTCAAACAAATTTTATCGACATTTTTATGATTTTTTTGGTGACGGAGTTTACATTCTCCTTAGAAAAATACATTAAATTTTTTGAATTTTCTTTGAAAACATTTTATTGTAATTTATTACAATACACTTACACTTATTTATGTAATTGCTAACAATTTTTGTAATTAGGATTTTTTCTGGTTTTTGTTATTAAAGATTTTACAATTATTTTTAATTTTAATAGGATTTTTCTAAGGAAATGTAAAATAAATTTATTATTATTTCTGTTAAAATAAGTTTTTTTACTTTTTTGAATGACTAGTGTTAATATTTGCGTCGGTTTTAACAACTTCATAAGGTTTTTTAATGCAATCTGCAAAAAAAAAAAAAAAGTTGACGGAGTTTACAGAGACGGAATTTACATTTCATCACTTTTTGCCCTTTTTTTCGAAAACTATTTGTCGTAAATTGGTTTCCGAAAAAAAATCATTAGATGTCAACTAGATACGTCAAAATATGACGATATTTCAGATGCACGCTAAGTAGTTTTGTTGTAAACGTGGAGACGGAGTTTACAGCATTTTTCGATTTTTCATTTATGATTTAGCTTTTCATACAGGGAAATTAATATGCAGGGAGCACACTTGAAACCAATGATGCAAAATGATACTTTATAGCCTCGCGTTTAATAAATGGGGCAATAACCTATTATTTTTCTAAACACAATACGTCAAAAACAACAAAATTGTCAGGTTCCATAATGTCTAAAAAAAGTGTCGAAAAATCGTTACACAATTGAAGCCGTGTTTGTATGGGTAAAAGAGATAGTTATGACTATACAAAAATATTTTTTAAGAACGTCAGCATGCCCTCTGTAAAAATGTAGTCAATTATTAAGAGTTTGGGTTATTGGTTTTTAAGATATAACCGGTTAAAGTTTAAAAATTGAAAATGTTTCTGACGACGGAGTTTACATTTGGCCTACAAAAATGAAAATAACTTGTTTAAAATAGCTTATTAGTATCCGGATTGTTGTTGGTTATGTAGAACGCCAATTTATGCGACGTTGTACATTAAAAAATATGCGAATACTTTAACCCATGTATGAGATATTACACGATTACATGGTTTGGTTGACATTTTTTGATTTCACCCGTATACAAAAAATATACAATTTTCTTTTAAAACAAATAAAAAAAAAACTGATCTAAGCGAAATATGATCATGAAAAACAAACCTCCTTCTGCAAAAACTAATAAATTTGATGATTTTATAGCTTTCCCATCACTTTTTTTTTGCAAAAAAAAACGTATCCCTTTTTGTGCTCGTCAGCAAAGGTGAATTTATGATTTTTTTTCGAAGTAAAAAAAATTTCCCCCCCCCCCCAAACCCAAAAGCTGTACCCGCCACTGTCACTGATCAATAATATAATAATGTTTCGATGAGTTACAAACGGAATAACAAACTTATATAAACCCTCTATCACTAAGTGGTGGGTATAATTAGTAATTTATCGATCTTTGAATAACATAATATTTAATAATGTTTTGCAGTAATTTTCATAAGCTAATTTATTTTAACTTTTTTTCTTTCAGGTAAATAAAAACTTTAGTATTTGGTTGATAATTACCATAGTGGTAAGTTTTTAAACACTACTCTGACAGTGACACACTGCTGAAAAAGATTGCCATAAATTATATTTCAAAAAATAGCATCTTGAAAATAAAATTTCAGGTGCAATGCTCTCTTTCAAAATAATCGAAGTTTTAGGAGATTTCTTAGAAAATGGATAATTGGCTTAAAACAAGGGCTGCGACTAAATAAGTAAGAAATTCATTAAACTTAAGGATTTTTTGAACCCTATGGAGTCCCAATGTGAGGACGGGGCACAATATGAAAACCGTTTTGGGCCCCAATATATGAGTAGGTGCGTACACTTTTATAGAGTTACTATTAATTTTGATACAAAATGTTGTGATTCGCTCTACACTGATATAAATTTTAACATGACCAATAATGAAGCCAGAAAAATAAATCAGATTTACATTAAGAAGACACGATTCTTAATAGTTTTGTCAAAAATTTAAAAACTATTTCAAAACATTTCTTTACCTAAATAAAAAGCAAATGTGCTATAAATATTTAACTTTGGGAGCAAACTTAGTGTTTTTTTTTTCTCAACAGTATCAAAAAACAATTATTTTATTTCAGAACACATTTCAAACTTGAAAAAAAGAAAAATTTAAGAAAATCTTGACTTTATTTTTTTTTTTTACATAATGAAAAATTTGTATGAAACTATGAAATCAAACACAACATTAATGAAATTTTGCTCTGCATATGAAATTCTTCATTTATGTAATAAAAAATATTTAATGAATTTCATTAAATGTAATTTTTTATTTACAAGTGTACCTTACTTAATTTTCAAGTGATAGGAATGGAGTCTTAAGAAATTTGATTATAAAATAACTCAAAAACTATAACTCGCATGGCTTTCGGGTCTTTGGTGGTCATATTAGTTAAGGACTACGGAACTGCCTTTTGACTTTTTCTGCAGTATTTTCATGGCTCTATTTGCAGTATTTGCAGCGTTATACGCCTTTGAAAATTCCGCGAATTCCGGAAATTTGGATTCAAAATAATGGTCCCACCAGATAAAGTCCCCAATGAGGTTCCCAAAGGTGAAAATAAAAAAAATTCCGTAAGTTTAGTAAATTCTTAATGAAATAATAAAATCAATAAAAACAAGTAAGAAAATTATAGTCCGTTAAGACCGACCATATGATACCCTACACCAGTGTTTCAGGAAAATGGTCCCCATGTCCAAACATGGACCGATTGGACCTATCTTTTGTTAGATCTTTATTTAGTGTAGAAAACACACACAGACCAAATTTTAGTGGAATTTATTTTTTTTGGCAATAGACCGAATTAACTGAATATCGGTCGAAATTTGTATATACTTATGTATTGGACTTATGTCCAAAAATGGTCCAAATGTATTCCGATTTGATTTGGTTACCAAAGTCAGTGTTGCCAATTTAGCCATTTTCCGGCTAGATTTAGCTCCTTTTGAACTCGTTTAGCCGGAGAAAAAGTCATTTAGCTCTTAGCCGTTTTTTTAGCCATTTTTGAAACTATTTTAGCAGTTTTTTTAGCCATTTTTGAGTTTTCGGTTAAAAAGTAATTTTTAGTGTGTTTTTTATACTAAAATAGAGAATTTATTGGTTCTTAAGTTTGTAGAGATCGATCACAGACTCTAATACCCTGTTCTCACTTACAGCTAAAAACCATTTTTAGCAACATTTTTCGTTTTATGCTTAAAAACCATTTTTATGACTCGTTTTACCATACATTTTTTTGTTGTAATATGTCAAAATAAAAATATTTTTAGCTCGTTTTAAAATTAAAACGATTTAAAACGAGCGGAATTCCAGGGGTTGAATTGAATATTTTTGAATGTTCAGCGTTTTTAAAGCATTTTATTAATATTGGCAACCTTGTTTATTACTAAAATGTAAATAATACAAATAAAAATCGTGCTATTTTAATCTTAAAACAATTCTTGAACATTATAAACAGTTATATGTATAATTAATGAATATAATTTTCATATTTTAATTTCGTTTGTTGTTGGAATGTGTACATGTTTATCAGCTGATAATGCAAATGTCAAAATAAAAACATAAAAACCAAAATAAAACGAGTGAAATTACGTGTGAACCTTTTTTTTTAATTAAAACAAATGTCGTTTAAAACCGTTTTTAGATGCTCGTGAGAACAGGGTATAATACTATTTGTTATAAAGGTTTAAGTTGAAAAATGTAGGAGAAAATTAAATTTCTAAAAATTATAGACATTTCTGGTATTCTAATTCCGGTTTCAAGCCTGTTGGTTTTTAAATGTTGGTTTGTTTTGTTAGTAGGTAATTGTTTTTCATATATTTAAATTTTTATTAACACTAGGCTGGAATAAAATCACGTATATTTTTGTCATATTCATATTAATTGAAGGCTGATTGCTAAATCTTGGCATATTTATTTTTGGAATTCTTCTGGTCAGGTTTCAGCGAAAACGGTCCCAATGGTAAAAAGTTTCACCTCAAATTCACGTGTTGAAAAAGTTTTTTTAAGCCAAAATAACTAAAAAAGATTTTTTACTTAAATAAATTTTTTGTAGTCAACATTTTTATATATATTTTTATAAAAAATTTTAATATAAAATATTCAAATCATTAAAAAAGTGTTTTTAACTCTCTTCATTTTATCTAAAATATGTCAAAACAGTAGCAATAGATTTCCTTATTTTAATATATGTATCAAAATCGGTACAAAATATGAATTTACCTTAGTTTTTCTTAAAAAGTAAAATATATATTTTAGCCTTTTTTTAGCCATTTTTTAGCCGTTTTTTAGCCGTTTTTTCAAAAGGATTTAGCCGTTTTTAATTACCAAGTTCTGGCAACACTGACCAAAGTACACGTTTAACACCTACAAATACAATTTTAATCAAATATTTTCATTTCTATGAATTTTGAGGAAATTATGTGAATATCGGGAGGGTGGCTTGTATGGGGACTACCAGAAGGAATGAACCGATTACTTTGAAATTTGGAATGGGGGTTTGTGCACATAAATTGTATTACCTGTTAAATTTCAAAACGATATCTACTTTAATACGGCTATTAGTGGCATTTAAGCGAAATTCAAAGGGGGCTTTTGTATGGGGGCTAGGTATTAACATGGACCGATTTCCAATTTCAATAGGCTTCGTCCGTGGGTCAAAAGAAGCTAAAGTTTCAAATTTCAAGTTAATTGATTGAAAATTGCGACCTGTGTCGTGCTTAAACTGATAGATGGACAGACGGACGGACGAACAGACGGACGGACGGACGTCGCTAAATCGACTCAAAAAGTAATTCTGAGTCGATAGGTATACTTGAAGGTAGGTCTAGGACCAATATTTCGGGTAGTTACAAACATCAGCACAAACTCATTATACCCTGTTCCACAGAGTGGTGTAGGGTATAATTAAGTTTTTCTTAAATTCAAACAAAAAATTATCTATATTTTTTGGAGAAAAGTTTTTTTTTTTGTTTAAAGTAAATTTTTCAAATATTAAGTACAATTTCCTTATATTAAGTCAAATTGAAATAAATTTAAAAAAAAATCATTTACTAAAATTAATTACAGTGTAAACCTAATTTCAGTAAAGTTATTTTTTTTAGAGAAGAAACTTTTTCCACTGGCCCGATTTTGCACATCTACTAATTTAATCAGCCCAAGCCTTTAAGACATATTTGTGCCAAACTTCAGGAGTCTAATTATTTTACTTTGGACTGTATCGTATCTTCCATAGAATAACGGACGGACAGATGAACGACCGAAGGGCAGCGTTAGAATGTCGTAGAATCGATCACAGATCAATATGTGGTTCTATACCGATATTTCGTTGCGTTCCACTCCGTAAATTACCGTAATTTAAAAATTGCAAAAAATATAATAACAAAAAACTTAAAAAAAAATTTTTGGGTGAACAAATTTGGTAAAATGAACTAATTTTGAGAATAAAAAAAAAAAACAATTTTGAAAAAAAAAAAATCTGCGTGAAAAAAATGTTTAATGTTTGAACTTAAGAAAAATCGACTAAGAAATATTTTTAAAAAATTTTCGAAAAAAGTTCCATAAATAATTATATTTTCCAGATCTATCATTAAACTTGCAAGACTCAAATTTTAGAGTTACCCAGCAGAAATTTTGCTGAACGTTCAGCAGCTTTTGGAAGGGGAACTTGAGTAAAGGAGCGCATCCAATTGCGCTGAATTCATGCATGATTCCCTAAGGCGATGTCCCACTTTAGAGCGCTAGTTGGATACACATAAACAGCGCTCTTTAGATGCACTGAAATCACGTGTCTTTAGAGCGCTGATTTAAGCAGAATAAAGATGCTGTAAATTCATGTATCTTTTTAGCGCTGATTTAAGCAGATTAAAGATGCAGTGAATTCATGTATCTTTGTAGAGCTGATTTAAGCAGAATAAAGATGCTGTAAATTCAAAGTTGAAATCAAATAACTAAAATTTAAAAAAATATAACAAAAAAAATCATTCGTTTTACTTTACAAAACTTTATTTATGTGAAACAAAATGAAAAAAAAAAAATCGGAAGTGAACATCAAAAAAATATCGGAAATTTTCATTTTCACATTTTTTATGGGATTTTTTTTTGGAAACAGCGGTCAAAGATGCTATGATTGAAGCGCTCTTTGCAGCGCTGATTAATGCGCAATAATGATGCAGTCAAATCATGTGTCTTTGTCTAAAACTCATGTTTTTTTGTTCAAAAAGTGTTAAAAATATTAAAAAGGAAAGCAAGTGTGAAATTTTATCAAAAAATAATTACACATTATAAGTTTTATATAAAAAATCTTTAAAAAAAATTAAAATTTTTTCCCCTTCCTTTTACTGCATCCCTAACAGCGCTCTTTGGATGCGCTACGGTATGCTATAAACAGATGCTGTGTCGCCAAAATCTCGATTTATTTCTGCTGGGTATTGTTAACAAACGTTTTTTTGAGACTTTTCCCACTAAACCTACTGAAATTCAGAAACTTTTTAACCGATTTTCAATTTTTGAACTGTTTTGAATAGAAGAGGTATAGGATTTTCCACGTGTGTAAATTGGTCTGTACACTCATAGAAATATCTTAGTAGAAAAATTAGTAAACCCATTGTAGATCAAGTTTTACAGAATAATGCCGTATTCAACAAAAATTAATGTTGATAACGTTGAATAATCACCCAGCAGAAATTTTGCTGAACGTTCAGCAGCTTTTGGAAGGGGAACTTGAGTAAAGGAGCGCATCCAATTGCGCTGAATTCATGCATGATTCTCTAAGGCGATGTCCCACTTTAGAGCGCTAGTTGGATACACAGAAACAGCGCTCTTTAGATGCACTGAAATCACGTGTCTTTAGAGCGCTGATTTAAGCAGAATAAAGATGCTGTAAATTCATGTATCTTTTTAGCGCTGATTTAAGCAGATTAAAGATGCAGTGAATTCATGTATCTTTGTAGAGCTGATTTAAGCAGAATAAAGATGCTGTAAATTCATGTATCTTTTTAGCGCTGATTTTGTAATAAAATTTGTATTTTCTAAAATTAAAGTTCTAAAATTAAAATGTAAAAATGAGATAAAAAACAAAAAATTTACCAATAAATGAAAAAATATTCAAAAGAAGTTATAACTAGGGATGCGATTTCCATGCAAATGCATGTTTTTTGTCGATAGTCTCAAAAGGATATCGACCAATTATCTTTCCGAATCAAGAAATTTGCGTTAAAATGGCATCGATTTGTTTTTGCATATTTTTGCATATTTTGGTGAAAGCGCATATTTTTGCATATTTCGGTTATAAATGCATATTTTGTGCATATTTCCAACTTTTAAGCGCATATTTTTGCATATTTTGGCATAAATTAGCAAAAACACAAATTAAAATTTATTTTTTCAAAAACTATTTTAAATTTTAAAAAATTATTTTGAAAATAAGAAAAAAAAAATGATTTTTCTTTTTATAGATTGTTCCAGTTTCTAAAAAATCTTGCTTTCTTAAAGTTTATAATGTTACTATTCAAACGCGGCGTTGTTTTTTGCTTTTTTTTAGAAGTTTTTCGTATGAAATCAAGATTTTTATTGATCAAATTTAATTTTTTAGTGCATATTTTTAGGGTTTTTATTGCATATTTTGAATTTTTTATCGCATATTTTAAGCGCATATTTTCGATTTTTTAGTGCATGAAAATCTCATCCCTAGTTATAACAAATGTATCTTAGTTTTTCTGTTTTTTCGTGATTAGAGTTTGTGTTTAATCCAAATCGGTTTATTCATCGAAATAACAAATAAGCATTGGCTGTTTTTTGGTTGGCCTATTTATCATCATTTAAAATGTGTTAAAGGCCTCTGTTATGTCTTTCAAAACTTTTCAAATCACATGATATTTTCCGAATCACATGAAATCGAGTTTGGTGTTTGTTTACGGGTTCATTCAAAGTCAGACAAGGAAAAACAATAAAATTTTTTTATCAATATAAAATTCAATTTTGAATTTTTCAAAAAATTTATTTAAAATTCTTTAAAGAATTTTATTAATAAAAAAAAAAGAATTTTATTTCCATAATAACAAATATATTTTGAACAAATAAATATTCAAACCAAAAGTAAAATAAAATTAAACCAAAAATAAAATTCCAACCAAAAATAAAATTCTTTTTTTTTGAGAATTTTATTTTTATTTTCCAATGGTTTTGAGAATTTTATTTAAACAAAAATTTTATTTCAAATACCTTATGAATTTTAAATAAAATTCCAATTTTTTCCTTGTCTGTTCAAAGTTTAAATCAAATAACTAAAATTTAAAAAAATATAACAAAAAAATTCATTCGTTTTACTTTACAAAACTTTATTTATGTGAAACAAAATGAAAAAAAAAATCGGAAGTGAACATCAAAAAAATATCGGAAATTTTCATTTTCACATTTTTTATGGGATTTTTTTTGGGAACAGCGGTCAAAGATGCTATGATTGAAGCGCTCTGTGCAGCGCTGATTAATGCGCAATAATGATGCAGTCAAATCATGTGTCTTTGTCTAAAACTCATGTTATTTTATTCAAAAAGTGTTAAAAATATTAAAAAGGAAAGCAAGTGTGAAATTTTATAAAAAAATAATTACACATTATAAGTTTTATATAAAAAATCTTAAAAAAAAATTAAAATTTTTCCCCCTTCCTTTTACTGCATCCCTAAGAGCGCTCTTTGGATGCGCTACGGTATGCTATAAACAGATGCTGTGTCGCCAAAATCTCGATTTATTTCTGCTGGGCAGTATAGTTGATTCAACTATTACACTCGCGTCTACAGAATTCAATAGATAAAACAAAAAAGAAAAAACATCCCTGTTCGTTCGTTTTTTTTTATTATAACGAGTGAACGAGTTAGTTGGTAGCAATGTGTTTGTCTCTTATAAAATTATTTAATGTGTTTGCAAAAAATTATAAAATTATTTAATATTAGAAAAATAAATAAAAATAGGATCTGATCTATAAATATTTAGTAAGTAATAAAATACATTGATTACTTTATGTATTCATACTATATTAAAACGTTTTTTGTTTTTTTTTTAGGATTTTGTTTTGGTATCATCAGAAAACTGGAGAATGGCTTATGAGTGCATAACATGAATAAACGAAGTGTGTGTGAAAATCTTTGTGAAAATCTTCAAATATTGCAGCTTAAAAAGCCGGAAATAAACAAATATTGTGATTTATATTTAATAAAAGAATATTTACAAATAACAACAAGCTATTTTTTTAATAATAAAATTTCTTATATAGGGTGTTTTTTTTAGAGGTTCACAACTTTGAATTGGTAATACTGCTTTATTTGACAACTGATCTAACTGTTGATAGTTGTGTTTTGTTAAGTATGGTTTGACATTTTATCATGCAAAGACTTACATAAGAGCAACGCTTCCAAATTGTAGAAATTTTTTATCAAAAAAATGGTTCTTTTCGTCGAACTTAAATTTTATCAAAGATCCTATTAATTGGTTACCAATATTGTTTGATTTGACCCCATTGGATTATTTTCTGTGGGGCTATGTAAAGTAACTTGTCTTTTCCGATAAATTAGAGACAATTAATCACCTGGAAATAAACCTTCGACGAGTTATTGGTGAAATTCGAAAAACGGCCGCAAATTCTGTGAAAATTGCGTGAAAATGGAGGTTCAGATTACTCCATGTACGAGCCATTTTTGGTATCGACATGGCTCCAAATCGTTTTTAAACATTAATGTCATAAAATGATCCATCCAATAAAGTCAGTTTGATTTATATTAAAAATATTTTTCCTTACTTTATTTTAATTTAAAGTTCGGTAACAGTAAAAAGAACACCCTATATTAACAAAAATATGAGTTGAATTTACATTAAATACGAGTTGATTAACAAAAAAACAAGTTGATCAACTTTTACAAAAACTGACAACAATTTTTATTGAAATCAACATAAATATTTGTAGGGTCAAAATCAACAATGATTTCTGTTGAATTTACAACGATTTTCTTTGGGAATACAATGATTTTTGGTTGAGTGTACATAATATGTATTTCATATAAGACACAAATGTATGGATTTTTCAATAGTATATTTTTTTAATTTTTTTGAAACTTTTTTGAATAAATCGACATTTTTCTGCTTTAGGTCGTTTAACAACCTTCATTTTTAAAAAAATATTTTTAGAAAAAATTTGGTTCTTAATACATCGAGCTTTATCCTAAAAAAATCGGATAATAATTGACAGAGTTATGATAATTTTTCTAAAAAAGAAAATTAAAATTTTTCTGGAAATCGATGTTCGGATTACCCAGGCTAAAAAAATAAATTCATCATAAGAGGTCATGTATTATATTTTAAAGATTTTTGGTGCGCTGAATTCGAATCTGGCCTTAAAATTGCTCTGTCACTTAAGGTTTTTGAGATATTCAACATATCTTGGTATCTCAAAAACCTTATGAGATAGAGTAATTTCAAGGTCAATTTCTAAAACCTTTAAAATTATGGTACGCGACCTCTCATGATGATCGTTTTATTTTTTATTTATTTTTTTTACTTGGGCGATCTCATTGAAAATCTTAATATTCTTTTCTAGAAAATATCTCACAGCTCTCTCAATTGTTATTCGATTTTTTCAGGATAAGACTCATCGTATTCAGAATTAATATTTCTCAAAGAATATGTTTATAGATAAGAAGGTTGTTTGTTGAACGAACTATAGCAGAAAAAATCGACAAACTCAAATAATTTTCAAAAAAAAAAAAAATAATCATAATTTTATTGAAAAAATCAGTACCCGAGTAAAAATATACATATGGGGCATTCCATGTGAAATCGGACACTTTGAAAAACTTTTTTTTTAGATTTTCCCAATTTGTTTACAGTTTTTAGTACCCTTCGAAAACTCCTTCGTGGTAAATTTTCAGATTTTTTTGATGACCGGTTCAAAAGATATCGAATTTTTAAAAATTGGTAGTTTGTTCCTTTACTCAAACTTCTTTTAATCATGACTTCTTCAATAATAGTCCAAATTAAAAATTTTTTTTTTCAAAATTTTTGTTTTTCTAAGTACTTTCTAAAAAAAAATCCCAAAAAATTCTTAAAAGCGCTCTAGTATGCGATTTTTAAGTTTTAAAATTTAAATCTCATTTTTGAAAATGTTTGTACTCTTCGATTTTTTTGTAATTTTTTTGTGTAAAACTTCTATCAATTCTACAAATTTTTTGCCCAGGAAGATCGTGGGATAACGATTATTACTATTTTTTAAAATTTTTTTAAAAAATTTTATTGTAATTTTCCAATCTTAAAATCATTTCTACTGCTCCAATGGTGCGCCATAGAGGGGTCCTTTATAAGACCGACCCCCATTAATTTTTACGTCTTAACATTTCTTTGGAACAAACTAATACCCTATCTCCAATTTCTAAGGGGGCTCCCACACAAAACAACATTTTTTAAAATTTGTTCCAACCGCTCTAACTGCCCTAATAGTGCCCTTAGAGCAACAAAATGTATGACCGACCCACAATATTTTTTTAGTCCAAACATTTTCTCTGAACACACCTACCCTCTATATTTAACTGTTAAGGCGGTCCCCATACAATTTTTTTTTTTTTTTTGTAAACTTGTTTTATTTAACCAGCCTCTACCGGTCCAATGGTGCGTCAGAGAGGGGTCATTAGTAAGACCGACCCCCTTTTATTTTTACCCTACAACATTTTTTCAAAACATACCTACGCCCTATCTCCACTCCCTAAGTAGGCTCCCATACAAAATTACATTTTTATAAAATTTGCTCCAACTGTTATTTGTATGGGAGCCTTTTCAGGGAGTGGAGATAGGGCCTAGGTATGTTTTGAAAAAATGTTGTAGGGTAAAAATAAATGGGGGTCGGTCTCACTAATGACCCCTCTCGGACGCACCATTGGACCGGTAGAACTGATTAAATAAAACAAATTTACAAAAAATAAAAAAAATTGTATGGGGACCGCCTTAACAGTTAAAGATAGAGGGTAGGTGTGTTCAGAGAAAATGTTTGGACTAAAAAAATATTGTGGGTCGGTCATACATTTTGTTGCTCTAAGGGCACTATTAGGGCAGTTAGAGCGGTTGGAACAAATTTTAAAAAATGTTGTTTTGTGTGGGAGCCCCCTTAGAAATTGGAGATAGGGTATTAGTTTGTTCCAAAGAAATGTTAAGACGTAAAAATTAATGGGGGTCGGTCTTATAAAGGACCCCTCTATGACGCACCATTGGAGCAGTAGAAATGATTTTAAGATTGGAATATTACAATAAAATTTTTTAAAAAAATTTTAAAAAATAGTAATAATCGTTATCCCACGATCTTCCTGGGCAAAAAATTTGTAGAATTGATAGAAGTTTTACACAAAAAAATTAAAAAAAAATCGAAGAGTACAAACATTTTCAAAAATGAGATTTAAATTTTAAAACTTAAAAATCGCATACTAGAGCGCTTTTAAGAATTTTTTGGGATTTTTTTTTAGAAAGTACTTAGAAAAACAAAAATTTTGAAAAAAAAAATTTGAAATTTGGACCATTATTGAAGAAGTTATGATTAAAAGAAGTTGGAGTAAAGGAACAAACTACCAATTTTTAAAAATTCGATATCTTTTGAACGGGTCATCAAAAAAATCTGAAAATTTACCACGAAGGAGTTTTCGAAGGGTACTAAAAACTGTAAACAAATTGGGAAAATCTAAAAAAAAAGTTTTTCAAAGTGTCCGATTTCACATGGAATGCCCCATATATTACAATACATAACTTGATACAAACATAATAAATTATATATGATTATACATCCGTGAGATATTTTCTAAATTTTTTTAATGCAGTCATATGTAGTAATATATAATTGAATCATGATTCGGATTAAAAGGTGTACGGTTGATATAATTATATAAAATTACATGAGGGTCAATACAAAATTTGTTTTTCTGTATAATTTAATATAAAATTATATATATCCAATTCTGTTCCATACAAAACACTATATGTTTCCATTTAACCAACAATTTTCTAAGTTTTTAAGGCAAAGTATAAGAAACTTTTTAAAATGTTCCTAAACATTTCCTTGTTAGGGTTATGTATATGACCTATCTGGTTCGAAGCGTACCCGAACATTTTTTTTTTAAGAAAATTATATGTTTGGTGAATGTATCGTTGACCTGTGGTGTAACTCAACCCAAACCAAAAAACACCAGGATTTTACATGTTTTTATGCAATTAGATCTAATTAGATCCACTAATATATGGCAATGTCTGGTCAAAACTCGGATGAAATCAAATCATATTTTATACAAATTGATCTTTTTTAGTGCAAAAACATCCACCATTTTTCGGATCAAATTGCGTTTAATTATATATTGTATTACATATCAATATATATTGCATCATATAAAAATTTTTACTATATATCTTTCTTATATGTATAGACCAATAAACACATATGAAAAGCCCTTTCATTTTTCTATTTGAAACAGTTAAAAAATTTTAAATTGGTTGAAAAGTTTCTGAGTTGCACGTGGTTTAGTGAGAAAAGTCCCAAAAAAACGTCATTTGAAAAAATATTAGATTTTGTTTTGTTGTAGCACAGTGTAATTGTAAGTGGGCAGTATAAAAAATGGGCAACTTTTCACATTTTGTTTTTGGGTAATTTGTCGTAATGAAAAATCAACCAAATTTTTTATTTAAAAATTTTTCCCAAAAGCTATGAAAATTTTCCCAAAAAATGTGGGTAAATCCTAATGTAAAATATAACCCAAATTTGTATGAAAAATTTTTGAGCGAATTTTAATTTTCATTTTTGGGCGATTTTTCTTTAGGAAATAGCAAAGATAAAACGTAAATTTCGACATTCTTTCTCGTTTTAGCAAATATTATAAATAGAAAATCTTAATACTTGTGGTTTTTTTTGAGGCTTATGTCCTTCAAACATTTAAAATAAGTTACTTAAAAATATCTGTTAAACTCAAAAACAGCACACTATGGGTTTAATCCCACAATTATCTTAAATATAATTAAACTTTGCAATATGTTGTTATTAGAAATTTCCTATTTGTTAATTATTGATTCCGTTTTAATTATAGTTTAGTTTATTTTCTTTTTTTTTGAAAACTATTAAAAGCATTTTCAATATTATTGTTCACACTTTTCATATTTTACACTTAAAAATTTATATGAAATTCATTTATAATTCACTCGTTAAAATTTATGCAGTGAAAGTTTTTTTTTTATTTTTTTGCAGCGCCACTCTACTACTTACAGTGTATAATTTTTAATTATTCATATAAAATTAATAGCTTTTTCGAAAAAGTTTTTATAGTATAATAGAAAATTGCTTTTATCAACTATTTTAGAAAAAAAAAAACTATGGAAATTTATGAGTGGAAATATTTTTACAATGTTTGCAAAAAAATTTATAAAAATATGTAAATTATTTTTGTGTAACTACGTTAAAGTTTCTGTGTTTTTTTTTTTGTAATTTGTCGATGTCTAAAGTTTTGTGAAACATATTTCAAAAAGATTTTATTTAATATGTTTTTTGTGTTTGTTTACTTTAGTTTTGCAGATTTTTTTGGTTAAACTCAAGTGGAATAAAGCACAAAGTTTTATAATTAAAATTCATACATATTTTTTCACTGAATAATAACAACAAAAAAAAACAAGTAGAAAAATTAAATTCGACTTGGTCGAATCTATGAATACCCTCCACAATGTTATCTGATAGTAATTTTCTAAAAAAAATTTAAAAAATTGCATTACAAATTTTTTATTAGAAATATATATATTATTTTGAATCAAACTTTCTTTTAATCAATCAAATTTTTTTGAGTGTAAAATTTCGTTGACTGTCAACATTTTTTTGAGTCTGCCATTTCATTAAACAAAAAAAAAATAATAATGTGTACATTTTTTTTTGAGTGTAACATTTTTTTTTTGAGTGTAAATACTTTTTTAGTGTACAATTTCTTTGAGTAACAAATTACTTTGTAAAATATTTTTGTTGTTTTATACCTATAATGTAATACAAAAAAAAACTATTTCACATATTTTCTTCTTTTTATATTACCAACTTCTTCTTTAAAAACCAAAAACAAATTAACATTCAATCATACACATACTTTATTTGATTTTTTCCCGTTACATACAGTAACACTCACAATAACAAAACAATAACAAATATTTACTTGTCTAACAACTAAACTGCACCCCACGACAAGAAAACAAACAACAAGTTTTACAAAACTGGTATTTCACCATGCTTATACAACTTGTTTAACGAGTTTTCAACAGTTTAAGGTGAAACAAATCTGAAATTCACTGCTTTGCTTATAACTTTTGAACCACTGAACCGATTTGGCTGAAATTCAAAACCAAACAGCCTCGAGAAACGACAAATATATATGCTAAGCTTCAGCCCCCTCAGAATTGTCTTTCGAAAGTTATAGTGGTTTTAATCTTGTAAATTCGAAAAATACCCTTGCCGAAATTTACTATTTTGCTCATAACTTTTGAACCACTGGACCGATTTCGCTGGATTGCAATACCAACCTGACCCGGTAAATGGAGAACATATATGTTAAACTTCAGGAGCCTCCGTAAAGTCTTTCAAAAGTTAGCGTGTTTTCAACGGACAGACAGACAGACAGACGGACGGACGGACGGACGGACGGACGGACGGACGGACATCGCTAGATCGACATAAAATCGATCAAGGATCATGAATATATATACTTTATGGGGTCCTAGACCAATATTTCGATGTGTTACAAACGGAATGACAAACTTATATATACCCTCTATCACTAGAGTGGAGGGTATAAAAATAAAACTTAATTAACTTAAGCATTAAAGAGGATTATGTTAGAATAACATGACAAAAAGAACTTATAATTACATAAATATGGAGTTTGGTATATATTATAAATTAAAATGACGTGGCGTATACTGAATATTTAAAAAAAATATTATGCTAGTACATCAATGCGTATAAGTATTATAATAAGTTTAATAACACTGTGCTATAGTGGACCTTGTGTAGTTTGTAATTTTCATCGTGTAGACCATAAAATTGTTTTGAAATTCAGCAAACAGAATCAGTAAAATTGCAGACAAATTTCTGTTATTTTCAAAAAACTGAAAAGAGATATTACTTAAAATATTTTTTTCAACAAAAATATCTGCTAAAAGTTTGCTCAATTTGAATTGAAAGTAATTTTACATATTTTAACATGATAATGTTTTAGGCTGGTGTCTAATTTCAAAAAAGTTGCAGGATGCCACCTCAGTTTGACTATATAACAATTAACGAAAAAGAAAACAAGAATTACTGTTTTCATTTTCTTAAAACCAAAAATTTTAATAACTTTGGCTTGTAACTTGGATAATAATTCACCTCGTGGTGAATAAACCCGTTTTTCACCAGCTGGTGAATAAAAAGTAACATAATTGTTTTTCAAAAAAAATTTTATTTTTCATCAATTTTTTATTTATAAATTTTTATTTTCATATTTTTTTTTTTTCATCAATTTTTTTCCATCAAATTTTTTTTTCCATACAATTTTTTTTATCAAACTTTTTTTTCATCAAACTTTTTTTTTCATAAATTTTTATACCCTCCAACCACAGTATGGGGATATACTCACTTTGTCATTCCGTGTGTAACGCATCGAAATATCGGTCAAGGACCCCATAAAGTATATACATATATTATTGATCAGTGATCCATTCTAAGACATTCTAGCGATGTCCGTTTTCCGTCCGTCCATCCGTCTGTCCGTCTGTTCGTCTGTGGAAGACACGATACAGCCCAAAGTAAACGAGCTAGACTCCTGAAATTTGGCACGAATTTGGCTGAATATTGGGCTGGTTAAGTTCGAACATGGGCAAAATGGGATCAGGGGGAAAAAAGTTCCCCTCTTAAGAACTAAACAAACCTCTTAAAAAAAAAGCCATTTTTTTTATAGGTTTTTTGTACTTTTGCTTAGCAAACGAAACATTTTTATGCCAAAAGAAGTTCAAAGTCTTGCAGTTGGATCCAGGAAGGCTGTCTCCCACCGACATTACACTCCCCCCCCCCAAAAAAAAAAAAAAGACGCCCCTGTTTTTTTGTTGTTTTTTTTTTAACGTGTTGGAGGGTAAAAAATATTCGGCACAGCCGAATTTAACACTCTCACTTGTTTTTTTTTATCAAACTTTTTTTATACCCTCCACTCGAGTGATAGAGGGTATATATAAGTTTGTCATTCCGTTTGTAACACCTCGAAATATTGGTCTAGGACCCCATAAAGTATATATATTTATGATCCTCGATCGATTTTAAGTCGATCTAGCGATGTCCGTCCGTCCGTCCGTCCGTCCGTCTGTCTGTCTGTCCGTAGAAAACACGCTAACTTTTGAAAGACTTTACAGAGGCTACTGAAGTTTGGCACATATGTTTGTCATTTACCTGGTCAGGTTGGTATTGCAATCCAGCCAAATCGGTCAAGTGGTTCAAAAGTTATGAGCAAAAGAGTAAATTTCGGCAAGGGTGTTTCGCGAATTTACGAGATAAAAACCACGATAACTTTCGAAAGACAATAATGAGACTACTGAAGCTTGGCATGTATCTTTGCCGTTCCTCGGGTCTATTTGGTATTAAATTTCAGCTCAATCGGTCCAGTGGTTCAAAAGTTATAAGCAAAACCCTGAATTTCAGATTAGTTTCATCTAAAATGCCACGTGTTTTAACAAGTTTTAAAAGCACTGGTGGTAACTAAACAATGCTTTTCAAACTTGTTAAATTTTAAAGCAATGCTTTTTAAACTTGTTTAGTTTTAAAAGCATTGGTAACTTAAAAATTACTCTCGAATAAATTCTACACTCAAAAAAATTTTTACACAAAAAAAATTTTATACTCAATAAAAATTTATACCAAAAAAAATTAGTTTTTTTTTTTACAAAAATGGCAATATTTTGTGTACATACGTACGTGCATTCACTCAGAAATATTTTTACATTAAAAAAAACAGTACACTCGAAAAAAATTTTACACTCAAAAAAAATAGTAATTTGTTTTTTTTTTTTTAAATGACAAACAAAAGTTTTTGACTCAAAATAAAATATTTCTCATCAAAATTGTTAATCTTTTCACGTTAAAAAATGTACTACCCTTTAAAAAAAATGCATTGTGGAGGGTATTCATAGATTCGGCAAAGTCGAATTTAACTTTTCTACTTGTTTTTAATTATTTTTTATAATTTTTTACATTTTTTTTTTTATCAATTTTTTTTTTCCATCAAATTTTTTTTTTCATCACATTTTTTTCTCATTAATTTTTTTTATCAAATTTTTTGTTATAAATTTTTTTTCCATCAAATTTTTTTTTCCATCAAATTTTTTTTTTCGTCAATTTTTTTTTTTTTTTTTCATCAAACTTTTTTTTCATCAAATTTTCTTTTTTCATAAAATTTTTTTTTCATCAAACCATTTTTTTTTATCAAATTTTTTTTTTTCATCAATTTTTTTTCATCGAAATTTTTTTTCATCAAATTTTTTTTCATCAAATTTTTTTTTTTCATCAATTTTTTTCATCAAATTTTTTTATCAAATTTTTTATTATCAATTTTTTTCTCACCAAAAAAATTTTTTTTTTCATATTTTTTTTTTCATCAATTTTTTTTACATCAAAAATTTTCTTTTAATCAAAAAAATTTATCATAAACTTTTTTCATCAAAATTTTTGTTCACCTAAAATTTTGGGTTCATTAAATTTTTTTAACATAATTTTGTTTTTCGTGAAAAAAAAAATCATTTTTTTTTTTTTCAAAAACTACTTTTTCACAAAGTCTAAGCTTTTGCATAAAAATTTTCCATTTGTTTATCAAATGTACATAAAACAAGTGAGAGTGGTATAAGTATTCTTTGTTGCCGAATCTTTTATACTCTCCAAAATGTAAAAACACTTTTTTGCACTTATTTTTGCACTCACGAAATGTACAGCTCTTTTGTTTTTTTAATGGGGTCCTCGACTGATATTTCAATTCGTTTTGCATGGAATAGCAAAGTAATATAACATTGTTTTTTCTAAAAAATTTTGCTTTGGCAAGTACACCCAAATCTGACGCAAAACATTGTCATGATTTAATGTTTTGGGCAAGAGTACAAAATTTGCACACAATTTTTGACAGAGTTTTTCTTTTGAGTGTATAGTTTATTCAGTGGCGGGTAAAGCTTTTGAGTTTAAGGGGAAACATATTTTTTTACTTCGAACAAAAAAAAAATTATTAATTCGCCGTTGTCGGACAAACAAAAACAGGGATCATTTTTTTGCAAAAAAAAATTAATAGGAAAGCAAAAAAAATCATAAACTTAAAATCTTTCACAGGGCACCAGCCGATTGTCTTGAAACTTGCATATAGGAAAGAGTGGAGCAAAATAAGAGTTACCTGTTTTTTATAGCTGCCCAATCTCACATTTAGCAGGTTAAAGGGGAGGGGGAAAACGTGATTTTTTTTTCGTTTTTGGAGGATTTTTCCCATTTCTTCAAAAGAAACTATATGAACATTTTATACAGGTCGAAAGGTCTTTTGAACGGTGTATCGGTCGTGTCTGAATTCGCCTTCGTTAAGTTAATTTTTTGTCAAAAACGTATAACCGTTGGGGTAGTTATATGGAGATGTATATACGTACGACCGCCAAAATCATGTAAAAAATCTATATCAAAATTAAGCTGACCCGTATTTTTTCGCTTGGCGAAATTCATATTAGTTCGACTTTTATACGGATTTTCCCGAAAGTCCTTATTTTTCATAAGGTTGTACCTTTTTTAAATTTGAGATTGGGCAGCTAAAAAAAAAACAGGTAACTCTTATTTTTTCCCTCTTATTCGCATATTTAAGTTTTAGGACAATCGGTGGGTGCCCTGTGAAAGACCTTTCTTGTTTAATAGATTTTGCCAATTTTTTAATAAAAAAATCTAAAAGGAGCTTTGTTTTTCATGATCATGATCAACAAAAAAATAAAAATAGGTGCAAAAAAGTGTTTTTACATTTTGGAGAGTATAAAAGATTCGGCACCAAAGAATATAACACTCTTGCTTGTTTTATGTACATTTGATAAACAAATGGAAAATTTTTATGCGAAAAGCTTAGACTTGGTGAAAAAGTAGTTTTGGTAAAAAAAAATATTATTTTTTCACGAAAAACAAAATTATGTTAAAACAAGTAAGAAAATTATAGTCGGTCAAGACCGACCATATAGTACCCTACACCAGAGTTTCCCAGAAAATGGGTACCGGAAAATGAGTCTCATGGACCGATTAGATCTATATTTTGTCCAACCTTGTAAAAAACACTCACAAATCAAATTTGAGTCAAATAGGCTTCTATTTGTAAACCGCTTTAACTGAATATCGGGCCAAATTTTCAAAAGGGGCCTCAGTCCAAAACTGGTCCGATAATTATCATGTTTAATAAGGTTATTTAAGTACGCGTTTAACATACACAAACAAAATTTTAATTAAATATTTTCTATTTTCCTGAAATTTGAGAGATTTATGTGAAAATTGGGAAGGTGGTTTTTATAAGGGCTACAAGAAGAATTGGTCCGATTTCTTTAAAACTTGGAATGGTGATTTGTGAAGACAAAAGACGTTTACCTTCCAAATATACCTATTTTAATACGGTTATTAGAGTCATTTGACCCAAAATATAAATATGGACCGATTTTCTCTAATTTCAATAGGCTTCGTCCTTGGGTTTAGAGAAGCTTAAGTTTCATATTTCAAGTCAATTGATTAAAAATTGCGACCTGTATCATGTTTACACAGTTTACATGGACAGACGGACGGACGGACATCGCTAAATCGACTCAAAAAGTGATTCTGAGTCGACCTGTATTAGACTGCCCAGAAAAAAAGCGAAGTTTTTATTTTCTTGGGGGATACCTGCAAATTTTGTTCCTTTTTGTGCAAAAAAATTTCGGTTTTTTTTGGGGATTTTTAAAATAATATCTAGAGGTCGCGAACTCGCGTTTTATAACGATTTATTTTTTTTGAGTTTTTTATTATTTTAAATTGTTAAATATGATTAATATGATAAAATATTAATAATTTCAGACAAAAAAAATTAAATTAAAAATTAAATATCGCTCATTCCATGAGATGTCTCCCAGCATCTAATCAAATGATCCTTAATTTATTTGAAATTTTGCACACATGAACACTATGAAGCTATTAAAATAAATCAGTTGTTAGTTTCGAGAAAATCCGTGAATTCACGAATATATTCGCGTTCGCGAATTCATGGATTTTCGCGAAACTAAAAACGAATTTATTTTAATTGCTCCATACAGAGCTTCGAAGAATGAAATCCTTTTCGATTGAATTCTCAAAAATATCCATTCAATTTTCATAGTCAGTGAATGCATTCGATTTCATAAATCAATATTGAATGCAGTCCTTGGAATTCATTCGATTGAATGAACAAAAATGAATGCATTCGATTTCTTGTTCATTCGATTTAGAAAAATCGAATGCATTCGATTTTTTATTATTCCACTGCGAATGCAATCGATTTTTTAAATATATAGACCAAAACGGAGCCAAATTTTGGTCCATAGTATCGCCTACTTTCTTTACATACGATGACCCTAATGGGCTCTAATTTTGAATCCAAAAAAATTGGTATTCCCGAAAATTTTAAAAATGCACATATTAACTGCCTATACGACAAAAAAAAATGTGAAGAGTGTTAGCGATACTATGGCCAAAAAATTGGCTCCGTTTTGCTCTATCTTGGTTAGTTTTTTTAAGTTTTTTATGCAATGAATGAATAAGCCATTCGATTTTTCAAATTGAATGAAAAGAAAATCGATTGCATTCGCAAGTGAATGCATTCGATTTTTATAAGTCGAATGAAAAAAAAATCGAATGCATTCGATTTTTGAAAGTCGAATGAAAAATAAAACGAATGCATTCGATATTTATAAATCGAATGAGTCTAAAGTGAATTCATTCAATTCGCTAAAATGTGATTGGGGAATGCAATCACTAAATTTTCACTCAGAATGACAAATCGAATTAAGGAATGAAATCCTTCGAAGCTCTGGCTCCATAGTGTACCTGTGTGCAAAATTTCAAATAAATTAAAGAACATTTTATTAGATGCTGAGAGACATCTCATGGAATGAGCGATATTTAATTTTTAATTTATTTTTTTTTTGTCTGAAATAATTAATATTTTATCATATTAATCATATTTAACAATTTAAAATAATAAAAAACTCAAAAAAAATAAATCGTTATAAAACGCGAGTTCGCGACCTCTAGATATTATTTTAAAAATCCCAAAAAAAACCGAAATTTTTATGCACAAAAAGGAACAAAATTCGCAGGTATCCCCCAAGAAAATATCAACTTTGTTTTTTTTCTGGGCAGTCTAACCTGTATACTTAAAGGTGGGTCTAGGACCAATATTTCGGGTAGTTACAAACATAAGCACAAACTCATTATACCCTGTACCACAGTGTGGTGTAGGTTATAAAAAATTTAATGAACCCAAAATTTTTTGTGAAAAAAATTTTGATGAAAAAAAGTTTTTGATGAATTTTTTTGATAAAAAGAAAAAAAAAATTGATAAAAAAAATATGAAAAACATTTTTTTTGGTAAGAAAAAAATTGATAATAAAAAATTTTATAAAAAAATTTGATGAAAAAAAAATTGATGAAAAAAATATGATAAAAAAAAATTGATGAAAAAAAAAATTATGAAAAAAAAAATTAATAAAAAAAAAATTTATGAAAAAAAATGTTGATAAAAAAAATTTTTTTGATGAAAAAAAAAAAATTGATGAAAAAAAAAATTTGATGAAAAAAAATTTGATGAAAAAAAAATTTGATAAAAAAAAAATTTGATAAAAAAAAAATTGATGAAAAAAAAAGTTTAATGAAAAAAAAAAATTTATGAAAAAAAAAAATTGATGAAAAAAAGGTTTGATGAAAAAAAATTTACGAAAAAAAAAGTTTTATGAAAAAAAAATTTAATGAAAAAAAAAAATTGATGAAAAAATTTTTTTTTTTTGTGAAAAATAATTATGTTACTTTTTATTCCCCAGCTGGTGAAAAACGGGTTTATTCACCACGAGGTGAATTATTATCCAAGTTACAAACCCAAGTTATTAAAATTTTTGGTTTTAAGAAAATGAAAATAGTAATTCTTGTTTTCTTTTTCATTAATTGTTAGCTTATATATTCAAACTGAGGTGGCGTCCTGCAACTTTTTTAAAATTAGACACCAGCCTAAAAACATTATCATGCTACTAAATGATTTTAAAAATTGAATGCTAATGAAAGTCTTTATTTTTTATGTTGTTATTTTTGAAACAAAGAACAGAAATGGTCATTTAAAAAAACTGGACAAATGTTTTATCTTTTGAAAAACGACAAAACGTAATACTTTTAAAATAAACTACAAACAGTTAATGAAATAATTTAGTGTGTTTTCAACAATTATTGGAAAAATTTGGTTTGTTAAATTTTTTTAATTGCCGAATAGAAAATTTCAGTCATAGGATATTGGGATGTTTGAAGGTATGGAAAAGAATAATGTTCTATTTGCAATTAAATCGTAGGAGAGTAGATCAGTACTGATCCGAAAAATGGATCGCTAAGATTAGATCAGTTTTAATCGGACGGATACAATGTTATCCGAAAAATGGGTTTATATAATTAGATAAACCCATTTTTCGGATGAAATTGTATCCGTCCGATTAAAACTGATCAAATCTTAGCGATCCATTTTTCGGATCAGTGCTGATCCTTCACATTTTTACTTGGGTATGTATGTATGTGTTGGGTCATCAGAAAGTACCAAAATACTTAAAAATCATAAACTTGACAACTTGACAGACTATTTAAAATAAATGTGAAATACTAGGGCAGCCATTTTTTTGCAGGTACTCTATTAGTTGTAGTTCGAAATAAAATTAGTTTTGAGGGTAACATTTGCGGAGCTCTGGTGAATATCTTGTTAACAAATTAGGGTTCTTAAAGAGTATCAAAAGATTCGGTAAGGAGGAATTTACCAACCCTACTTTATTCATGCATATTTATAAATTTTCATTATTGGAAAAATGTCTGAGCATTTCATAATTTGCATATAAAATATTTATACAGCAGACTCTTTGAAAATGCAGTTCACATTAATCATTTGCATATTTCAATTAAAAAAAAATTAACATACACAGACATTTGTAAACAAGGACATAAAAGTACATGTAAATGTTAAAAATATGTTAATGTAAATTGATTGTATATGATTTTTATTTCATTTACGCAAATATACTAGGGCAACGCAAAATGAAAAATTTATTAATTAACTACGACAGCAAAAACAAAAAATTTGATTAAGTTGTTACCGCCCAATTTTAATGTTCATTGCCAGGGAAAACAAAAATATGCAATTCCATATTTTTTCTTATGCATTTTATTGATATATCGGTAAGGTATTTATCCATTTTAGATCAATTTAAGAAATCTGGCACGATTTGCTAGGGCATTTTGTTTCATATTTTGGTCTTAAAAGCATATTATTGCATATTTTATCAAAAAAGCATATTTTAAGGGCAGATTTTAGTGTTTTGGGAGCATATTTTAAGAAAAACGGCATATTTTGATAAAAAAAAAAGGATAAAATATTTTATGTATTGGCGAAAAAACAGAAAAAATATTTTGCTAAAAAATTGTGAGGGAATTTTTTTTAGTAAGTTAAAAAAATTATTTTACATTCGATTACAGCATTATTCCAGCTCGAGGCCCAAATATAAAATTGTAAATTTACAACTTTTTTTGACGAAATAAAACTTACAAGAAATTCTCGTAAATTTACAAGATTTTTTTTGTAAAAAATCTTGGAAATTTGTAAAATTACAAGAAAAACTGTAAAATTACAAAAAAAATTTAAATTTCGATCGAACATTATTTGTTAAAAAAACAAGAAAAACTGTCAAATATTGGTAAAATGGGATTACGAGACTTTTTCTAGTAAATTGACAAAGTTTTTTTTGAGTGTACCTACATAATAAGAACCTATGTTTGCAGAGGCGTGTACTTTTTTTCCCGGGGGTATAAAGTGGAAACTTAGGTTAAAAATGGCTCAATTTTCGACGAGGCTGGGTAGCACAAAATAAATTATGTTGCCCTTCAGAACATTCAAAAAAATTGACATGTTATTAAACAAACTTTTAAGCTGGAAGCAAAAGATTGTTGGTGCTTTTTTGGCAAAAAATTCCAAATTTTTTTTGTTTTGATTTTTTTCATGTTTAAAATGGTGAAATGGATGTTTAACAAAACAAGATATTTTATTGGTTATGATTTTAAAAAATCACAAAACTATCTAGTTAACTAAAAATTCAGGTCTGAAAAAAATCGGACCGATATTCTGTTTAATCGTGTTTTAACAACAAAATTAAGACAACTTTGGTCAAATTTGGCTTGTGAGTGATTTTTAAATTACACAGCGCAACAACCAAAATCGGAATGGGATGAAACAGCAATGAAAGCAAATGAAAGTGGACATATTACATAACAAAATCCTCGAGGCTTTTTTTTTGGTTCAGCGCTAGATTTTTTTTTACACGCATTTGAAGTTGGTGAACTTTTATTATAATTATAATAATATTTGCTTGAAAACTGTATAAGGCGTATGATTAATTTTGTAATTGCTTTTAAATAACAATCATATGCAACGGTGAACAGTGGATTATTTTTAATAATTTGGCTATTCAGTTCAACGAAATTCATACCGGTTATAGATTTCAACGAAATTCATACCGGTTATAGCTAACGTAATTTCGAGCTTAAGTTTGAACGCTGTACCCCACATGGCGAATAAGGGCACCACCAGAGGCCCCTAATGTAGGACATGTTTAGTACACAAAAGCTTTAAATGCTTTAAAATCACCAAATTTAAATGCGTGTAAAAAATAATCTAGCGCTAACTAAATAAAAGCCTTGAAGTTTTTGTTATGTCAAATGTCAACTTTCATTTGCTATTTCTGTTCTTTGTTTCAAAAAAAACAACATAAAAAATAAAGACTTTCATTAGCATTCATTTGTGTACGTTATTTTGTATACCCTCCACTCTAGTGATAGAGGGTATATGTACACACAGAAAACAAATTTGCTAATTTCCAACTGAAATTCTGTTGCTGCAACAAAAAATAGGTTAATACATTTGTATTACGATTGTAACAACTGAATATCGGCAGTTAAAACTGAATTTTGTTAATACAACTGTAATTTAATTGAAACAACTAAATAATTCGTTTGCAACAGCGAAATGTAATAGCAGCAACCGAATGTTGAGTTGATACAACTGAAAAATTCAGTTGGAAATTTATTTTTCTCTGTGTATATAAGATTGTCATTCCGTTTGTAACTCATCGAAATATCGGTCTGGGACCACAAAAAGTATTTATATTTATGAACCCCGATCGATTTTAAGACATTCTAGCGATGTCCGTCTGTCCATCTGTCTGTGGAAATGGTGATCACGGCCAAAATATTACACGGAGATGACTGAAATTTACCATATGAGGCATTCCACACCAACTGTTGCACTACAGAAAAACCATAGTGGTTTCAATGGGATATCATTTGCAAAGTATTCGCTCTTAGGGTACTATTAAATAACAAAAATAAAATTTAAGTTTTTTCAAAAAAATTGCCTTGTAGGCGTGGTCAAAAATTGAAAATATCTAATTTTTTGCCTGAGCATCTTTACTTCAATATTTATGCAAATTAAATGAAACACAGTAAAGTCTTTAAGCCAAAAATTTTTTAATAGATTTTTGTATAGGCTATCGATTAAAAAAATAAAAATTGGAAAATTTTCAGAATAAGTTCTGAATTTTTCAAATTTAAACTTAAACTTTATTTATCAAAAAACATGCCGCAATTTTATTATTTTTTTAATTTTTAAAAAAAGTTAAAGTACTTTTCTATCTGTTTTGAAATTTTCAGAGATGTGTTTTGCTTTGTTTTCGAGAAATCAAATGTCAAAGATTGCAATACGCTAATTTTATACAATAATGGTGTATAAAACTTGTGCGTATGAGTAATATCAATACTTAAAAAATATTTTAAGAGGCAATGGGAGCGTAAGTGAGTTTTTATTTATGATCACGCACGCTAATAGAGAAAAAAAATATTCAAGCACGATATTTTATTTTGCTCACGCTTACGTGAACATCGTGACCGTGACTTATTTTTTTCTACTCACGTGTGCGTGAATGAGAGTGAGCAAAATAAAATATTGTGCGTGACTAATTTTTTTCTTTCATGAGCGTGCGTAATCGTTATTAAAAACTCATTTACGATCCAATCTCTATTTTAAATATTGTTTAAGTGTTTTTATTACTCATACGCACACGTTATATACACCCTTATTGTATAAAATTAGCGTATTGCAATTTTTGGCATTTGATTTCTCGAAACCAAGGCAAAACACATCTCTGAAAATTTCAGAACAGATAGAAAAGCACTTTAACTTTTTTTTTTTAAATTTAAAAAAAAAAAATAAATTGCGGCATGTTTTTTGATAAATAAAGTTTAAGTTGAAATTTGAAAAATTGAGAACTTCTTCTGAAAATTTTCCAATTTTTATTTTTTTAATCGATAGCCCATACAAAAATCTATAAATCTAAAATCTAAAACTTTTGTCTTAAAGACTTTACTGTATTTCATTTAATTTGCATAAATATTGAAGTAAAGATGCTCAGGCAAAAAAGTTAGATATTTTCAATTTTTGACCACGCCTACAAGGCCCACTTTTTTAAAAAACTGAAATTTTATTTTTGTTATTTAATAGTACCCTAAGAGTGAATACTTTGCAAATGATTTCATATTAACACGACACAATTTTTTTTTTGCTGAAAATTTGGTGTGGAATGCCTCATATTTATTATAAGTACTCCCTAGAAGTTTGGTATTGCATTTGAGCGATATCGGTTCAGCGGTTCAAAAGTTATGAACGAAAATGTAAGGAGACCTCAAAAATTTAAGTACATTCAACATAACCTAAAAATACAAAATGCTTTAATTCAGCTGCTGGTTGACTTATGTGAACATAATTAAACACTAAATGGTATTTAAACAAGTCCAAACATATTTTTTGACAAAAAAATAAAAAAACGCGGATTTTTTTACCAATTTTTTCCCCCCGGAATTTTTTCAAAAGTAGTTTCCTTTTAAATAAAGTTTTTGCAATAATCTTTTAGAAATTTTGGAGGGTGTCACTACATTCGGCAAGGCCGAATTTAACTTTTTTACTTGTTTTTTTTTTTTTTTCAAATTGTTAGCATTTTTAAAAGAGAAGTCATTAGTTTTTACCTTCTTGTGTTGGTTATTTTTTTGCAGACAAAAAATTCAAAAAATTATTTATAGGAATATAAGTTTTTTTTAAATTGTTGGTAAAAACAACATAACAATCAATAATTATTGATTGATAATTATAATTTGTAATGTTTTCGTAGATTGCTTTGTTCGAATTTGTTGGTAAAAAAAAGAAAGTGAAGTTTTTTTTTATGTTCAATGTTATTTATTTTAGAAAAGTTTTATATAGATTCCCCAAAAATTTTATTAAAAAATTTTTAAAATAAAATTCAATAGAAAAATTGTTAAAAATACCTACGAAATCATTAATTTTTAATGTTTTCGTAGGTTTTTTTTTAATTTGTTGGTAAAAATAACACAACAATCATTAATTTTTAATGTTTTCGTAGGTTTTTTGTTCGAATTTGTTGGTGAAAAATGAAAGTGCCGTTTTTTTTAATGTTCAATGTTATTTTTTTTTAGAAAATGTTATTAACAGTAAAAAATAAATGTTGATTTCTGTTAAAACAAATGAATAATTACTGGGATGGTTTTAAAATGTTTTATTACTTGTTTTAAATATCGGGGGCCTATATTCAAAACCCTCTATCTAAAAAAAACACAACTTTTCAGGAGAGCCAAGAAACTGTCTATTTCGCGTATTTTTATATTATTAAAATTCGATATTCTACAATATTTTTTTAAATCAACTACTGAATCTTACATATGCTACGTTTTTAAAATTTTTCACTATTGGGGATTTTAGAGGATAGATAGAGGGTTTTGTTTCTCAAAAATATTAAGTACATGAATGAAAATGATCAGATAGAGGGTTTTGCATTTTAATAAAAATGAATTATTATGATTTCATTTACGACATCAGTAAATTTTTAACATAATTTTTTAATGATAACGGCTTATAAATAATTCCGAATTCGCGGATTTGGTCCACAGGTCCGGATTTTTAGACAAAAATTATTTTCTTACCGAATTCGTCTCAAAAGTTGACAAACTGTTGAGAGTATGTTATGTAAAAAATAGTAAAAAAAATTAAAAACGTCCACAGATGCTGATCCGCATCGGGATTTTTAAGATTATTTTTTTTGTTTTATAATGTACACAAGACATTCAAATTTTGAGCCGTATTTTTTCAACGAGTCAAACAAGAATTTTTAGAAAAAATTAGCATCAGTGGACCAAAATCGCGGTTCTAGAATTTTGTTGACAAATTCATATTCATAACGCAAAATTTAGTATGAAAACATGTAATGCATGATGAAATTATTAAAAAAATATTTTTAAATTAATTGTTTGAAAAGATAGAGGGTTTTCTATTCAGAAAAATTAATTGTGTAAGAGACAGAGAAAACCAAAAATGTAAATAAAATAGAAAAAAAAAAAATATTTTTGTTTTTAATTTTACACCATAGATGAGGGCCGTTTTAATGAATATTTTGCCATCAAAAAGTAATTTTCGTGAAAATGGAAGATAGCGGGTTTTGAATATAGGCCCTCGATATGTTTTTCATTTGTTTCTGCCTACAAAATATTTAGAGTGTAGACTTCCGAAACATGTCAAGAACATATCTTATGGTCATAGGTTGGTTAAATTCGGAGATGAAAAAAATCGGACTAGGGGAAAAATTCCCCCTTTAGGAACTAAAATAACCTCTTAAAAACTCCATTTTTTATAGGTTTTATTATAATTTTGTTTAGCAAATGAAACATTTTAATAACAGAAGAAGTACTTGGACCCCGGGAATTAAAAAATCTGTTTTTTTGTCCCGCCCCCTTTAATGGGGGGCGGGAAATTGTATTACTTAAGTACATAATAAATGAATTTTTAACATAAACCGAGAGTGGAAAAGTGACCCCAATGGACCGTTGCTGACTCCTCACCCCTTTCCACCACAAAAAAAAAACCTGTAATTTTTTTTAATTTTTTTACATGTTGTAGGGTATCAAAGATCCGGCACAGCCGAATTTAAAATTCTTACTTGTTTTTACTAAAATGTTACATAAATAAAAATTTTACTTAAAATGAAATATTTGTACGTTATAAAATTTATTTCAGATAAAAATGGCATTGTGGAGGGTATTCATGGATTTGGCCAAGTCAAATTTAATTTTATACTTGTTTTTAGAGTTTTTTTTTAATATCTCTTGATTTTTTACATTTTCTTTTTCAAATTTGGTTTATTTAATTAAAATATTTCATTTAATCTTTTAATATTTATTAAATAAGAAAATCAATAAAAATAAAAAAAAGTTTATATTCCACAACAATTAACATGATTAATTAGAAAAAAAAACACCCAACCATTCATTCAGTCGTCATTCACAACCAAACACAAACCAAATTAAAAAAAAAAAAAAAACCAAAAGGCGATTGATAGCTAAAGCGATAAGAAAGTAATGGGGCAGATGTCTGGGGGAATGATGTTTGGTAGTCAATAGAGCAAAAGGGAAATGTATAAAAATCACTAATTGGTTAAGTTATCAGCAATCAGACGTAAATATAACAGCAGCCAAAGCAGCAACGGCAGTATCTATACATGACCAATAATGCTGCCAACCACAATATGCTTATATACGTACCACTAACTACCCCCAAAAAAAAAAATATATATATATTATAACCAAATGAAACGAACTACCTATTTAACCAAGCATTGGAAAGTCCAACAAATCCATTAACATTAAATATACATTCACATCATATGGTTCTAACCAAACATCCATTCAAATTGTATGTCCGTCTGAAGATTAGGGCGATATTTTTATATACAAAATTTGAATTTTTTGGCGGCATCCATGATCGCAATCAAAAAATTTGGAAAATGGAGACAAAAAATACCCATCTTTCGAAAGTTATTAAGAAACAAACGCTAGATCGTCATAAAATCCACCCAAATCCAATGGTGTCCTAAACCGATATTTCTATCACCAATTGTAAGAGTCGAGCATATAAAAAAATTCCCCCACTAATAAATACCCATCTACTGCCAATGTCTGCCTGTTTCTCTGTATACTTGCCAGCCTGTCAGTCGACAATACAACAATGAGCAACATTTTCCAACATTTTCAAAAATATATACCACAACACTTGTTCAAGTACAAATTGTGGACTTTATGTTTTTACTACATTAAAAAAAATGTAAAAGATTTTTGGTTCATTTTTCGGCATACAACACAAATCATTATATTTTTTGTGCATCTTTAAAATGTTGTACCCAAAGGCTATGTGGCGCTATACATGATTAAAAAAATACAAAAATAAATTAAACGCCAAAGAAACACCTGCCTCTAGGGTTGCCGGGTGTACAAAAATAACATTTTCTAGAAAATTTAAAGATGTGTCAAAGATTTCAGAATGTTCAATTTAAAATTAGAGTTGTCAAAACCGATTTCCGAAGTATTCGAAAAATCGATTTTTTTCTATTTTTCCGGTTTTTTAAAACCGGTTTTTTAAAAAGACCGGTTTTCGAAGTATTCGAGAAACCGATTTTTTGGTCTCGAATAATCGACTTTTTCTGAAGTTTAATTTTTTCGTTAGTTTGCATTAAATGTAATTTTTTAGTAAAATTTGGGAGCGTGAGTGACTTTTGACTCACACTCATTTACGCTCACGACAAGAATTTTTCAATCACGCACACTCACTCACGAGCATATTTTTTATGAGTATTCTACTCATATTCACACTTGAGACAACTTACACTCACGTGCACTCGCACAAGCTTCACTCACATTTGTTCACACTCACGGTCATTCACACTCACGAAACTCTTGTTTATACAAAAAAACTTTTAAAAATTAAAATTTCAAAAATCTAACAAAATTTTTAGCAAAATTTAAAGTTTAGCCAAATTTTACAATTTTTTTTTTTTGTTTTTTCGGGATTTTTAAAATTGTTTTCTATTTTTGGGACGAAAGAAAATATGAAGAGAAAATAAATCACGCAAAAAAATCGTCTCACACACACTCACTCATGAAATCTTGCTAACGCACACCTCTCAATTTTTTTCCACTCACAATTACGTGAGTTACTTAAGTTTCAGTCATGCTCACGCGTGAATCACGCACAAATCTGCTCATGTTCCCATCTGTGTCCTGTAGTATGTAAAAATTGCTTAATTTGTTTTGCTTTTTTATCAAATAAATATTTAAAAAAAAAACCGAAAAACCGATTATTCGAAACCGGTTTTTAGTTACAAAACCGAAAAACCGATTTTTTTAAAAGGCGGTTTTTCGAAGTATTCGAAAATCGGTTTTTGAAATAGACGAATATTTGACAACTCTAATTTAAAATGTAAAAGAACTCTAGGCGTATACTTAATGTAAAGTAAAATTTTTATATAAATCATACGCCTAGACGTACACTGCGAATCACATCAATAAGGAATCGAGTTTTTCACTTTTTAATCGAATATATCTTTGTAACAAATAAGCGGAAAAATATAAACAAATGTACTGATAGAGACCATTATGTACCTACCCAGACAGAAAAATGCAATCGGAATAACGTCAGAATAGAGTTGGCGGAGGGCATTCCAACACCAAAATGAGATCCTACTTACAAAATTTATGGTGTTACTATAACATTGAAATGATAACGCCAAAAAACAATCGCCTGACTTTTGTTTCCGACGTCGTCACAACACCAAAAAATCAAATTTTCTGGATTAAAATTACGTTGTAATAATAAGTTTATGACCTTAGGATGGTGTTGAAAGACAACACTGGTAACGTTATTTCGACATATTTTTGGCGCTATTTTGGGGTGTTTTATATTAGAAATACAGTATATAAAAATAATTTTTAATAAATGAAAGATTTTCAAAATATTTTTTTTAATATCCGGGTTCGCAACAAAAATTCGACTTTTCTAAAAATTCGACTGTTAATTTTCGAAAATTTGACTTTTTTAAAAAGCCGACTTTTTCCAACCTGTAAAAGTCTATATTTTTGTAAGTTAAAATTTTAATATTTTTATCAATGTTGTGTACCGAAAATAAGTAAAAATAAATCGAAAATTTTTGATTTATAAAACCGAATTAACAGTAACAGGAAACCGAATTAACAGTAACAATGCAGAACTTTGAACTTCTTGTAGCATAAAAATGTTGCATTTGTTAAATAAAAACACAAAAAATCATGTAAAAACATGGTATTTTTTAGAGATTGGTTAAGTTCTTCAAGGCGGGATTTTTTTGCCCTGGTCTGATTTTGCTGATTTACGAACTTAACCTGCCTAGAAACATAAGATATATTCGTGCAAAATTTTGGGAGTATAGCTCTTTTATTTTGGACTGCATCGTGTTAACTACAGACGGACGGACAGACAGACGGACATACACACGGACGGACATAGCTAGAATGTCTTATAATCGATCACTGATTATAAATATATACACTCTAAAAAGTGAATGTAAAATGACTACTTTAAAGATGGTAAATTTTTCTGTAAAAAGACACACAATGAGCAAATTTACCCAATTAAGTGTAGTAACATTTTTATTAAACACTTATTTACACAAAAATACACACACAATATAGAAAATTGAATGTTGAGATACATGTTTTTAAGTTTATAAACACTTGTTTGGTATATGTATACACTTGGTGTGCAAATTGAAATAGTAGACACAAAATGTGTAATCTTACGAACATTTAATAGTACTTGTGAAATTGTCAAACAATTATTAAAAGAAAATTTTTTGGAAATTTGTATTTGTTTCAAATTAATAAATATTCTCTTTTAAAATTTAACGACGCGAAAAAAAAAAAATTAAATATAAATCTGTGGAATTTTAGTGAATTTAGGCTATGTACCAATGCACACTGGTCGATCCCATTGGCCAAAAATAAAAAAATCAAAGTCAAAAATTTATCACCAAATGTGTCATCTCTATTTCTAATAAAAACAACGTTTTAAAATTTTGAGCTGTTTTTGTTTTATACCAACTGTACTCTTTAAGAAAGGTTTCAAAAGAGATTGCGAGTTAACAGTTGGTTTTTGCAGTGTGAAAAATTGGAAAATTAGGTTCAACTTTCAATTAATTAAAACCATATAAAAAATTTTTTGTTTAAGAAAAGCGAAATGAATATTGAATTAAAAGGTATTAACAAAATTTTAAAATAATTACAATGTGTTTAGCTTGTTCTGGAGTTTTTATAAAATTAATATCTCTCCAGTGTCATTGTTAGTGTTTGTCCGTCAATATATTGAAATTTCAAATAGAGTTTTAGTTGTGTTCCCCCCTGAAATCTCCAATCGGATTTTTTTTGGTTTATTAGTTAATATTTCAAGATTCTAAAATTTGTAATATCAGCTGCATATTTTTGCATGTCTTTGAGTTATCTCCCACAGATCAAAACGGCCTCGTTGTTTTGCATGTCAAACTTTAAATTTTTGTGTGGTGTTTTGTTGATTTATTTTCGCGTTGCTCTGGTATTGTTATGAGTAAAGAAATGTGATTGTTTATTTTATTTTTCACGGACTTTTCATTTTATTTTTTTCTTAATTTTATCCTTATTAAGGGTAGTTTAGACCATCAGGCTTGTAAAACGACCTGTCAAAAATGTCTGCGCAAAACACTTGTTTTGACAGCTTTAACACAGCCAAAATAAATAAATTGTTATAATGCGACATACGGATGGTTTTCTTCATCTTATGAAAGTATTCAAAAAATTATTTGATAAGCGGATCAAAATTAAACATACTCCGAAAAGACAAATCTTACCGAAAATACGTATCGTCTAAACAGCTCTTAAAGAGCTTTTAACATTTCAAGAGTTTTTGCAATTGTCACATGTTATACTTGCAAACTTTTGCGCTCACATATTTTTGATATTTAGTGCTTAGAAAGAGGTACAAATGCTAAAAAAGCTCGAAAATTAAAGGATATCATAAAAAGTTATACTAAAAATGAGGGCAACACATTAGAAGAAAGTCAATTAGAAACGCGCCTAAAGTATAATTTCCAAAAAAAAATTGAATTTTGGCAAAAATGCTATCGTATAAAAACAAGAGTTCGAAATACGTATTCTTATTGACTTGCCAAAAAGGAGTCGATTATATTAAAATCACACACTTGACTTAAATCAAGATCGAGGACGTCCTAGATTAAGTTTCGTAGAGTGTTTAAGCAAGACATGATGAATAGCAGACATTGATGATTCCGCTGCTGATGATTTGCGATTTGAAACAGTAAAAAATAATTCATCAATTATGCAACCAAATGTTAGTAAAGTTATATCGCTTAGAACTGAAGCAGGTTTAACAAAACATCAATTTTTCTAGTACTTATCGAGACAGTTTTTTTGAAAAATTTGTTTTTTTTTTTGAAGTTATGCTAATGTTAACTGAAAAAATTGAAAATTTTTCTTTTTTTCATTAATTAAAAAAAAAATTAGATCAAAATAATAAAATATGGGCACGATAGGTACTTGAGATCTTAGTAATCTTCAAATCAAAAAAAAAAATATCATCAAAATCGGATCAGTAGTTTTTGCTGTACAACTACAGCCAATTTTATCCTTTAAAAAAAGGATAAAATGGGTAGCAACCCCAGCAATTCTATTTGACCAAGATTTGAGTTGTAAAAACTTTTTAAAATATAACGATGTTTGTCTTTAGTATAAAAAACAGAATTAAAAATTATTGTGAATTTATTTTTTTATAAGGCTGTTTTTTAGTAACAACCCCCCTTAACCTTTTTACAATTTTTTATTACATATTATTTCATATTTAATAAGTCAATATTTTTTCTTTTTTAAACTGGTATTGTAAAAAAGTTATGAATTAAAAACAAAGTTTCGTTTTTCTTACGTGGGGTGAATGTGGGTGCTTGGGTACGGTAGAGGGTGGGGTGTGGTTATGAGTCATCACTAGAGTTTTTCACGGGAATTCCCGGGACGGGATTTCCCGGGAATTCCCGGGACGGGATTTCCCGGGAATTCCCGTAAATTTTCGATCCCGAAATCCCGGGAAATAGAGCGGGAATTCCCGGGAATTTTAGTTTCTTTGAAATTGTTGATTTTTTGACTTCTATTGATTATTTTGTATGTGATTTTTTTTAAAGATTTTATCAAAATTCTTGATAATTGATGACAGAAACGGACGCAGGGATCAGGAGGGCCAAAAAAAGACATTCTAATAAAAAAGTGTCGAGGCTTTTGTTATGCTTTCATTTGCTTTTGGTTTCATCTTATTCCGATTTTGGTTGTTGCGCTGTGTTATCAGAATCTGATACTTTTTTTCAGAAGCTGAGAAATTTTCCGTCAGAGATCTTTATTATAAAAATTTGCAGTATGATTATTTTTCTATAGAAAATATTTATGTCTCTGGACACGATTCATTTTAAATCGATAAATTTATATAAAATCTGTGAAAGGAATGAAGCTGAAATTAACGTTTTTTTTAAACCAGAATTTCTATTTTTTTTTTTAATTTTTTTTATAATTTCATTTATCGGAATACATAATTATCAGATACATAATTGAGAAATTCCTCGGAATCAGTTTCATTGTGTTTTAGAGGCAAAGCGTTGAGAACCAGTTGTAAAAATGAACTGAGGTGAATTATAATAAATGATGAAATTTTATTATTAAAACAGATAAAGTGATCTGATATAACATATTCCCTTATAAATACTTTTAAATGACTTCGACATATTTGGGCGGTTTTTCTTATAAAAAATGGGTAACAAAAACTGTTATTTTTTTCTCGAAACTTATTTTTTTTTTTTTTTGTTTTAGAGGTACTAAATAAGATTTTTGTGGTGTTAATAAACATTGTAAAAAGTGCAATCGCATTCTTAAGGTTTTTATTTATTTTTTTTTAACAAACAATTTGGGTTTTTAGTTTTTGCGGGAATTCCCGGGATCCCGGGAAATTTAAAAATGAATCCCGCTTTCCCGGGAAATGAAAAAGTCCGGGAAAAGAAAAACTCTAGTCATCACCAACTCCTTTTTATCATTAAATAGTTCTGACATATTTAAAAAGCCGTTACCGAAGTTTCACGATGATACCTATGCTGGAAGTATTTTTGGCCGCCGTCTCCATACAGCTCCGACCACTGTGCAATGCAACATATGTCTTTCAGTGATTCAAAATCTAGATCATTATCAAATGCATTTATACATTCATAAGAATCAGAAAAATGCATGCTTTAAATGCTTACAAAATAACTGCTTGAAAATATTTTCAAATTATAACATTTACAGAATTCATCTATACAGAGTTCATAATAAAAAAAATGAATGCAGCTCATCATCAATTATATTTAAATGTTCAATGTGTCCATATGAATCAGACACTGAAAAAAGTATTGTGTCTCACAATGTGATGCACATTGAAAATTATATGCAAGTTATTTGTCCACTTCAAAACTGCTCAAAAACATTTACTAGTAAGTCCTCTTTTAAAGTTCATGTTTACCGAAGTCATAAAGTCTCAGAATCTGATATTTTTTCTATAGAAAAAATTTTTCTGAATCTGATACATTTTCTGTTTAAAATTTCCCTGAATATGCTGCTTTTCCACAGAAAAAATTTCTTAAAATCTGAGACTTTTTCCATATAAAAACTATCTCAGAATCTGAACATTTTTTCATATAAAAAATGTCTCAGAATCTGAGATTTTTTGGATAGAAAAAATATCTCAGAATCTGACTTTTTACATAAAAAAATTACCAGAATCTGAGACAGCTTTTGTTTAAAAAAAAATTCTCAGCATCTGAAACTTTTTTAAACAAATGCTTAAATACTGTTTTAGCATGCTAAAAATTTTTTTCGTTGATCACATATTTCTCTTTTATTGTAGTTTGGAACAACCTTAGTTCAAATAAAAGAGCAAATTCCTTGCAATACGCCATTTGTTTGCTATGTTCGTAAGTATTAAATTTTCGTTAATATACAATTTTTGAACAGTTAATAATTTGATTTTATTTTATATTATAACAGAAGTTGAAGAAGGAATAAAATGCTATATATTTATTGAAAAGGAAATGGTCGTACATGATGAAGCCCCGGATATAATTAGAAATTTGCAGCAAATAATACATTTTTTTAACGTTTTTAATATATTTTACCCTCGGGAGATATCTCAATCAATGGAATTCTTTTTTAGATATTTCTACAAACATTATCCTCCACAAGTTCGTGGAAGAAAAAAGAATGTAAACAATATTCAAAAAATAACTCATTAATAAAAAAAATTACTATGACCAATCAGAATATCGTACAAAATAATAGTGTGTAGCTAAATTTAAATATATATATATTCGATTAGAGTTTTTATATTTCGATTAGAGTTTTATTAAATATTTTAAATTAAATTTTGATAAATATGATTATTCTTATCCTTCTTTTTTAATTTTTATTGTATAAAACCATTGTTTATAGCTAAATTTAAATATTTTGAATTAATTGTTGATATATATAGATATCCTTATCCTTTTTTTTTAATTTTTATTGTTCAATTTTGTTGAATTTAATTATTTCATAATAAAACCGTTAAAAAATAAACCCCCTTCCAGATATTTAATTTATTTTGTTTAGATGTTTTATTTAAAGCAGTTATATGGTATTTTATACACATTTCAAATTGTGTTTTTACACACATAATGGTAGTGATTCAAAAATGTTGCTAAACTTTTGCTAGACACTTTGTGTTTAATAATTTACACATTTTGTGTGTACCAATTTAAGTTTACACACATGTAGTATTTTTACCGACATAATGCTAGGTAAAAAGTTACCTAGCATTATGGTAGTAAATTTCAACAGAAATTTATTAGAGTGTATACTTAATGAGGTCCTAGACGGATATTTTGATGCGTTACACACGGATGATGCGTTACCCTCCATACTGTAGTTGGAGGGTATAAAAAAATTTACTAAACACTTTCTGCTTCATGGTAACAACGAACCGCCAAAGATTAAAGGGGTTCACACTTAAGAATGCGATATTTTTTTATAATATTTCGATTTCTACCAAAATTTAATATAAAAATTGTCAGAAACAAAAAAGTTGCAACTTTTTAAACAAAATTAAAATACAGATCAAACGGGTGGACCGATTTGGGATCTGTTTTTTCAGTTTGAAGAGAATTAAATGAAAGCTTTTTAAATTTTTCTATTTTATACATATTTTTTGTTAAAAAAATCGATTTTTTGCGTTTTTTGAGTTTAACGTCGTATGCTCAAAATTTAAGAATCTACGTCAGGAACTAGACTTTTTAACATAATAATAAAAAGATTTTTTTTTCATCTGCCACTAAGTGAAAAAACTAAAAAGTCGAAAGTAAAAGTCCATTTAGATTTTTTATACAAAAATCAATTAATCGACTTTCCGACTATAGAACCCTTATTCACCTTACACATTTCATAATGAAAAAAAAATATACAGTGGCATTTTTACATAAAAAATATTTATAATTAAATAAAATAAAGTCAGAAATTTTGTAAAAGTTTACCATAGTAAACCTTTTCGGATTATAATTTTAAACTCTTATGTAACGTTGGTTCTTTTAAAATCCAATGTTGTAATGGTATTGAATTTTTTGTTTTCAAGGTATTGAATTATTTAAGTCGTATTTTTGTATTTCCAATGTTATAATGGTATTGTATTTTTAGAAGAGTCGTAATTTCTGACTGGGTAATAATGTCAAATAATAACAATAATCAAAAGACTGAAAGAAGTCCTTGAAAAAAATATTTTTTGGCACCTTGTTAAAAAATCCGCAACTTGTTAAAAAATCACAAGCTTTTTATGAATCACTTGAATAAGGAATTTTGTAATACAGACCAAGTAGGACCTGAATCCAATTTGTTATGGATAGCAATCCCTAAAACAATAGAAACATAACAGTTTTGTTTCGAATTTCAGTAAAAATGAGACTCAAAGCAGCCCTTAGCTCTTCCGAAAAGAAAAAAGTACTGACTTTAAAGTCCAAAGTGTTAAATGCCGTTGAAATCGTGAAAATAATAGTGATGGGCAAACCTATTGAATGCAATTATTTAAATAACATTAAGAACTATGAAAAAAATATGAATGGGCGAACCTAAATGGGAACAACAGAACGAGATCGACCAACATTTTAAGAATTCCCTCGAATTCCACGTTGACAGGTTCCAAATTTCTCAAAGAAAGTGGTGATTATGTGGGTATTTGTATAGTCCATCACGATTAAAAATTAAATGAGTTTATAGTCTGTTGAAAATTGCAAAAAAAGCCACCCCTTTATTCCAAACTTAAGAATCATCGATGGTAACGTAAGGAAAAGTGATGATGCTTCAGTAGAACATCACACCCCATACCATAAAAACACCTTCTATGATCTGTCTGCTATGCAAAAACTGTTTTTATTGTCTCAAATCACCGAAAACAATAGTATCCGTCTAATGCAACGGTATTCATTTTTTTTTTTCGTCGGAATAAATTACTTTAAAAAATTTCTGAGACCGTGTCATTGTATTCCTGACGAGATTAAGGCGCTGCTAACTACGTTTGGCATTCAGCTATTAATTTTTGGATAATTTTCGACGAGCACTGATCTCATTTGACTTTTAAACGCGGCGGACTGTACAAATACTCGCATTAACACCACTTTCTTTGAGAATTTTGAAAAATGTCGGCGTATAATTTGGGGGAAAACTTACAATTTTTGTCGATATCGTTCTGTTGTTGCCATTTTAGTTCGCCCATTCATGTTTTTTTTTCATAGTTCTGATTATTGCATACAGCAGTTTTTTCCCACTCTATTATTTCCGCGATTTCAACGGCCTTTAACACTATTTCAGTACTTTTTCCTTTTCGGAACAGCTAAGAGCTTTGTGAGTCCCATTTTTATTGAAATTCGAAACAAAACTGTTTTGTTTTTATTGTTTGAGGGATTGCTTTTCATTACAAATTGGATTCAGGTCCTACTTGGTCTGTATTCCAAAATTCCTTATTCAAGTGATTCAAAAAAAAAAAACTTGTGATTTTTTAACAAGTTGCGGAAAAATATTTTTTAAAGTACTTTTCTCAGTCTTTTGATTATTGTTATTATTTGACATTATTGGCTAGGTAATGGTCTGTATCAGTGCATTTTTTTATATTTTTCCGCTTATTCGTTACAAAGATATATTCGATTAAAAAGTGAAAAACTCGATTCCTTATTGATGTGATTCGCAGTGTATACTTAACGTACAAGTAAAGGTTTTCAATTCCAAAAGTGACTCCAAAAAAATCTATAATTTTCCAAATTTATTTTAAAATTGTCTAATTATAATTTAAAATTTTTCAAATACATATTAAAATTTTCCATATTAAAATTGTGCAAATGAATTTTAAAATTGTCCTAATATATTTCTAAATTGTAGAAATGTATTTTAAACTGTCCAAATATAATTTAAAATTTTCCAAATACAATTTAAAATTTTCCATATGTATTTTAAAATGGTTCAAATATACTTTAAAATTGTTCATTTATTTTAAAATTGTCCAAATAAAATTTTAAATTTTCCAAATGTATTTTAAAATTGTCCAAATATATTTTAAAATTTTCCAAATGTTATTAAAACTGTGCAAATATAATTTAAATTTGAGATTGTCCAAATATATCTAAAAATTGACAAAATGAATTCTAAGTGTACAAATATTTTTTTTGAAATATTCCAAATTTATTTTAAAATTTTCCAACTAAAATTTAAAATTTTCTAATACAAATTAAAATTTTCGATATGTATATTAAAATTGTCGAAAAGTATTTTAAAATTGTCCAAATGTATTTAAAATTGTCTAAATTTATTTTAAAACTGTACAAATATATTTTTGAATTGTCCAAATGTATTTTAAAATGTGTAAATAATATAATTTAAAATTTTCCATATGTATTTTAAAATGGTCCAAATATATTTTAAAATTGTCCAAATGTGTTTTAAAATTGTATAAATATATTTTTAAATTGTCCCAATGTATTAAAAACTGTAGAAATATAATTTTAATTTAAAATTGTCCAAATATATTTTAAAATTGTTAAAATGAATTTTAATACTGTCCAAATATATTTTTTTTAATTTTCCAAATTTGTTTTTAAATTGTCCAAATATAATTTAAAATTTCCCAAATACAATTTAAAATGTTCCATATGTATTTTAAAATGGTCCAAATATATTTTACAAATTGTTGACTTAAAACTTTTAAAAATTAAAAGAACTTTTGCGGAACTTTTATTCTCTGGATACTTGTTTAAGGGTTTAAGCAAGACTTCTGACAAAAATCTGTCAATGGAACATCAGTAGAAGGCGAAAAACACCAAAAAATAAAATGTTGCTTATCAAGTTTTTGCAGTAAGTCCTTCAGTTTAAATTTAAAGTTGTCCAAATATATTTAAAAATTGTCAAAATGAATTTTAAAACTGTCCAAATATTTTTTTTAAATTGTCCAAATATAATTTAAAATATTAAAAATACAAATAAAAATTTTCCATATGTATTTTAAAATTGTCCAAATGTATTTTGAAATTTAATCCTACACTAAGAAAATTATGTCATTAACTGTTTGTAGGTTATTTTAAAAAGTAATCAGTAAAGTTATTTTAAAAGAAAAATCACTTATTTTATAAAAGCTTTAATTTTTTTACTATTTCTGTAGTTTAAAAAATATAATTTACTGTCTTAAAACCGAATTTTCTGTTACATTCAATTTCGGCAGTAAAAAAACTCTTCTATAGTTTTACTGTTTTTCAATACAAAATAACTGAATATTCACTAGTTTTTTAATGTTTTGGTTAGTCATTAAATTAATATTTAAAATTGACTGTAATGTGTTTTTACTTTAAGTGAAAAAACAGTGGAATGGTTTTTAAATAAAATTTCATTTGTTTTAAGTGAATATTCACTGGAATTTACCTTCATAATTTTTTGAGTGTACATAATTTAATCCAATTTAAATTTTCAAACTCTAGGCGTATACTTAATGTATTGTAACATTTGTATATCAATCATACGCCTGGGCGTATATTTAATGCAGTGGTCGGCAGAAAGAGAGAATATGAATGCATTGGTTTATGAAAATAAACATGCATGTGTTGGTATATTTCTCAAACAAAGCGACATCAACTTGCTTGTTGTTGTATTTTTATGCTCTTAGTTGTGAGTTTTGTTGACATTCGTGTTGAATACACGTAAATAGCCGAATGTGTTCGGGATCCATGTGCAATTGATGCCGACCACTGATTTAATATGCTAATAAAGTTTTTCAGTTTCAAATGTGACTCCAAAAAAATATTTAATTATAATACAACTAGTGTATTTCCAATTTTATTTAAAATTTTTCCAAAGTATGTTCCCGGGTGAAAATGACCATGTATGTTCATATATGATGCATATATGGATGTCCATACAAGTGCATATCCGTAATTTGAGGGTACATGTTAGAGTTGTCAGTCGATTAAGAATAATTCGATTAATCGATCAAACAAAACCCAACTCTTGTTCGAATAATTCAAAAATGACGATTTTCGAATAACGAATAAATCGATTAATTAATGTCGATTAATCGAACAATTTTTTTTAATTAAAAAATTAAATAAATGCTTAGAATTTGATTTATTCTCATAAATTTTGAAAGATTTTATACAAAATGTAGGAAAGTTAAAATATATTGTAGCCATAGCCCTGGATAGCACATCCATTATAGAATAATTTAGAAAAAATTAATAATTCTTTTGCATCAGACTTACTAAAACGTATTAAAATAAGAATTAATGAGAGACGTATAAAAGTGTTAAATACGGTAATAATTTTTCTAAATTCTGGAAATTTTCCGAGCAATGAAAGTTTCTTAAAATATTCTCCAAAAAGCGAAACAAAAGAATATGCAAATAAATTATACTCCAGATTATTTTATGTTGAAAGTAATCACAATAATTCAGATAAAAGTATTGAAATAGAGGAAGTTATTAGTAATAAAAATAATAATCTTTTATGCGAGTTAAATAATTCAATTCAAAGTATTAAAAATTCAGAAAATGGACTTTAGCGATATATCAGACGATATGTTATATTTGGAATTTATGCTCTTCTTACTATATCACCTACTTCAACAATTAGCGAAAGAGTGTTTTCAAAATCTAATTTAATAAAAACAAAAACCAAAAATCGTTTGAAAGCAAAAAAATTAAGTCAACTTTTATTTTTAAAAGATTATTTCTTACACTCAAAATAAATTCTCTGTCCAATCAGCAGAAAAATCTGCTGAAAATACACCCATTTTGAGCCATATGAGAAATCTGCTGATTTTAGCAGACGCGGTTTGCTAAATTTCTGTAGTGATAACCTGGGTTAAATCAGCAGAAAAATCTGCTGATTTCAGCAGAAAAATCTGTTGATTTCAGCAGAAAAATCTGCTAATTTCAGCAAAAAAACTGCTGATTTCAGCAGACAAATCTGCTAATTTCGGAACGAAAAAGAAAAAATAACGGGATGTCGAAAACGGCAAACATGAAAGTGTAGAAAGCATAACACAACATACACACTTTTAATAAGAAAACAAAATAACAAAACAAATAAAAAAAATACACACACATTAAACAAATGAAAAAAAAAGTAACAACACATTCCAAGGGTGGTTTTGAATTTTGTATTGTACGGTTTGCGTGCATGAACTGAAGAACTTCTTTTCTTGAAAAGCAGCAACAAACTGGCAAGCTGAAAAAAATATCAGTATGAATTGTGTGTTTGTGTTTTTTTGAACTATATATTATTAAAGCTGACATATTAATGATGCGTTTAAGCGGGAGCAATTTTATTCGTCTACTTTAATTTTCAGATAGTGACATTTGATTTTTATTTTTGCAAGACCGACATTTAAAAAAATACTTACAAAAAGAAAACAAAAAATATCTGTCAAATTAGCAAAATAATCTGCTGAAAATCTGCACAAAAACTTTGTGAAACTTAGCAGACAGAATCAGCAAAAGTTCTGCAAAAGTTCTGTTGTTTTCAGAAATTGAATAGCAGAGAATTCTGCTAAAATATCCATTTCAGCAGAAAAGTCTGCTAAAAATTTGATATTCTAAATTGAAAGTCATATAACAGATTTTTTGACAGAGGTTTTCTTTTGAGTGTAAGAACAACTTAAATTGTCTTATTTGACAAAAATTAAAATCATTTATGATATATTTTGTGTGAATATTTCAAATAATAATTTGTATTTGAATTATTTCTCAACAAGTATTAAAATCGACATCCATTAATTAAAAGTGATCTCAGTTATTCAATTTTTAAGTTTTTTTTAACTTTTAACTATTTTATTTTTAAGTTTTGTATGCATTTTTTCGTTAATAAAAATTTTAACTTTCTTATTTTAAGATTTTTTATATGAATTATTTATTTTTTGTTAATAAAAATATTTTTTAATATAATTTTTTTATTCGTTATTCTCTTCGATTAATCGAATAAATTTTGATCTTTAATCGTTTGATCGAACGAGGAAAAACAATTATTTGAATTATTCGAACAAAGTTGAAAGTCGAATAATTGACAACTCTAGTACATGTACATTAGGGTGGATCGAATTTGGCTTTTGGCCGAATATCGTTCCGGCTCACCGACAGATGTGTTGGAATAGACCTAAAAACAATGTGGTTAAATTTTCATGCAGATCGGTGGTCATCTTCCGCTGCCGAAATGACGTTGAAAATCCGCGATTTCTTAAAAAATAGTATTTATTTCAAAAAATTGCCAAAATTACAAAAATCACTTAATCTTCTTTTTTATTTCAGTCAATCTTTTCAATTCGATCATATTTTCTTAGAAAAAAATTTCAGCTTAATAGGACATTGTTAACCCCTCTAAAATGGTTGCCGAAAATGACCCATTCATTTTGCCCTAAACTCAAAACCACCAAATTTAAAAAAGAATTTTTTTTTGATTTTATGTTGCACAATCTAAAGTTTTTATTGCATTTATTTCAAGTATATATAAGTGTTATTATATAACTGTTTCCAGGACATTTTGGGAAAATTTTACTTTTTTTTACAACTCAACATTTTTAGTTAAAAACTTTTCATTTTACACTAGATATATTATAAATTATAAAACTTAATATGGAAATGTTGGATTTTAAGAAATTCTTTAACCCTAAACAGCTTTGGGCCCTAAATGACCCATGATGAACAAATGCAATAAACCGCTTTTGGCGGGCGACTAACCATTGGGAACATATTTTTTCCATTAAAAATGGGAGCGTGAGTAAAGATGGGAGCGTGAGTGGAGATGAGAGCGTGAGTGATTTTGAGCAACTCACGCTCACGAAGAAAAAAAAATTTCGCGCAGGAAATCTTTTAAGTTTGCATACATTTTACGCAGAATCACGTGATTGCAACATATTAAACTCGTTCACGCTATAATCACGCTTACGAAAACTCAACATAACTATATTTTGACGTGTTTTATTTTTCTGTCACCATAAAAAATCATGCAATCTCTCGAAATTTCACTCACGCTTACGAGTGAATCACGTGAAATTTGTGTCACGTGTGCATTTGCACAAATTATATTTTTATGGCAAAATAAAAAAGTGATCCATATATTTTTTTTAAACAAGTTTAAATATTATTTCCCATTTAAATGCTCCCACCCCGAAAGTATTATCCCCTTAAATGCCAGAATATAGTAAGTAAATAGTCTATTGAATTTATTCAGCAATATTCTTATTTAAATGTGAATTACTTTTTTTGTCAGATATAAATAAATGGTTAATGGTGGGTACGAAAAATGCTTAAAAGGTGGGTGCATTTAAGCGGGATACTATTTGAATGATATTTGAACTTTTTTGTTTCATTTGCATTAAAAATATTATTTTTAAAATTGCACTGTTAAGCGTGAGTAAAATTTCGTGAGTTTGCATGATTTTTATGGTGACGGAAAAATGAAACACGTCAAAATTCAGCTTGAGTGAGATTAACATGTGACACTCATGTAATCCTGCGTAAAATGTATGCAAAATTAAAAAATTTCTTGCGTGAGAAATTTTTTTTTCTTCGTAAGCGTGAGGTGGTCGAATTCACTCACGCTCCCATCTCTACTCACGCTCCCATCCTTACTCACGCTCCCATTTTTAATTGAAAAATATGTTTCCAATGGTTTGTCGACCGCCAAAAGCGGTTTATTGCTAGATGCATGTTCATCATGGGTCATTTAGGGCCCAAAGCTGTTTAGGGTTAAGGAGTTTCTTAAAATCCAACATTTCTATATTAAGTTTTATAATGTATAATAAATCTGGTGTAAAATGAAAAGTTCTTAACTAAAAATGTTGAGTTTAAAAAAAAAAGTGCAATTTTCCCAAAAAATCCTGGAAACAGACCGTTACACGCGCTGTTTAAGAATCTCGTATTTTTTCAAAAAAATTTTTTGTCAAACGAACTTATATATACTTGATATAAATGCAATAAAAACTTTAGATTGTGAAACTTAAAATCAAAAAAAAAAAATCTTTTTTAAATTTGGTGGTTTTGAGTTTAGGGCAAAATGAATGGGTAATTTTCGGCTACCGTTTTAGAGGGGTTAACAATGTCCTAATAAGCTGAAATTTTTTTCTAAGAAAATATGATCGAATTGAAAAGATTGACTGAAATAAAAAAGAAGATTAAGTGATTTTTGTAATTTTGCCAATATTTTGAAATAAATACTATTTTTTAAGAAATCGCGGATTTTCAACGTCATTTCGGCAGCGGAAGATGACCACCGATCTGCATGAAAATTTAACCACATTGTTTTTAGGTCTATTCCAACACATCTGGCGGTGAGCCGGAACGAAATTCGCCAAAAAGCCAAATTCGATCCACCCTAATGTACATTAATGATTATACATTGTCATACATGAATTTGTATGTAAAATTTTTTTTTGTATTTTTTTTCCATAAAATGTCTATTAATTGAAATTTTTTCAAATATAAATAATTTGTACTAATTTATGACACTGATTTTTTAATAAAAACTAACGAACATTTTAAAAATATACTTTGGACTTTATGATACTTAGGCTAATCAAAGCATCGAAGAATTAACCACTTTTCGAATGAATTCACAAATAAAATACATTCGATTTTTATAGTCACTGAATACAATTATCTTTAAATATCAATATTTCTTGGAATGGATTCAATTTTTACCATTAAATCGAATTCTTGTTTATGAGAATTTTAAAAACTGAATGCAGTCTTTATTTCATTTATTTATTATTCATGACTCTTTTAAAAATCGAATTTATAAAAACTTACGAAATCAATTTCAAAGTCGAATGAAAAAGAAACCGAATTCATTCTATATTTTAAAATCAAATGTAAATTCATTCAATAAATTGTGATTGGGGAATGCAATCATAAAAGTTTAATTCCTAACACCAAATCTTATTAAGGAATGAAATCATTCGCAACTCTGACAGTAATACCGTCAGAGTGTTCGAATTTTCTTCTAAATTTGGTTGTTTACGTTAGTGCCGTTCATATTCGCCTATAGAATACAAAAATTATAATCAATCTTGATGATGTATGATCATTATTGTCCAACCTAACGACTTTTTCAGACTGAACCCATACATGAACTTCGTCCAATTTTGCAAAGTTCTGCCGAACCCAACCTTTAAAAAAATTGTTTTTAAGACATGTATGCAGATGCATAGCATATATGAAGGAGTATGACATATACCTATCCACATAAAGTTGCATACATTTACATATATGGAATATTACATCACTTGTGTATGTTCATATATGCTCCCATATATGACATACATTTCCATATATTGTTCATATACTATCATACATGGAATCATATATGAGCATGTATGAACATGTATGAACATTAGGGCGGGTCGATTTGTATGGATCGAAAAAAACTGAAAAATCGTATAACAAAAACAAAATCTACAAGAAATTCTAAGAAACTTTTCCAAAGAAACCATTGGTCTAAAATCAAACCCTATACCGCGCCTAACGACATGAAAATCCGTCCGTCCGTCTGTCTTTCCGTCTGTGTAAAACACGCTAACTTTCAAATGTTAGCGGAGGAACAAAAAATATTAACGGCAAGCTGCTAAAGCGTGGCGTTTATATTTGTAATACTTCCGATCAGATTAATTCTAAATTTCAGCGAAATCTGTCCAGTGGTTCATAAGTTATTAGCAAAATGGGGAATTTCAGATGGGTTCTAATCCGAACTCCCGTGTTAAAAAAAAAACGCTAAACACGCTTTGAAAAGGAATGGAAAGCAAAAAAAAATATTTTAGAAACTATTTTTGTCACTCAAAAAAAAACTTAAAAAAAATTTTACACTCAAAAAAAAATACACTCAAAAAAGTTTACACTCGAATTTTTTTTTTTTTACAAAAATTAAAAAAAAAAAAAATTACTCAAAATAAATGAAATACTGATGTAAAAAAAATATTCAGTTATCAAAAATTTTTATCGAACACAGCTTTTTTCCTCTCGATACGCCTCGATATGCAACTCTCCAATTTCATACCACAAAAGTATCAATGTGTTTTTTTTTTTTTTGACGAAATATCATTATGGTCCTCAATTACATACTTTTATTTACTAAGAAAACTTCGCTGCACCAGTTTCCCTTTGTAATTAACATACAAAGGCTTTGGAGGGAATCGAACCCACAACCCCTGCACTCATTTTCAGAATATCACGCTACATATTAATATACTGCAAAAAAAATATTGGAGTAAAATTATCATGAATTAACGATAAAAGCAGCGATCTATTGTAAAAATTTCTTAGTACAGTCAAACCCGGCTATAACCGACTATTTCTAAAGTCCCGACGTTTTGGCATCAATTTTCACACAAAATACTTCTTTTATAACAAAATCGATTATAACGAATTCTCGGTTAAAACGAACTGCTTAATAAGCTGTGCTTATTATGGTCCCAATCATGGGCAATCATGTTTACCAAATTCACAAAAAAGTTGAACTTTTTGGTTAATATTATAATTTTTAAAGAACTTATTTATATTTTTAATGTTTTCTTCTCGATAAGTAGTTTATTTATGAAAAAAACATCAAATAAAATAAAGTTGGACCTATTTTTGTGGAAATAAAACTGGGTTGATATAAAATATACCCCGCTTATAGCGAACTATGCTTATAACGAACTATTCTTACTGGTCCCCCGGAGTTCGTTTTAACCGGGTTCGACTGTATAATTTTTCGTCTGTGGCGTTTTCATTTCAAATTAATCTAATTATTTATTTCAGGTATTATGTCTAATATACTTGCCGGTCATAATCCCAAAAATTGTTCGAAATATATTCAGCGGCAATTAGTAAAACATTACCGCTGGATATGTTCTTGCAGCATATCGGTATATAAAACTGTGTTTTCTTTACATCTGAGGTGTAGGGTATGTTCAGAAACTTTGTAGAAAATATTATGGCAAATATTTTTGTGAAACATATTAACCCTCTAACTCCCTCTTATAACGGTATTTTTTGGCACTATTCTAACAAATCGCAAAAAACACCCCGAAAGAGGGGGAGGGTGGGGATAAAATGTTCTACAAAAATGTTGCCAATAAAATTTTACTATATACTTCAGAGCACGCCAAAGCCCAAAAATTAACACATCACCAAAAAAGAGTCAAGTTCGATGTTTTGCTTATGAAAAAAGGGCGGACGGACAAATCTTCATGTCGTTAGGCGCGATATAGGGTTTGATTTTAGAAACATGGTTTCTTTGGGAAATGTTCTTAGAATTTCTTGTAGATTATGTTTTTGCTATACGATTTTTGACAAAAAAAATCGACCCGCCCTAATGAACATACAGCTGCGGTCAAAAAAATAGCACCAGGGTAAAACAGAATTTTCTTCGTTGGTTTCTTTTTAACAATTTCAACTTATGTCACTCATAACGTGTCATAAGATACTTACAAGAGTGTGAAACAAAATTACATAAGAAAAGGCTAATTTGGTTTTTTATTTTATTAAAAATTTTCAGAGTTTTTAAAAAAACTTAAAAAAGACTCAGTCAAAAAAATAGCACCACAGTACTTTTTGTATTAAAATTAAATTCTTAAATTTGAAAAACGAATGGATTATGAATTCAGCATTGTTGTAATATCTTTAAATATTAAAAAAAAAAAAAATTGTCGAGTGCTCATTGTTGACAATTACCTCAGTACAACGTTTTTGTACCGAATTCGCGAGATTTTTGTATCTTTAATTCGAAATTCAGTTCCAGAGCTGCTGAACAGCCGCCCAAAGAGCTTTATTACAAGTTGGTTGTATTCGAGACACCCCCTTCTCTATATCTGTCCATCAACTATCGAATTGGTCTAGATCTGGGGACTGACCATGCCATTCCATCACGTTTACTTTATTGTCCAGACCCAATTTTTTGCCAATTTCCCGTCATGCTTTGGGTAATTGACGTGCTAAAAGACCTAAATTAGTGGCATTTGCTTAGAAACTTATTGCAACATTACTTTCTGGAGGATATAAACGTTAAGTGTATATCCACGGTTGTCCTAGTCCAATATGTGAGCCATGGTCCAATATATGAACCCCACTACACAGTAGGAAAATATCCCCCACACCATAAGCACCATTTAAAGTTATTTTTATTTCGAATTATGGATTGAATTCCGCGTTTTAGGGTCTTCTGACATAGGTATGTGATCCCATGTCTCCAAATAAAACAACGTTGGATTCATTTGCCCATAGATCATTGATCCACTTTTAAGCTGGTCATTCTGAGTTACTGTTAGCAAACTTCAAAGGACTTTCAGCATGCTTAAGTGAGAGTAGGCGCACTTTTCCGAATCTACAAGCGTTAATGTTGTTGTTTTGTAATCTTTGACGAATATTTTCGCCATTTGCTGTCCTTTTTTAGCTCTGGAGCTGCCGTAAATGGGTCTTTCTTCCATTGTCTTTACAAACACCTAACCACTAATGGTGACAAACGTCGCTTGTGACTTAGTTTTTCAAGCTCTAAAGTTAATTTTGTGAAATTTCCAATCATTTTATAAGCGCATCTAACCAATTTTCCTTTTTCAGAATATGGTTTATGTTCAGAAATCATATTTTTTACATAAGAACGTTTTTGAGGACTGTAATTCTTTCCACGTCATATTTTTATGAAAATACATATGAAATGTTGTAATGAATTAAATTTTTTTATAAATAAAAACTATATTCTTTTAGTATTTAACACTTTTATTGTAATAATTAAAATATTATTAATTTTTTTAAAGAAATTTTGTAATTCGGTGCTATTTTATTGACTGCTCTGATTCGGAGTTTTTTTAAAATATCGATCATTAAAGAAGAACCGTCCGCAATTTTTGGAAAAAGTAAAAACATTTAAGGGGTTTAGACTTAGTATAAGAGTATTGCATATTTACAATAAACGAATACGCACATAATATTTTGTTTTAATTGAATGAATAGAGATTTTGTCATTGGTGCTATTTTTTTGACCGGCACTGTACATGGTCATTTTCACCCGGGTTATTTAAAATTTATCAAATGAAATTTTTAAATGTTCCAAAGTATTTTGAAATATTTTTAATGAATTTTAAAATGGTTCAAATATATTTAAAAATTTTCTAAATGTAATTTAAAAATTTCAAAACGTATTTTAAAATTACGCAAATATTTTTAAAATTGTCCAAATAAATTTTAAAATTGTTCAAATGAATTTTAAAATTGTCAAAATATATTTTAAAATTGTCCAAATGTATTTTAAAACTTGTAACGACTTGTTTTCGCTAGGGTAAATACTCAGCCTTTGTCCAGGTTTCGCTACAAGAAATAATGAACACGTGTACTTTTTGTTTCAATACTTCACAATCTCGGTTTATTTAAAACATTAATATAAAATTTCATTCAAAATATATAATATTAATTGATCGTTCCTCTTCGGCTCCACTTCGGCAATCTTCGTGTTTGGCTCCCTGTGACCGTTTTCCCGTTCCGGGTATTCTCCTGAGGAAGTTTCCACTTTGGGATGACACTCGTGTCCCTCGTTTCCCTCTCGAACTTGGTCGGGTCCCCTCGCTCGTGCTTCGGATTTTATGCTGGGTTGTCCACTGTTCGTGCTAGGAAACCACTAGCAGTTTCCAACCCAGTTGCCTTCACGAATCGTCTGTCCAGTGGTCCACTCGTGTTCGGTAACCACTCGTGAACCCTCGTACATCCGACCCGTGATCACTGGCCGACGTTTACCGCACACTCTTACGCCACAATTTTGTCTCGGATGTTAGACCTGGTGAAACTCGTTTGTCCTGACGCTCGGAACACCTTCGGTAATTGCTCGTTTAATTATCCGCCGAACCTATAAGCTGAAAAGAACGAATTCTACTCTACCATTCACCACACGTTCCTCGGAATCTGACTTCCACGGGTGTTCGCTAACCACCCGGTAAAGTGTTCCTTGGTTCGTCTACTTTCTAATCTTCGCCTGGTGATCGGTAACCACCAGCCGAAGTGGATGCTTAATTCCTGAAAAGGTAAGATTATTCCATCCGGTGCTCGGTAACCACCGGGCGGAATAGTTTCTATACTACGACTTAATCTAATTCCCTCCGGTGATCGCCAACCACCTTCGGGAATGCTCGTTAAAAATCTAAATTATGGTTAACTTCATCCAGTGTTCGGTAACCACCGGCTGAAGTGTACTACTCGCTACTGATGATCCACTAGTGTCCTCGGGTGCTCGCTAACCACCGTCGGAGGATTATCTTACCATTACCCTAGCTTCGGTCTGGTGCTCGCTAACCACCAGTCGAAGCATATACTTAACCTTACTTAGGTTTCTACGTCTTTCCCTGGTGCTCGATAACCACCAGTGAAAGTTCACTACTGCTGATAATAATTCTAACTTCATAAGGTGTTCGCTAACCACCAAATGAAGTGTCTACCTTATATTAATTTTATTACTTACAGACCGAATCGCTGATAAAAGAATGAGACCTGTTTGTTAAAACCACGCGTCTTTTATACAATTCCAAGCTCATAGAAACTACCAACAAAATATTACTCCTGTGTGTTGTTTTATTTATCTAACGGTCAATATTGAAAACAAGTCCTTATATTTTGTTGCTACTTGTTTACTTGTTTATTACAAAAATAAAAGCCCACTGTATGTTGTTGCTACTTGTTTGTTACAAAATATTTCTACTGTTGGGTTCTGCTGCTTGTGTGCCTGCTATATCAAAACCACACAGTGTGTGTGTTGTTATTGTTATTTCATTAATCAGGGTATTTGTACACTGTGTACGGTAAGTATACGGACACTGTCTGTGACACAAGTTTGCGAGCAAACTTGTCGTCACATTCCCCCCTTTCTTTAATAACATGCTAACCCCTCCAAAGAAAAATACGACTCCTTACTCCTGGCTACTATCTTCAACATTAAACGCCTTTAGTTCGCCAATGTGCGCATTTCTTTTCCGTCTACCGTCAGCCAGAGTTATACCTACATCAACCTTCACTCGTTCTACTCCTATCATCTTGTCTGCCAACTGGGAACATATAAAACTGTTGGACGCCCCGGTATCTACTAGCGCCTCTGCCACTTGACTTCCCAATGTCACTTTCGCAAATATATGACCTTGTCTCATGTAGATTGCGTTCCTAGATTTTGTAGATGTACCTGCTGCCTCCGATATGGGTCGTTTACCCTGAAATACACCATCACTCAACGACCATTTTTCCCTTCTCTTATTGCAACACTCCCTCGTACGAACACTCGGCTTACCACACTCCCAGCAAAATAGTTTGGATTCATTTTGACAAAACCGATAGCCATGGCCCTCCTGTCCACATCGCCTGCATGCCGCTCTTGGATTAATCACATCGATCACTTGCTTTCCATAACATCGATTATTATCACACACTGCTCCTGCCATAACGACCATCTTATGTTGGTTATCCAGCTTCATTGGTTGGAGTTGTGTTTGCGTATCCATCGTCGGAGCAGGTGGCGTTTGTTGAAAACCTAAAGCCTCCCTCATCAAAAGCTCAAAATCCCCTGCCAATCTTAGTAGCTCCCGCTTGTTCCTGAACTCTCTACGTTTTATATATAATCTATAACTAGGGTTCAAATTCTCATAAATCCGTTCCAATTTTTGTGCCTCGCTGTATCCTGCCTGCCTCATCAAATCCTGTAAACTAACCATATAAACCTTAAATAATTCACCTGCCTGTTGCTTCCTGCCCCTGATCCTATCCTCCAGTGTCTTGAAATATCCCGTTGGTAAAAAGTATTCGAGAAAGTCCCGTTGAAACTCATTCCAGTCGCTCCAATTATCATTATTATTTCTAAACCATAATAGTGCCAAGTCCTTCAGCAGTTCCGGCATTATCTTAGGTACTCGATCCAGTGGAATTTTATAGGCTCCAGCCAGTTCCCGTACCCGTTCCAGAAAATCTAACGGATTCATGCTTCCGTCATACTTAAGAGACCATTTTCTTACTCGTTCTATGACGTATAAACTGCTTGCGTGTTCACTTGTACTGGTTTCATGACTTACATTTTTGATGAAGTCCTCCAAACGTTTTCGTAGTTCCTCCACATTTTCCTCCGCATCGACACCAAATTTTGTTGCAAATGCTGCTACTTCATCATAAAACCACTTTGTATTCTCCATGTTGCTCGTGTATTCTTCGTGTTTTACTTTCTTGTTTAAATAGCCTGCTCGGGCGCCACTTGTAACGACTTGTTTTCGCTAGGGTAAATACTCAGCCTTTGTCCAGGTTTCGCTACAAGAAATAATGAACACGTGTACTTTTTGTTTCAATACTTCACAATCTCGGTTTATTTAAAACATTAATATAAAATTTCATTCAAAATATATAATATTAATTGATCGTTCCTCTTCGGCTCCACTTCGGCAATCTTCGTGTTTGGCTCCCTGTGACCGTTTTCCCGTTCCGGGTATTCTCCTGAGGAAGTTTCCACTTTGGGATGACACTCGTGTCCCTCGTTTCCCTCTCGAACTTGGTCGGGTCCCCTCGCTCGTGCTTCGGATTTTATGCTGGGTTGTCCACTGTTCGTGCTAGGAAACCACTAGCAGTTTCCAACCCAGTTGCCTTCACGAATCGTCTGTCCAGTGGTCCACTCGTGTTCGGTAACCACTCGTGAACCCTCGTACATCCGACCCGTGATCACTGGCCGACGTTTACCGCACACTCTTACGCCACAATTTTGTCTCGGATGTTAGACCTGGTGAAACTCGTTTGTCCTGACGCTCGGAACACCTTCGGTAATTGCTCGTTTAATTATCCGCCGAACCTATAAGCTGAAAAGAACGAATTCTACTCTACCATTCACCACACGTTCCTCGGAATCTGACTTCCACGGGTGTTCGCTAACCACCCGGTAAAGTGTTCCTTGGTTCGTCTACTTTCTAATCTTCGCCTGGTGATCGGTAACCACCAGCCGAAGTGGATGCTTAATTCCTGAAAAGGTAAGATTATTCCATCCGGTGCTCGGTAACCACCGGGCGGAATAGTTTCTATACTACGACTTAATCTAATTCCCTCCGGTGATCGCCAACCACCTTCGGGAATGCTCGTTAAAAATCTAAATTATGGTTAACTTCATCCAGTGTTCGGTAACCACCGGCTGAAGTGTACTACTCGCTACTGATGAACCACTAGTGTCCTCGGGTGCTCGCTAACCACCGTCGGAGGATTATCTTACCATTACCCTAGCTTCGGTCTGGTGCTCGCTAACCACCAGTCGAAGCATATACTTAACCTTACTTAGGTTTCTACGTCTTTCCCTGGTGCTCGATAACCACCAGTGAAAGTTCACTACTGCTGATAATAATTCTAACTTCATAAGGTGTTCGCTAACCACCAAATGAAGTGTCTACCTTATATTAATTTTATTACTTACAGACCGAATCGCTGATAAAAGAATGAGACCTGTTTGTTAAAACCACGCGTCTTTTATACAATTCCAAGCTCATAGAAACTACCAACAAAATATTACTCCTGTGTGTTGTTTTATTTATCTAACGGTCAATATTGAAAACAAGTCCTTATATTTTGTTGCTACTTGTTTACTTGTTTATTACAAAAATAAAAGCCCACTGTATGTTGTTGCTACTTGTTTGTTACAAAATATTTCTACTGTTGGGTTCTGCTGCTTGTGTGCCTGCTATATCAAAACCACACAGTGTGTGTGTTGTTATTGTTATTTCATTAATCAGGGTATTTGTACACTGTGTACGGTAAGTATACGGACACTGTCTGTGACACAAGTTTGCGAGCAAACTTGTCGTCACAAACTGTCCAAATATATTTTAAAATTTTCCAAATTTATTTTAAAACTGTTCAACAATAATTTAAAATTTTCCAAATACAAATAGTCCATATGTACTATTTTAAAATTGTCCAAATGTTTTTTTTTTTTTAAATATGCAAATTATCCAAATGTATTTTAAAATTTTCTAAATGTAGTTTACAATATACCAAATGTATTTTATATATACACTGGTTGTCAACTAATTAGAAACGTTTCTATAGTAAATACAATAGAAACGTCAAATCTAAATTTTCGAATTTCATGTCGTAATACCTGCCAAACGATGGCCACGTTAGAGCTGATTGTGGGAAAATTTATAAAAAAAAAAATTTGCAAGGTCATCTTCAGTCGGCAACCAGCGGTCAAATTTGAAAAAAATTACGTATTTTGATCAAAATTCTATTTAAATAATTCCAAAACCGTGATTTTGGTCCACAGATGCTGATTTTTAAACATAAAAATTAATTATTTTATCCAAATTGGTCTCAAAAGTTAGAAAATGTTATGTGTGTTATCTTAAAAATATAAAAAAAAATATAAAAACACGATTTTGGTCAAAATGATGATCAAATTCTGTGGGCCAAAATCGCAAATCAGCATTTTAGGACCAAAATCGCGTTTTTATATTTTTTAGATAGCACACTGTAGCGTTTCACTTTTTTTTATAAACTTTTTTTGTTACAAAAATAAACTTGGTAAAACTTAGATGACAACACTCATTTAAGTCACTGAAGAAATTTGCAACGATCAATCATAAAAATGCAACTCTGTATTAATGATTGGCACCATTGCAAAAAAGTGAATTTTCTAAGCTGAAGTTGGCTGCAGTTCAACGAACTTTGACTTGGCAGCACTTAACTTTGACATTTGGTGACATCTTTTCTCTTTCCGGTGGTAACCAAGCAGGACGGTCACGATTATTTAACGTCGCTTAATAATCGCTGTGCAGCAGAATAAATCCACGAGAAGATCAAGTTGGTGAGTAGTTAAATCGAATGAAAAATGGATCATCCAGATGCTGATTATCTTATTTTGGATTTTAGATTGGAAAACACATATAAATCGTCCAACAAAACGAAAAAGCTTTTATGAAAATTGCAATTTGCTGTCACCACCACCGCCATTAAATTTAATTGGGATTTTATTAACAGCATCTTTGCTGTTACGGTTAACTCGGCGTAATTAGTAAGTGGTTTAATTAAGCGCACTTTATTTTGTGGAAAGTGTGTTTTATTTCTGATAATTGCCAGGAGTTTGCAGGTGGGTATTTGGTTGTGAATGATAATTTTAGGGGTAACCATGATTTTTTTAGACAAACGAGTTACCACGGTTTGGTCTTTTTAGAAGACTGTGGGATGGAGCCCATGGGTTGGGACATCTTTAACCAACAACGTTTATACAAATTGACGTGTTTTTCGAAGCCCTTTTTCTTTCTTTATTTCTGGTACACTGGTACAATTTTTCTTTGCTGTGTCCATTATTCGTGAACCCTCAACGAACACCCACCCAAGCCGGACGAGCTTTAGCCTAGCCCACATCGACAAGTTGCCAGTGTGAGGGGACATATAGTGGCAACCTTCCTACCAAGGTCGGATCGCGACAACACTTAACATTTTCCAAGTTTTGTTATCTCAAAAATATTAAAAACAAGTAAAAAAGTTAAATTCGGCCTTGCCGAATGTATTGATACCCTCCACAATTTCAGAAAGATTATTGCAAAAAACTTTATTTAAAAATAAAACGCTTTAAAAAAAAAAAAAAAAAAAACGCGAAAAAAAAAATCCGCGATTTGTTTTTGTCAAGAAATATGTTCGTTTTTGCTTAAATACCATTCGGTGTTCAATTATGTTCACATATGTCAATCAGCAGCCGAATTGAAGCATTTTGTATTTTTAGGTTATGTTGAATGTACCAACATTTTTGAGGTGTCATTACATTTTCGTTCATAACTTTTGAACCGCTAAACCGATATCGCTCAAATGCAATACCAAACTGCTCGGGAGAACTTTCAATAAATACGTAAGTTTCAATCATCTTCGTATAATATTGTAGCCGTGATCACCATTTCCACAGACAGACGGACATAGCTAGAATGTCTTAAAATCGATCACTGATCAATTATATATACACTTTATGGGGTCCTAGTATAGGAAAATTTGAAAATCCCCGAAACGATCTTCAGTTCATTCCTGAAAATTGCCAAATTTTTTGAAAGCAAGAAACTCTGGATATTTAGTGGGAGAATATCCTAATAAAAAAATAGAGTTAACATAAGTACTTGTTATGTTAATTCATAATGGGGAACGTGAAATGAAGAATTATTATCCCTTACACAATTAAAAGGTTGAATAAATTACTAATTTTTATTATTAGCAAGCTGAAGCCCCCGGCGTTGCCCGTATTGACTTAGAAATGAATATCCACTCATACATAATAATTTTCTTATGCGAGACGTACATACATTTTGAAGTGCCTTCAAATTTTACTAAAATGAAAAATTTTGTTAATAAGTTCACCCTAGCACCATCTACCGGGTCAAATATATCTTGTGGATTTTAGCCGAATTATATCCTAAATACAAAAAATCTAATTATGATGACAACAGCGCCACTTATCGGGTCCAAATTTTATCAGGAAACTTATTTTTGTTTAAGAAATATATTTTGTGAATTTCAGCCAAATCATACCACAAATACCAAACATTTAAATATTGTGACAACAGCGCCACCTATCGGAATTAACCCTAAGAGTAACCTGGCTCCAGACTAAACTAATTTATTTTCTGAGTTTGGTGTCAATCGGTCCAGCGGTTCTTAAGTTTTAGTAGCACGTACCCACAAACAAAATTTTTTTCTCGTGACTATTTTATAGAGATTGAGACAAACTTTCATTTAAAGGTAATTTGAGCCAAATCAAACAATTTGAACTCATGGCAGCCTTCGATTAAGTGTTTTTGGTGAAAATTTTATAAAAAACGAACATTTTGATCGAAGGTGTTAAAATAATCGGATTTGGATCAAATAAATTTAAAGTGAAAGTTTTTCTTAAGCTCTATGAAAGGGTCAAGGAAAAAAATCTAAATTTTTTTTTTTAATTACTTGACCTTTGGAAAAAAATGAAATTTTTTGCCAATTTTAAATAGCGATTTTTTTCTGCGTAACAATTTCACAAAAATGTCTTAAAATATTCTTAAAAAAGTAGCTATTTGTTAGATTAAACCAGGCAGGCAACCCTGCCTAACCACCCACTCATCTTTGCAAAATTTAGTACCTACCAACTATGTACCTTCAAGTTTATTTAAGCATAAATTAACACCTTAAAATTTCTTTAACAATGTAAAAAAAAAGGAATTAAATAATGAGTTAGTGAAGGAGAAAACTGAAAAGGGGTACTTGTGTTTTGTTAAATATTAATGAAAATTTAAATTAAATTTTAATGCCAGAAATGTGCTAAGCTAGAAATCGTAATGATAAAAAAATAAACAAAAGAAAATAATGAATGACAGCGTGGAAAAAAATACCGTCAGAGAAACGAAAACAAATTGCTATGCCAGCATAAATTTAAAGAATTGAAATATTAAAAAATTATATTAATATTATCTTAGGAATAATGATAATTTTAGAATTCATTTAATGAAGTGTACAAATTTTAATTTTTTCCCCATAAAAAAAGGTTTTATTTATAAAAAAATAAAAAAAATTGAGAAAATATGCTAATAGTAATCTTATTTCCCTACACAGAAAAAAAATTAATTAAAAAATTCGTAAATTTAAATTTAATTGAAAAATTAATTAAATTTGGTGCAATCAATCACTAAAAAAATTTTGTATGTCGTTAATTAGAAATAAATGGATATTTAGTTAATTATAAACTTAATACTATTAATACAAAAAAATTAATTAAAATTAAAAAAAAAAAATAAAACTTTAATTATATAAATTAAAAATTTAATTAAAAAAATAGGAAACTAATAAAAATTTTAATTGTATAAAATAAAAATATTTAAAAATAATAAAGTTTTTAAAAATTAATAATTTAAAAATATACTTTTTTTTTTTAAATAAAATAGTATACAAAAATTATTCATCAAAACTTAACCAAATATATTTATGCCGAAATGACATAGTCAGTGAGAGAATTTTTTTAAGTTGATTATAAACCTTTAATATACATAAAACTATAAACAAAATGAGAATTCAAAAAATTAGATGAGAAACAAAAAAACTTTCAACAACCTGTTTATACTTATGTATTTGTTTTTGTTTGTAAAACAGTGCAAGAGAAAAACACATACTCGGACAAACACGGAAACATTAATTAAATATTTAACCAAAATTGAATTTAAAAACAATTAAAATGTTAATTCAAATAAATTTAAACACGTAATTAAACAATTAACGATGTTAACGGTATTAATTAAAGATTTAATTAATATTAAATTAAACAAGTAGAAAAGTTAAATTCGACTTGGCCGAATCTATGAATACCCACCACAATGCTCTTTTAACTGATAGTAAATTTTCTAACGTGAAAAAAAAACATTTTTGATTAGTTTTTATTTTGTGTAAAAAAAACTTTATTTTTAAAGTAATTTTTGAAAAAAAATAAATAATTTACTAATTTTTTTTTGAGTGTAAAATTTTTTTTGAGTGTAAAATTTTTTTCAAGTGTAAAAATTTTTATTTTTAGTGTAAAAATATTTTTGAGTAACAAATATACGTTGTAAAATATTTGTGTGACTTACCAATGTTTTTAAAACATGTTTAACGGGTTTTCAACTCATGAATTTAAGGTGAAACTAATCTGAAATTCACGGTTTTGCTAATAACTTTTGAAACACTGGACCGATTTGGCTGAAATTCAAAACGAACCAGGCCAGGGGAACTACAAATATGTGTGCCAAGCTTCAGCATCCTCAGAATTGTCTTTTTAAAGTTATCGTGTTTTTATACCCTCCACTCTAGTGATAGAGGGTATATATAAGTTTGTCATTCCGTTTGTAACACATCGAAATATTGGTCTAGGACCCCATAAAGTATATATATTCATGATCCTTGATCGATTTTAAGTCGATCTAGCGATGTCCGTCCGTCCGTCCGTCCGTCCGTCCGTCCGTCCGTCTGTCTGTCTGTCCGTTGAAAACACGCTAACTTTTGAAAGACTTTACGGAGGCTCCTGAAGTTTGACATATATGTTCTTCATTTACCGGGTCAGGTTGGTATTGCAATCCAGCGAAATCGGTCCAGTGGTTCAAAAGTTATGAGCAAAATAGTAAATTTCGGGAAGGGTATTTTTCGAATTTACAAGATTAAAACCACTATAACTTTCGAAGGACAATTCTGAGGCGACTGAAGCTTAGCATATATATTTGTTGTTCCCCAAGGCTATTTGGTTTTGAATTTCAGCAAAATCGGTTCAGTGGTTCAAAAGTTATAAGCAATGCACTGAATTTCAGATTTGTTTCACTTTAACTGTTGAAAACTCGTTAAACAAGTTTTAATAGCATGGTGAAATTCCAGTTTTGTAAAACTTGTTGTTGTTTGTTTTGTTGTCGTGGGATGCAGTTTAGTTGTTAGACAAGTAAATATTTGTTATTGTTAGTGTAACTGTATGTAACGGGAAAAAATCAAATGAAGCATGTGTATGATTGAATGTTAATTTGTTTTTGGTTTTTAAAGAAAAGGAAGGTAATATAAAAAGAGGAAAATATGTGAAATAGTTTTTTTTTGTATTACATATATGTAGGTATAAAACAACAAAAATATTTTACAAAGTAATTTGTTACTCAAAGAATTTGTACACTAAAAAAAATTTACACTCAAAAAAAAATTTACACTCAAAAAAAAATGTTACACCCAAAAAAAAAATTTACACATTATTATTTTTTTGAATGAAATGGCAGACTCAAAAAAATGTTTACAGTCAAAAAAATTGTACACTCAAAAAAATTTGATTGATAAAAAGATAGTTTGACTCAAAATAATATACATATTTCTAATAAAAAATTTGTAATGCAATTTTTTTAAATTTTTTTTAGAAAATTACTATCAGATAACATTGTGGAGGGTATTCATAGATTCGACCAAGTCGAATTAAATTTTTCTACTTGATTTTTAATATGTTTGTACTTGTTTTTATCTCGTAAATTCATGAAAAACCTTGCCGAAATTCAGTCTTTTGCTCATAACTTTTGAACCAATGGACCGATTTTGCTGGATTGCAACACCAACCTGACCAGGTAAATGCCCAACATATATGACAAACTTCAGGAGCCTCCGTAAAGTCTTTCAAAAGTTAGCGTGTTTTCAACAGACAGACAGATGGACAGACGGACGGACGGACGGACATCGCTAGATCGTCTTAAAATCAATCGAAGATCATGAATATATATACTTTATGGGGTCATAGACCAATATTTCAAGGTGTTACAAACGGAATGACAAACTTATATATACCCTCTATCACTAGAGTGGAGGGTATAAAAACAATTAAAATTTTAATTAAAATAAAATATACGGTACTATTTTCTGTGTACCAGTTTTAAAAAATGCAATATCAAAAGTGAGTTGATATATCGCTTTTAATTGAAATGGTTTGCAGTGCTTTCCGGACAAAAAAAAACCTTGTCAAATTACTAGAAAAAGTCTCCAATATTTTATAGTTTTCCTTGTTTTTATACCCTCCACTCTAGTGATAGAGGGTATATATAAGTTTGTCATTCCGTTTGTAACACCTCGAAATATTGGTCTAGGACCCCATAAAGTATATATATTCATGATCTTCGATTGATTTTAAGACGATCTAGCGATGTCCGTCCGTCCGTCTGTCCGTCTGTTGAAAACACGCTAACTTTTGAAAGACTTTACGGAGGCTCCTGAAGTTTGGCATATATGTTGGGCATTTACCTGGTCAGGTTGGTATTACAATCCAGCGAAATCGGTCCAGTGGTTCCAAAGTTATAAGCAAATGAGTGAATTTCGGCAAGGGTTTTTCTGGAATTTACGAGATAAAACGCACGGTAACTTTCGAACGGCAATTCTGAGGGTGCTGAAGTGCGGCATATATATTTACCGTTCCTCTAGTTCGGTTTTATTTCAATTTCAGCCAAATCGGTCCAGTGGTTCAAATATTATTAGCAAAACCGTAAATTTCAGATTAGTTTCACCTTAAATTCATGTGTTGAAAACCCGTTAAACATGTTTTAAAAACATTTGTAAGTCAAAAAAATATTTTACAAGGTATTTTTGTCACACAAAAATATTTTTACACTAAAACAAAACAAAAAAAATACGCTCAAAAAAAATGTTACACTCAAAAAAAAATTTACACTCAAAAAAAAATTAATAAATAATTTTTTTCAAAAATTAATAAAAAAAAATTGTTTACGCAAAATAAAATATTTCTAACCAAAAATGTTATTTTTTTCACGTTAGAAAATTTACTATCATTTAAAAAGGTCATTGTGGAGGGTATTCATAGATTCGGCCAAGTCGAATTTAACTTTTCTACTTGTTTAACAATAAATTTTCTATCGAAATTTTACTTTTTTTTAATTTTACAGTTTTTCTTATAATTTTACAAATTTTCAAGGTTTTTTACAAAAAAAAAATCTAATAAATTTACTATAATTCCTTGTAAGTTTAATTTCGCCAAAAAAGTTGTAAATTTACAATTTTATTGGTAAAAATCTTGTAAAAGTTTAATGTGCCGTCAAATGACTAAAGACGGATTTGCATGGATGAGGACGACTCGAAGACTATCTAACACCATTGCCCGGCACTGTTTAATCAGAGACTTTCTTCAGTGGGATTTAGGAAGCTGCACGATCTTTCTGATTTGTCAGGTGTCAAAATTTAATATCTTAGATGTTTCATAAGAAGCTCAAATTGGTTTAACGGCTGACGTAAAACGTCAGCAGCCACTTAACCTAACGTTACAAATCAGGGTCCGTTTTTCAGAGGTTGGTTAAGTTCTATAAGATTCAGTTACTTCCCCCCCTTGGTCCGATTTCGTCCAGTTAAGAACTTTACCAGTCTATGAACACAAGACATGTCTGTGCCAAATTCTGGGAGTCTACCTCTTATAGTTTTGACTGCAGTGTGCTTTCCACAGAAGAACCGATAGACGAACATTCTAGAATGTCTTGGATTCGATTTTTCTCATTTATCAAATTTACAGGTCTTTTGATTTAGACTGAATCCTACTTTACTCAAACAGACGGATGCGATTTCGCACATTTACCTTGCTAGACAACACCATGGATCAAGGAATTAAGGAAGTTAAGGAAATTTTCGGAAAAAAAGAAAGAGAAAAAGAAAGGAAAAAAATCTGAGAATTTTTTCTTCAAAATGTCCAACAAAATTTTTCTACAGGAAAAATATTTCGCAATTTCAGAATTTTACTGTAGGAAAAAAATTCCGGAAATCCTTACATTTTTCTGTAGAAAAATCTTAGATAAGGAAAACTAAGAAAATTTCTTCATGAAAAACCTGAGAAATTTTCAACAGAAAAAAATTTATTAGAATCTGACACTTTTTCTATAGGAATCTTGGAATCTGAATATTCTTTCTACTGGAAAAATGTCTCAGAATTTGAAACTTTTCACACAAATTTTTTTTTTTCCAATGATCGACTTTCATAGTATTTATGAACAAATTCATACAAATTATTAACTTTTTCATAATACTTCTAAACTTTTTCATAGTATTTATGAATAAATCATAATATGTGAAATTCAAAAAGTATTTAACATTTTTCATAAATACTATGAAAAAGTTCAAAAATTTTATGAAACAGCTCATAATATTTATTTATTTGTTTATAAATACTATGAATTTCATTCATTGGCAAATAATTTTTTTTCTGTGTTTTTATGGTAAAAATGTCTCAGAACCGTAGAGACTTTTCATGGGAAAAAAGTCATGGGAAAAAAGTCGGAGAGTTTTTCTATAAGAAAAATTCCTGAGAAGTGTTTAATAGGAAAAATTCTCAGATTCTAAGGTGTTTAGAAATTTTTCTAGTCGATGGGATAAGGTTTAGCATCTAACACATTTTCTATTGGAAAAATGTCTCTGAACTTGTGACTTTTTCGTAGGAAAAATGTTTCAGAATCTGAGAAAATTTCTCAGGATCTAAGTATTTTTCTTTACAAGAAAAATGTCTCATAATCTGAGGAAATCTAAAAAACAATGACTCAGATGGTGACAGGACATAATTCCCATGGATATTGTACCCATAACGCAAATGGGGATTATGACCGAAATCATCACAGTCATAATCCCCATATTAGTTGTGGGAACTGGTGACAGGACATAATCCCACGGACATTACCCCCATAACGGAAATGGTGATTATGACCCAATTCATTACGGTCATAATCCCCACAATAGTTGTGGGGACTATGACCGCTTCCAAAACGGTCACAATCCCAATGGGGATTATGTCCGTTCCTTGTTGGGATTACGACCGAACTTTTTTCGGTCATCCCGAATTATCCCGAAGCCCGGCCGAATGCCGGCTACGCAGAAAAACTTTTAAGTAAAAAAAAAATCTTTTAATTTTGGGGATTATGACCAACTAGTATAGAAGACATAATCCCCATAATGGGGATTATGGCCATTTGTTACGTGGTCATTATCCCCATAAATCTGGGAGTTATGTCCGTTTTTTATTGGGATTATGTCCAAATAATTTTCGGTCGTAGTCCCCACTACCATTATGGGGATTATGACCGAAATGATTTTGGTCATAATACCCATAACGGAAATGGGGATTATGTCCGTGGGGATTATGTCATGACACCGTGGGGACTATGAACATTTCCCTTCCCTTTTGGGATTACGACCGAAATTTTTTCAATTTTGATTAGAAATATTTTATTTTGAGTAAAAACTTTTTTTGTCATTTTTGTAAACAAAAAAATTAATTTACTAATTTTTTTTGAGTGTAAAATTTTTTTCGAGTGTAAATTTTTTTTAGTATAAAAATATTTCTGAGTGACAAAAATACTTTGTAAAGTAATTTTGTGGCTTATCATTTTTTTTAAAGCTTGTTGTTTTAAAACTCGGGTTTTTCAACACGTGAATTTTAAGGGAAACCAATCTGAAATTCAGGGTTTTGCTAATAACTTTTGAACCACTGGATCAATTTGGCTGAAATATAAAACGAGCTTGGCCAGAGGAACGACAAATATATATGCCATACTTCAGCACCCTCAGAATTGTCGTTCGAAAGTTAGCGTATGTTTTTTTTTGTAATTTCGTGAAAAACCCTTGCCGATATTCACTCTTTTGCTTATAACTTTTGAACCACTGGATCGATTTTTGTGGATTGCAGTACCAATCTCACCAGGTAAATTCCCAACATATAGCCAAATTTCAGGAGCCTCTGTAATGTCTTTCAAAAGTTAGCGTGTTTTCAACAGAAAGACGGATGGACGGACATCGCTAAAACGTCTTAAAATCGATCGAGGATCATGAATATATATACTTTATGGGGTCACAAACGGAATAACAAACTTATATATACCCTCTATCACTAGAGTGGAGGGTATAAAAAAAAAAAAACATTTTGGCGCCCAATATGGGGCGCTAATCAAACCAGTCAATTTAAGCCTCAGTGCAAAATAGAAAAAGTTCTGGGAACTGAAAGTAAATCCTAAAAATTTAAATTACTTTTTTTTTATTTTTCAATATGTACTTATGTATTTTGTTTTTACATATTTAAGTTTAAAAAAATTTACACAGACATAAAAAGAATTTTTAATGTTAATACCAACTAAAAACATGAAAACAACAAGCAACAGAATAGCAAAAACAACAAAATGTAATTGACACCTCCTACATTTACACAAGCACGAATTGTATAAAAACACCTACAAATGTACGTGCTTACTACACACATACATGCACTCTCAAACTAATGGATGTATGTTTATTAGGGTGACAGCTATTTTGCAAAACGTCGAATTTTAAGTAGCGCACACCTGTTTTTTTTACATTTGGCCTTAAAATGCACTGAAAATTTTACCCAAATCGTACCACGTTAAACCGTGACGTATCGGGCTCAAAGTTAAAACATACGATAAATGACATATTTTGATGAAAAAAAAAAATAAATAAATAAAAAGCTGCCACCCTAATGTTTATATACTATCGGCTTCATCTACTTACCTGGATTTAATAACTAAAACAACAACAACAACAACAAAAAATAAATAGTTAAAATAACAAACAAATCCAGTAAAACGTACAGAAAATAAAACAGATTTTAACTTTTATATCCAAAGTGTTTGTTGCTGTTGTTGTAGTTTTTGCTCATTAATAAATAAAGAGAATTCTAAGAAACTTAAAAATTACATTTTCATTTAATATTCTTAACTATAAAAAAATAAGTTAAGCGAACAAAATCGTATTTTTATTAAGAGTGTTTTTTTTTTGGGTACCCTACACTACACAATTAGTGGTAGAGAGTATATTTAAGTGTGTCGTTCCATTTGTAACTCACCGAAATGGCGGTTTGAAGTTTACCTCATAAAGTGTAAATGTTATTGATCAGTGATCGAAAGTTTAACAATATCCGTCCGTCTGTATGTCTGTTGAAATTGCAATCACTGCCATAATATTGTATAGATATAACTGTAACTTAACATAATTACTTGTTGTTGCTTTGAGAAAATTGGTATTGCATTTGAGCGATATCGGTTAAGCGGTTCAAAAGTTATGAACAAAAATGTTCAAAAGTTATGAACAGAATTGGATACCGAAATCTATTTAAACAAATAACAAAATATTTTCTACCCAAAAAAAATTTTGATTTTTTTCACAAAAAAAATATATATTTCTAAAAAGATGTTTTGGAAATAGCGGAGTGTATTAATGAATTCGGCCAAGTCAAATGAAAATTTGTTTTTATTTTTTCTCTGAGTATTTACACCCTACATTTTACAGGATTTATAAAAACGACATACATAATTATAAAATCTGCTTAATGTCGTTTTAATTTTTCAAAATTTTTCCCTGTAATTTAAACTTGTTTTCTAAAGGTTTTTTTGTTTATTAGAGACCTAAGAAGATGTTTAAAAAAGTTGAATTAAATCCTTAAAAAAAATTTTCTTAATTACATTTTCTTTATTTTACACATTATTTTGCTTATTTCCAAAGTAAATGCTTGTGACAGATGAGTGTTTTTTTAAAACAGTTCTAAGAATTTAATAGAAATTATGTTAAAATATATAAATTCTATATATAAAAGAGAAATAAAGTTTACTATCATTTGAAATTTAATGGATAATAATATTGTGTAAGCTAAAGATGTACAAAGGTACCCGCCTCGCCATCTACCAGTGTCTTTCACTAATTAACAGTAGAAATATTTAAATAACTTTAGATATTTTTAAAAATTAACAAAATATTTAAAAAAAAATCTCAGGTTTCGAGATATCTTTTTTACAGAAAAAAATTTTCGAGTTAAAAAACTTTCAGATTCTGAAAATTCGCAGATTCTAAGTCCTTTTTCGTATAGATAAATTCTTAGATTCTAAGAAGTTTTTCGTACAGAAAAATTCTAAGATTCTGTTACATTGTTTGTAAAGAAAAATTCTGAGCTTTTGAGACATTTTTCGTATAAAAAAAAAAGTTACATTCTAAAACATTTTTCATTTTAAAAAATTCCCAGATTCTTAGAAATTTTTCGTACAAAAAAATTCCCAGACTCTAAGACATTATTCGTATAGGAAAATTCTCAGATTCTAAGACATTTTTCGTATAGAAAAATTCTCAGATTCTAAGATGTTTTCCGTACAGAAAAATTTTCAGACATTATTCGTATAGAAAAATTCTCAGACTATGAGACATTTTTTGTAAACAAAAATTGTCAGATTCTTACACATTTTTCGTATAGAAGAATTCTCGGATCCTCATACATTATTCGTTTGGATAAATTTTCAGATTTGTTCTCAAAAAAAATTTCAGAAAAAAATTTTAAAAGACATAGTCTAACGAGATAACGGTGAATTTAATTCTTTCTCTTTGTAAACAATGACAAAAAATAACTGAAAACAACGGTGCGGATGAGTGTTATTAAAACAAATTTAAATGACAATCATACGCCCAGTTTCTCAAAAATACACAAAAATAATAAAATCAAGAAAAATAGTGCGGATGAGTATTATTAAACCATTTTAAATGATAATCATACGCCCAGTTCCTCACAAACACAAAAAAATAATGAAATCATGAAAAATATGAAGAATTGTTAAAGGTATTTTTGATTCGACACAGTCTTACACGGCATTTTTTATTTATATTTTTATGAAATTTTATCAAATTTACATAAATTCCAAACATTACTTAAAATTCAAAGAGAAAAATCTATCAAAAAAAATAAAAAAAATATAACGTTTTATTACTAAAAGAAAAAAAGCGAAAAATTTACCTAAATTAACTTAATTAATTAATTACACTGTGCTCGAATTTGGCACTTTTTTAACAAGCTGGGCATCCTTCTGGTAAAGGACACTTGAATTCATTTGTACGCTGAATTCATTAGTGTTAGTCGTTTTTCGATGTTAGCGCTCGTATTCGCGATATTCGTGTTTTAAAATGTTGATGCTCAAGTACAATGACCAACATAATAAACCATTATATAGTAATGTGAATTTTTTTCGTGAAAAAATCTTTATTTTCGTGAAAAAATGGTTCAATACAAATTTTTTAGTTTAATTTGAATTTACTACAGCCATCTGGTAAAGCTAGTTCGTGTACACTAAATCCCATTGTAATATCAGTTTTTTCAAAGTTGGCGTGTGTATTAGCGATATTTGGGGAAAAAAAAAAAAAAAATTTTTCCCCAATTTTTTTTTTCAAATTTTTTTTATGTTGCTATTAATTTATGAATATGAGTACATTACAGACACAAAATTAAAAAAAAAAATCGCGATTTTTTTATTGGCCGAATAGTTATTTTTTCGCTAAAAAAAACAATTTTTAAATTTATATTTTAAAACTATCCCAAAATCATAAACATTTAATTTTTGTAGTACTTTAGCTTTACAATTTTAAATCGCGAATATCGCGAATACGAGCACTAACTTCGAAAAACGGTTAGCACCATTGAATTCAGCGTACCCGAATTAGCTTCACCAGCAGAGTGCCAAGCCTGTTAATTTTTGCGATTAGCTCAGTGTTATCAGAAAAAGTAGGTTATGAAAATACATTTGTTGTTTTGATGTTTATTCTGTCGATATCAATCGATTTTATTATTTTTTGAATAAAGTTAAAAAATACCAACAAGTAAGAGTGTTAAATTTGGCAGCACCTATTTTTTATACCCTAGACAGGGTTAGAAAAATTTAAAAAAATTTAGCAGGAGGATTTTGTTTTTGGGCTGGCAAGACGTTGGGGAACACCTTACCCCACGCGACTATTTTTAAGAATTTCATTTATAACGATTTTTGCTTTGAATTAATACAACTTTATTATTAATTGCATTAATATTATATATCTACGCCCACAAAAACGGGGTGGGCCAAAAAAATTAAATTGTTTTATTCCACATTAAAATGTTTAATTGGCTTAAAACAAGTATAAAAATTTGTTCTCCCTGGTTTGATTTCGACCTATGACTAGCCTATGACCAGGGAAACCAAAAATATGCAGTATCATGTTTTTTTCCTGCGCGTTGTATTGATAAATGGGTAAGGTATTTATCCGTTTCAGAAGATTTTAAGAAATCTGGCATCGATTTGTTAGAGAATATGCCTTAAGAGCATATTTTTGCAAATTTTAGGTTTAAGAGCATATTTTAACATAAGCGCATATTTTTAAAGCATTTTTTAAATTTTTAGAGCATTTTTCACTTTGTAGAGCATTTTTTTAAGTTTTTAGAGCATTTTTTAATTTTTGGAGAATTGTTTTTCCAATTTTTTGATAACAACACTTATTTTTAAAATTTTTTTAGGATGTTTTTTTAATTTTGTAAGTGGATTGAAATGTTTTTTTTTTCTTTTCCAAAATAACGGGGTTCTGACGATTGATTACGCTTTGACCTGTTCTTGCTTCAACCCATATTAACCCTCTAACTACCCCACATAACGGTATTTTTTGGATCTATTCTCTATAAAATTGTAAAAAATACCTCGAAAAAGGGACATAATTTTTTAAGAGCATATTTTTATTGTTTTTAGAGCATATTTTACGTTTTTAAGGGCATTTTTTAAGCGCATAAAACGTGTTTTTTAGAGCATATTTTTGGTTTCCCTGCCTATGACCATTAGCGCTGCATTTTCCTACATTCAAGAAATTAAAAAAAAAATCTGAATTTTTTCCCATTGACTATTTCATAGAACTCGTGAGGAACTTTCATTTTGAAAAAACTTTTAAGCTCGAAAAAAATTTTTAAAAATTTTTCAAATTCCGAATTTAATGTTTTTCTTTTTGGAGTAAAGAATTTCGGGAAAATGATTTAGAAACAAGAATTTTGACAAATTTAGGAAAGAATTTAATGTCATGAACATTTTTTTGGAGACATTTTTTTTTTTGCATTTTGAGGTAAAAACAAATCTATAAATATTAGGGTATTCAATCGATTAACCGTTAATCGCTTAACCGATTAAAATTGGTCGATTAACTGTTCGAATAATTTAAAATTTCCAGTTTTTAAATAACAAATAAATCGGTTAATTTGAGTCGATTAACCGATTATACATATAAGTTCCCGTTGATCCTATAAGGAGCATAGAGCCTCAACAAAAGTTCTCCATTGGGATTTATCTGACGCCGATTAAGCGAAATTTATTTTTTTAGTACCTTTACAGTTTTATTTTAATCAAGGTCCTGGTAAAAAACGTTTAGTATTAAAAAACGGCATTGTTAAATAACCCAAGAAATGTATAAAAACGCCCTTAAACAAATATTTCATGGAGGTGGTAAAAAAAAAATATTTCGGTTTGGCCTGGGTTACCAGGCCAAATTTTTGTTACACTATAAAATTATCTAAATTGCTTTTAATGAGCTAAATCCGCATCTGCGTTTAGAATTCTTTACATTTAGGGTTTTCGATTTACTATACTGTCAAAAAAATTAAATTTTTCTCTGTGTTTCGGAAACCTATAAAACCTCGATTTTTTTTTAACCTCAAAACTATTCAATACATCTTAAATTAATAATTTTTCGCTTCAGAATGGTTTTTGTATTTTTCAGATATCTTTTTTCATCACGGAGATATCGATTGAAGAAACTATTGCAATTTCGATTCTAAATATATTTTAATAAGAAAACAAAAACTTTTGAGTTGAGCTCATTCGGCAATATTTTTCAAGCAATTCCACACAAGATATTTTTTTTTTAAATATTTTTTTTACACTAAAGCAGTTTAATCAAATCCCTTCGTAAGATATTTAAAAAGATGTATGGGTTAACATTTTGGAGGGCATTATAATTAAAACACATAAAAGTACACTCTAATCAAAATGATTTTAGTTTCCTACTATAAATTAGGTAAATTTACACAAAATACGTAATTCTACTCAAAAATATTTGAAATTTACTCAATTTATAGTAATATATTTTTTGAATTTGTTGAAATTTGCCCAATTTTCAGCATTCTCAGAATTGTCTACCGAAATTTAGCGTATTATCTCGTAAATTCGCGAATAACCCTTGCCGAAATTCACTATTTTGCTTATACACACAAAACTAGTGAATATTCACGTATTTTGTATTGAAAAACAGTAAACGATGGAAGAAATTTTTTACTGCCGAAATTGAGTGTAAGAGAAAATTCATTTTTAAGACAGTACAATTTTTTTAACTACAGAAAAAGTAGAAAACAAGAAATCCTTAATAAAATTAATAAAATTAATGAATTTTCTTTTAAAATAACTTTACTGATTACTTTTTAAAATAACCTACAAACATTTAATAACATAATTTTCTTAGTGTAACTTTTAATCCACTGGACCGATCTCGCTGAATTGAAATACCAATCTGATCAGATATGACCAACATATGTGTTAAATTTCAGGAGCTTCCGTAAAGTCTTTCAAAAGTTGGCGGGTTTTCAACAGACAGATCGTCTTAAAATCGATCGAGAATCATGAATATATATGGGGCATTCCATGCCAAATCACTCACTTTTAGACCCGACCCCTTTCGATTTATTTTAGTTTTGGATATGTTTTAGTACTCATTAAATGCAACTTGGACACCAATTTTCAGCCTTTTATTTCAACATGGTGTTGAGTAATCAATTTTTCAAAATGGCAATTTTCTCAAAAAAATTAAAAAATTGAAATTTTTAATTAATTTTGACCATTAAAAAATATAGATATTTTAAAAAAAGTTGGACAGCGTTTTGTTGGTATTTAAATGTTGTTTTATAGTACGTTCAGATTGGACTCGAAACCTCGTTAAACGGGGTTTCGTGCCAAACCTCGTTTGAAAATACGTATTTTCCCTCACAAATTGAAACCTTTTTGTAGTGAGGTTTCAATGAAAGTACGATCGAAACCTTTTAAATTTCATAATTATACATATTTTAACCACTGTGCGACAACAAGAAATAGAGAAAATGGAAAAATGCCAAATTATAAAAAATAAATAAATCAATATTTATATTAAACTAGCTGAAGCGCCCGGCGTTTCCCGAATTGACTTATAGATGAATATCTTAATAGCTTCTTCCCGGCGACATCTATAGTGTCCATTTATACACAATAATTTTCTCACGACGAAACAAACATACTTTCAAAAGTACCGTAAAATTTCACTAAAATGAATAATTTCGTTAATAACTTCACCGCAGCGACATTTATCGGGTCCAAAATTTATCAGAACTTATTTTTTTTTTTTAAATGAAGGGCTTATTGTAAAAACTCGATAGGCAACATTTAATTTTATGGTGGTTTTTGCCATAAAACTTTTAAAATAATGTAGAAAATATAACTTTTGCAGAACTTTTAACCTCAATATACTTGTACGAAGTGTTAAAGCAAGACTTCTGCTCAAAATCTGTCAATAGAACATCAGCAAAGGCAAAAAACACGAAAAAATAAAATGTTGCTTATCAAGTTATTGCAGTAAGCCCTTCAAATATATCATGTAAATTTTAGACAAATTGTACCAAAAATACAAAAATGGAATAATGACAACCTATCGGGCCCATATTTTATCAGAAAACTTATATTTGTTAAAAAAATATATTTTGTTAATTTCAGCCAAATCGTACTTTAAATACCAGAAATTGAATTATTGCAACAACAGCGCCACCTATCGGGATTAAACTTAAGAGAAACCTGGCTCCAGACTAAACTAATATATTGTTCAAGTTTGGTGTCAATCGGTCTAGCGGTTCTTAAGTTTTATTAACACGTACCCCGCACAAACGTTTTTATATATTAAGATTTTTACAAAATATTTACTAATTTGGAATACAAAAAAATAAAAACGTATAAAAAAATAATTTCCGCGTAATTAAATTCCCGAAACCTATATAAGTGTCAATATTGTTGAGTGTGAACAGGTAAGTTTTGAAAATGAAAATACGAGGTTTCAACGGGGTTTCGAGGCCAATCTGAACATAGTATTAGAAAAAAAATATGAAAAAATTATTCGAAGTAATTATCACTTATTTTTTGACGTTGAAAAATTAAAATCGACTTTTTGAAAAAGTACGAAACCTTCGATTTTTTTCTAAAAAACTATAAAAATTCTACTCTAAACTACGCAACTTTAAAGCCATAATTCGAGATGTGATCACAATTCTTTCTATTTTTTTTTTTAATTTTTAAAATTGCACCTTTAATTTTTTGGCTCTGATTTATTTTATATGGTGCTCCAAAAAAATAAATTAGTAGATATTGACCCTAACTTACCCTAGATATATTAATTTCGAGGTAAAAATACGTCTTACAAAAATTTAGAAATATCGGAAATGGGTAAGGCGTTTAGCATGGTCCTTGAAGTTTAAAAAACGGATTACAAGGAAAAATATGATTTTTTTTTTGTTTTCGCAATTTTTTTGGTATTTTAAATTAAGTTTTAATTCAAGTGATTACAGAATTATGATGTGGAGTAAAATGTCTTTTGAATAAGGTACTAAAAACTAAAATCGGTTGAAAATCAGCCAAGTTATTACAACTTCCCCAGGGCATCTAGCGTGTGTCATATCACTTGATTAAAGAATACGAGTCCCTTTTTTAAAATTTATTGAAATTTTCTACTGTAATAACATTTTTTCATTATTCATGTTTCAGTGTAATATTTTTTTGGTTTTTCCAAATTTTAAAACAAAAAAAATTTTTTTTTTTAAATAGAGATTTCAAAACGGTGTTGAAATTGCAGGCATTTTTAGCATTAAAAAAAATACTTGTCATCTAAATACATTTGAATTTGAAGAATAAAAAAATGTTATTACAATAGAAAATTTCAATGAATTTTAAAAATCGGATTGTATTGCTTAATCGAGTGGTCTGCCATACGTTAGATGCCTGGGGAAGTTGTAATAACTTGGCTGATTTTCAACCGATTTTAGTTTTTGGTACCTTATTAGAGAGGCATTTTACTCCGTTTTATAATTCTGTAACCACTTGAATTTAAACTTAACTTAAAATACCAAACAAATTGAGAAAACAGAAAAAAATTCATATTTTTCCTTGTAATCCGTTTTCTAAACTTCAAGGCCCCTGCGGAACGCCTTACTTATGTCCGATCGTTCTTAATTTTTGTAAGGCGTATTTTTACCTCAAAATGAATATATCTAGGGTAAGTTAGGGTCAGTATCTCCCAATTTAATTTTTTTGGAGCACCATATAAAATAAATCAGAGTCAAAAAATAAAAGGTGAAATTTTCAAAATTTAAAACAAATAGAACAAATTGCGATCACATCTCGAATTATGGCTTAAAAGTTGCGAAATTTAGAGTAGAACTTTTAGACGTTCTTAAAAAAAATCGAAGGTTTCGGACTTTTTCAAAAAACGTTAAAAATAAGTGATAACTACTTCGAATAATTTTTTAAATATTTTTTTCTAAAACTACATTTAAATATTAACAAAACATTGTCCAACTTTTGTCAAGATATCAATAAAACTGGTCAAAATTAATTGAATATTTTAATTTTTTAATTTTTTTTTTTTTAAATCTCCATTTTGAAAAATTGATTACTCAACACCATCATAGAATAAATGTCTGAAACTTGGTGTCCAAGTTGCATTTAATAAGTACTAAAACATATCCAAAAATAAAATAAGTCGAAAGGGGTCGGGTCTAAAAGTGAGTGATTTGGCCTGGAATGCCCCATATACTTTGTGGGTTCCTAGACCAATATTTCGAGATGTTACAAACGGAATGACAAACTTATATATACCCTGTATATATAAGTTTGTAGAGGGGAGGGTATAAAAGGGTATATTAAAAATTATTTTTGGAAAAATATGTATTAAACAATTTCGATGTCGAAAATCTTTTTGAAATTTTTCTATTTACCGGGCACAATTATTTGAGTAAAGAATTTTATCAAAAATGATTTGATTTTTTTTTTTATTAATAAATTTTAAAAAAATTTCTAAGTCCCGAAAAATGTCTATGAAATTACCAAAAGCTCGTAATTTTTACGAGGAAATCTAAAAATAAAAAGTAAAATAAAAGCTAGAAAAAATCTGTTGAAATTTAATGAAAAATGCTTTTAGAAAAACATAAATGTTGACAATTTTAAAAAAAATTTTGAAGTCGCGAAATATTTTTGGAAAATTTTCTAAGTCCCTGACATAAAATTGTTTGTTTTTTCGTTTTGGGTTACACAAATTATTTGAAATGGTTTAAGGGTTATTCTCGTTATTTTGCGAGATCTTGAAAATTTGAAGAATACGTAAATAAATTTATAAAATTACAAATAAAACTGTAAATTTTAATAGACCCCAATACAAGATTTTTGTTTTAAAACTGTTAAATATTGGTAAAATTTTGAAAAATATTAATCTAGCTCGAGGTAACATTTCTTTACTAATGATATTGTCAAAGTACCAATTGGTAAAATATGATTACGAGACCTTTTTATAGTAATTTGATAAGGTTTTTCTTTGAGTGTTTGTACTTATATAAGTATAAACTCAAATTCAATTATGTCTGCTATGATGTTTTTAGTATTAACGACGAACTACACAGCTAAACATTACTTTGTATAATATATATTGTCACCTAAAACGAAAAATGACCTAACTAACAATTTAAAAATTTTATATAAATTTTTTATATAAATCATCTAAAATTTCCTTCTGAAATATATTTCTAGTTCCGTTGTCTAATTGGTGATTTCGCAAATTAAATGTTTTTGAATTTTGGCTATATAATCGCTAATTTTTATCAAACAAACGATTTTGAATTTTTTGTGAGTTAGGGCATTTTAGCTAACGATATACTTATATACGCGTACGCACACATCTACATGGTGTAGTTATTTATATTGTCAAACGCATTTGAAGCGTAATGTGTTGTCATTTAGATGATGCTATAAACAAAATGACAACATTTACATACACAACACATAATGTGAGTACATGGACTCACAGACAGTGAGTCCTTTTACGGTTGTATACACAAATACAGATGTATGTTTATCTTCTAAGCAGTAGGTTTATGTTTAGTATATTTACTACTTTTGTTAACGGAAGTTGACAACTTTCTAACAACCATAACATACATATATGTACATAAAAGTAGGCGTCCCGTTAGGCTAAATGGTGTAGAGTACACAGAAAAAATATACAAAAAAAAAAAAACAAGTAGAAAAATTTAATTCGACTTGGTCGAATCTATGAATACCCTCCACAATGTTATCTGATAGTAATTTTCTAAAAAAAAATTTAAAAAATTGCATTACAAATTTTTTATTAGAAATATGTATATTATTTTGAGTCAAACTTTCTTTTAATCAAATTTTTTTGAGTGTACAATTTTTTTGACTGTCAACATTTTTTTGAGTCTGCCATTTCATTCAAAAAAATAATAATGTGTAAATTTTTTTTTTGAGTGTAACATTTTTTTTTGAGTGTAAATTTTTTTTTGAGTGTAAATTTTTTTTAGTGTACAAATTCTTTGAGTAACAAATTACTTTGTAAAATATTTTTGTTGTTTTATACCTACATATATGTAATACAAAAAAAACTATTTCACATATTTTCCTCTTTTTATATTACCATCCTTTTCTTTAAAAACCAAAAACAAATTAACATTCAATCATACACATACTTTATTTGATTTTTCCCCGTTACATACAGTTACACTAACAATAACAAATATTTACTTGTCTAACAACTAAACTGCACCCCACGACAAGAAAACAAACAACAACAAGTTTTACAAAACTGGTATTTCACCATGCTATTAAAACTTGTTTAACGAGTTTTCAACAGTTTAAGGTGAAACAAATCTGAAATTCAGTGCATTGCTTATAACTTTTGAACCACTGAACCGATTTTGCTGAAATTCAAAACCAAACAGCCTTGGGGAACAACAAATATATATGCTAAGCTTCAGTCCCCTCAGAATTGTCCTTCGAAAGTTATAATGGTTTTAATCTTGTAAATTCGAAAAATACCCTTCCCGAAATTTACTATTTTGCTCATAACTTTTGAACCACTGGACCGATTTGGCTGGATTGCAATACCAACCTGACCAGGTAAATGACAAACATATATGCCAAACTTCAGTAGCCTCTGTAAAGTCTTTCAAAAGTTAGCGTGTTTTCTACGGACGGACAGACAGACAGACAGACAGACGGACGGACGGACGGACGGACGGACATCGCTAGATCGACTTAAAATCGATCGAGGATCATAAATATATACACTTTATGGGGTCCTAGAACAATATTTCGAGGTGTTACAAACGGAATGACAAACTTATATATACCCTCTATCACTAGAGTGGAGGGTATAAAAATTAGAAAAATTTTTAAAAATCAATTTAAAAAAATTCAGGCAAATTAAGAAAAATTTCAGAAATAATATAAACAAGTAAAAATTAAATTCGGCCTTGCCAAATGTATTGATACGTTCTACAATTTAAAAAAGATTATTGTCAAAAACTTTATTCAAAAGAAAATTACTTTTAAGAAAAAAAAAAATTTGGTAAAAAAAAAATCCGCGATTTTTTTCTTTTTTTGTCAAAAAAATATGTTCGTACTTGTTAAAATACCATTCGGTGTTCAATTATGTTCACATATGTCAACCAGCAGCCGAATTAAAGCATTTTCCTATCTGAGATTATACATAAATATATCTGACTTTATGTAATTATATAAAGCTCCCGAGTAAAAAGTCTTGATATAATCATATATTTTGTAATATAATTATATATAAATTGATCTATCATTTGATGCCAAAAATGGAGGATCCAAAAATATATGATTATATTTTATTACATCAAATTTGATATTATTAGACATAATTAGATCCAAAAAATGAAACGGCAAACTTCATCCAATTTGATATTGAAGATCAAATTAGATGTTATAAGATATAATTATATATAATACTATATATTATTAAATCTCATTTTTATAATATTAAATTAGATAATATTTACCGTTCCATTTTTAGGATCTAATTATATCTAGTTATATTAAATTTGATTTAATAAGATATAATCATATATTATATTTTGAGGATGTTTATTCTGGCTCGAGGTCATTATTTTCTTTACCAATTAAAACCATGATATTCTCATAGCATAATTATCAAGAAAATTATTTTTTGTTTTAAATTTATTTATGTTGGTCATTTTTTCAAGACTTAATCGACACGTGTTTCGGAATTTGTCAAATTCCATTGTCAAATTATTTAGCAAAAATATAAACGATTTACTACAAAGTAGCAAACGAGTCTAATGACAAATCGTTTCTGTACAAACTAGAATATTAATACATATTCGCCTCTATTCACAATGAGAATTAGAAAGACGAAGAAATTGTACCATACTAATAAGACAACGATTGTCAATAACCAACAAAAATATTTAAAACAATTTTACATACGATAGTCCATTGGACTACAACAATATGTTTTTTGTGTTGTTGTTGTGAGAAATACTCCATATTAGGGTTATTCATAACCTGACCAACTGCTTTTGACTGAAAAGCGGGATAGAAAGGTTGAAAAAGCGGGATTTGGGTCTAAAAAGCGGGATTTTTTTTAATAAGTTAAATTAACCGAACCCATAAATACTCTCCACAATGAGCAAAATGCTGGAAATACATTTACGAAATTGTAATATTTTTAATAAAAAATATGTATAAAAATTTTGATTAGAAACATTTTATTTTCATTAAAAAACTTTTTTTAGTATTTTTGTGAAAAAAAAATGCGTGTAAAAATAATGTTTACAGAATTAACTTATTTATTTATGTTTTAAGAATTCTTCTCTCTGCAGGAAAAATTTTTAAGAATCTATGGGGAATCTGGGAATTTCCTTAGAAAAAAATATTTCAGAATCTGACAAGAATTTGTCTGGAAAAAAAAAATTCTAAAATCTAAAGAACTTTTCTACAGGAAAAACGTTTTATAATCTAACAAGGGAAGTATCTCAACCCTTATGAACCGATTTGCCTGAAACTTAAAATATATATAAATGAGACGATTTTAAGGTTGGGGTGTCTCGGCTTTTCGGCCATATCAGTGTTTCAAAATTTCGTTGTCCCCTTATGAAACCATATGGACCTCCGGGAAAATTTCGATAACTCACGAACTAACAGGAATATCCTCTAGAGCAAAAATACGTGTCGACTTAAATTTAATAAAGATTATTTCGTATTCATATGGACATCGTAGCTCTATGTCTTCATTTAAATACCCCCCAAAATTTTCACATTTTCTTGAAAAAAGTATTTAACGAAGCCAAACTTTTACAAGGTTATGCCACCGTTGGATAGGCATTAAAAAACCCTTTCTTCTCATATGTAAACATCATGTAGTTTCTTAGAAAGAAATGGCTGAAAAATCCAAAAAACGACTTTTTCGCTATTTTTTGACCCATGTTTTAAACCCCTAAATCCCCGATATGGCCGATAAGCCGAGACACCCCAACCTTAGAATTGTCTCTTTTATGTATATTTTACGTTTCATGCAAATCGGTTCATAAGGGTTGAGATACTTCCCTTGTAAGTGTTTTTTTTTTTTGATTAGAAATATTTTTCAAACTCTTAGAATTTTTTCCCATTCTCAAATATTTTCTATCGGAGATGTTAAGGTTTATTTTTTAGAAAATGGTATCAGAATTATTTTTAGGAAAAATATTTTAGAAAGCGAAAATTTTTTTAAAATCGGAGATTTTTCTTTAATGAAAAATCATTCAGGATCTTAGGATTTTTGTATACAAAAAAGTTCTTAGAATCTGAGAACTACTTTAAAATATGCGAATTATTTCAGAATATTTCTATAAGTAAAGTTTATCAGAATTTGGAAATTTTTATATAGAAAGAATGTCTACGAATTTCAGATTATTTCTATAAAGTCTTAGAATCTAAGACATCTTCTTTAGTAAAATGTTGAATCTGATAGTTTTTCTATGACCTGAGTTTTAAAGAACTTTTTTATATGAAAAGGGTTTGAGAATCTGAACATTTCCCAGAAAAACGTTATATTTCTATATAAAAAATATTTTAGAATCTAACGGCCGTATTCAAAATGAAAAACGAATGAATAACATCGAGGTACGATCTTTTTTATATCAAGTTTTCTACTAGATGAAGCTTTTCAAATGATGTTAAGATTCTTTTGTCTTCATAAGGATAATAAAATGATTGACTTCCATCGAGAGCCTTACTTTCCCTTATAAAAAATTGCGAATAAAAAAGTTAGACACTCGATATAAGGCACTCGTTTTTCATTTTAAATACGGCCGTGAGAGCTTTTCTGTAGTAAATATGTCTTAACATCCGAGAAATTTTGCGAAGGAAATGTATAAAAGTTTTATACTTTCTTTATTGAAAACTTTTATCGGAATATTGGAAGTGTCAAAATTAAAAATTTTTAAATAAAAATTTAATTTGACAAAGAAGGGTATTATTTATGATGTAAATCGGTACAAGAGTGTTCTCTTGTAAACATTATTTTTTGAGTTTTCATAACATTTTCTTTACACGGTAAGAAATTGTTAATATGCTCAAAAATATCTTACTCAAAATAATAAAAAAAAAACTAAAAAATGTAGTTTGGTCCAAAAACCAAAAAGCGGGATAAAGCGGGATGAAGCGGGACTTTTGCTTAAAAAGCGGGATGGGAATTCAAGGCGGGATGAGCCATCAAAAAGCGGGATAATCCCGCCAAAAGCGGGATGGTTGGTCAGGTTAGTTATTCATCACATGGCGTGCCAACCATTATGTTCAAATTCTGATTAATTTTTATTAAAAAATAAAAATTGTTTTATTCGACCTTTAAAATATTATATTTTGAGCACGTTTATTCTGGCTCGAGGTCATTATTTTCTTTACTAATTAAAACCATGATATTCTCATAGCATAATTTTTTAAGAAAATTATTTTTTTGTTTTAAATTTATTTATGTTGGTCATTTTTGCAGGACGTAATCGACATGTGTTTAAATAAATTTAAAACAAAAAAATAATTTTCTTGAAAATTATGCTATGAGAATATCATGGTTTTAATTAGTAAAGAAAATAATGACCTCGAGCCAGAAAAAACATCCTCAAAATAAAGTATAAAAAAAAATTAAAAACTCTAGAAAATTTAGAAAAATTTAGGAAAATTAAGAAAAATTTAGAAATAAATTTGAAATAATTAATAAAAAAATTAGGAAATTTGACAAAAAAATTCAAACAAATTTTAAAACTGTTTTAAGAAAATAAGGATCAAATCAAGTTTTAGGAAAATTAGGATCAAATCAGAAATAAAATTCTGAAAATCTCTGGAAAATTCAGAAAAGCTTAAAATAATACGAACATTAAAAAAAAAATTTTTAAAAAATGTACAAAATAACTCAAAATTCAGGAAAACTAAAAGAAAATTAAGAAAAATTTATGGAAACTAGAGAAAAACATGTGAAAAAGTTTAATTCGGTCTTGCCGATTGAACTGATACCCTCCATGATATAAAAAAAGATTATTTGCAAAATAAAACCTGCATTTTTTCGTAAAAAATAGGTTTGAACTTGTTTTAATACCAATATGTATGGGGTGACCATTCTTTCCAGAACTCAAATCAGTACACCCATTTTTTCTACAAAAAAAAATTCTGTGAAAAGTCTTGCTATAGAAAAAAATTTATGAAAATTTCAGCTGTACAGAAAGTTGTAAAAAAAGTACTTGACATCAAATAACTTCATAATAATTTTATTTCTTTAGAAAATCCTGCATATTCTGAGGACTTTTTCCTAAAGTTCTTCCATCTGTTCGTTTAAGGAAACCTCCCAGATTATGATCATATTTCTTAAAAAACTTTGATCTAGGATCGGGTTTTATTTCAATAGGAAAAAACTTAGACTTTGTGTATATTTTTAGGAATAAACCCCCTAAGATTCTGATGACTTTACTAATCAAAACATCTATTTGAAAGTTCTATTTGAAATTTTGAATTATTTTGTATGAAGATAAAAAGGCCCACGCTTCGATAACTTTTTCGTGAAAAAAAAAATTTTGGAATCACGCACTCTTAGATCGTTATAATTTGTACAATAAAACCGATTCCTTATTTTAGGAAAATTACAGTTTTTAGAGTAAAAATACAACTTTTCATTAAAATACTCAAAAATCAGAACAAACGGTACATATTTTAAAAAATCAGTACAAATCTCTACACGGTTTTTTGATCAGTACGCATGACTAAAAATGAGTACATGTACTGATCAAATCAGTACGAATGGTCAGCCTAAATATGTATCCAATTCTGTTCACATGTGTCAACCAGCAGACGAATTAACCCTTTTACTACCGACTTTTTTTTGCTTGACCAAAATTTGTGAAAATGTAGATCTATGCTAAGTAAAAACTTTTTAATGATTTCGTTCGTCTACTGTGCCCTCTACCGGAAATATATCCAATCAAACGTGAAGCTTTCACATGCAACATCTCTCGAACGAGGGAACATTTTTCCAAAATTCGAATTTCGTATTTATATCAAACAAGTAAAAAAAGTTAAATTCGGCCTTGTCGAATGTAGTGATACCTCCCACAATTTCAAAAAGATTATTGCAAAAAGCTTTTTTTAAAAGGAAATTTCTTTTAAAAAACAAAAATTTTTTTGAAAAAAAAATTCCGCGAAAAAAAAAATTTGGTGTAAATCCGCGATTTTTTTTATTTTTTGTCAAAAAATGTGCTTGTTTAAATACCATTGTTTAAATACCATTCCATTATGTTCACATATGTCAACCAGCAGCCGAATTAAAGCATTTTGTATTTTAAGGTTACGTTGAATGTACTAAAATTATTGAGGATTGTCGTTCATAACTTTTGAACGACTGACCGATATCGCTCAAATGCAATACCAAACTTCTCAGGAGAACTTCCAATAAATATGCTAAGTTTCAGTCATCTCCGTGTAATATTTTAGCCGTGATCACCATTTCCACAGACAGACAGACGGACATCGCTAGAATGTCTTAAAATCGATCGGGGATCATGAATATATGGGGCATTCCATGTCAAATCGGACACTCAGCTTCTACCAGTCCAATGGTGCGTCCGAGAGGGGTCATTATTGAGACCAACCCCCATTTGTTTTTACCCTATAACATTTTTTTAAAACATACCTACGCCCTATCTCCACTCCCTAAGTAGGCTCCCACACAAAATTAAATTTTTATAAAATTTGCTCCAACTTCTATTTGTATGGGAGCCTACTTAGGGAGTGAAGATAGGGCGTAGGTATGTTTAAAGAAATGTTGTAGTGAAAAAAAATGGGGGTCGATTTCACTAATGACCCCTCTCGGACGCACCATTGGACCGGTAAAAGCTGATTAAATAAAACAAATTTATATATATGTATATATGATCTTTTTTACTCGGGTATGTATGTGAATATTAATAGTTTCTTCCGAATAAATTTTGACAGTTTCCAACACTACAATTCTATTTTTAGCAATTTCAAACTCACCTCATACTTTGTCTTAATTTGAAAATAAAATATAACTTTTTTTTTTTCTTTTCAGGTACATGTTTAAGTTTAAATTAATTTAATATTGGTGAGTATAAACTAAAAATTGTGAATCTTTACTATTTTTTTTTTTTTTAGATTTTTAAAAATACATATGTATTTCTAAAGAAAAAGATGACCACACTAAAATTTAATTTCACCTTAGATTTTTGTTAAAAGTATTTACTGCATTAAGGTGCTATGATGTACACTTGTTTTCATCAATTTTTCTTCTTGATAAAGAATAGTTAAAAAAAGTGCGACTATATTCCAATAGGTTTTGTAATGAGTAAAAAACAAACACTATAAAAACAAAAAAGTTATTTCAAGTCAAAATTTCAGGTTTCTGAAAGCAGAGAAAAAGCAGCAAAACTTTAAAAAATACAAAAATGTTTGTCTTTTTATTATTTTTCAACTGACAAGTTTTTCTTTTCACAAAATAAATAAACAAAAATACATAAGCAAACAGGAAAAATATTTGAAAATTTTATAAAATATTAAAAATTGTCTTTGTTTTTATTTTAAATGTGTATAAAATATAAAAATAAATTACTAAAATATCAAATAAAGCTGATTAGCAAAATTTTAATAAGTTTAACTGCGCAAATTCTGAAAAATTGCGAAGTTTTGTAATATTCTGTGGTTTTTGATTGAACAATGGGACAAATTGATATATTTTTCGAACAAAATATTCAAACTTAAATGTAATTTGATTGGAATATGTGTTTTTTTCGCAAATTCTATGTTCTTTATTCGCTAATTTATGTTCAAATGTTGTATTGAAATTTTGATAAATAAAATACCTTTTTTTGTGAAAATTTTTAAAATTATTATAATTTTTTTTTGAGGTACTATTGACCCAATGTGCTTTCAAAGAAATATAAAAAATGAAATGTCAATTTCGTAAATTTGATATAGTTTTTGTTCTTTTAGAGTCCCCGCACAACAATGTCGGAGCGGTTGACGTTTTCGGTCATGAGAGAGTATAGGCGCAAAACAAAGACGGCAGCGGAAAATTCTGTCATCTGTTGATTTTTACAATATTTTTTCACTTTTTTAACACTTTTTCATTAAAATTTATTGTATTTTTAAATATCAATATGATTTTTTCATATTGATTCGTTTTTTTCCTGTTTTTTTTTTTTAATTTTAATTTTTTTTTTTTTTGTAGAGATCATATTTTTTTGTTTACTTTATCGAAAATAATCGAAATATTTATAAAAAAGTGGCAACATTTTCTTATCAAAAATTAAGAGAGAGAGAGAAAAACCGACACAAAAATAAAATTGATTTTATTCTGGCGGTTTTCGGTCGAGCGTTTTTTCATGCCAAATTTGTATGAAAAAAACGTCACCGACATTGTTGTGCGGGGACTCTTACTCATATGTATTTGTTTCGATCACACAGCTCTTGCTAAAACTGACGAAAAAAAGTGTAAATCATAATACCTTTA
>CAWUER010000550.1:346842-403359 GCA_963921195.1 Pegoplata infirma
TTGAAATTATGCTAATGTTTTTTTTTTTAAGGTGACCGGCAACGTCTGGGAAGTCTATTTGGCTCGCCTCTGCGTATTTTCCTAATCCGGGGTCAATACCCCCGGAGAAGGTTGTCGGTCTAATTCGGGAGTCTGAATCTAGGGGACACCAGTAAGTAGTGTGTTGTGATGCTAATGCACATCATTCGATATGGGGAAGTACAGACACAAATGATAGAGGCGAATCACTTTTGGAGTTTTTGTTAAGCACTAACCTGTATATTTGTAACAAGGGTGGTGAACCAACTTTCGTTACAAGTAAGCGGCAAGAGGTTCTTGACGTAACACTTGTATCAGATACATTGTCTGATAGAATTGATGACTGGAGAGTTTTGGAAGAGCATTCTTTCTCAGATCATCGCTACATTGAGTTTTTACTCAGGGAGCGTGCCCCGGTTGAGACAGTCTCTAAAAATCTGAGGAGAACAAACTGGGAGAAATATAGGGAGACTTTTTCTTTGCTTTTGGATGAAGTACCCTTATCTGAACCACATAGTTTGGCGGAAATTGACTGCCTGGTTGACCATATAACAAATGTTTGTAATAGGTGACTGGATGCGTCTTGCCCTTCTGCAAAGCCTAGAGGGAAAAAAAAGCCACCTTGGTGGTCAAATGAGTTGCAGACGAGCAGAGATTCCTGCAGAAAGCTCTTTAATAAGGCTAAATTTTCAAGAGCGGACGAGGACTGGTCTGCATACAGGCTGCAACTTAAGAGTTATAAAAAGATGATCAGAAATGCAAAATGTGATTCTTGGAAAAACTTCTGTGGAAACATAGAAGACGTTTCTGAGGCATCCAGGCTGCGCAAGGTTCTGGCTTCTTCTCCCTGCACCCTGGGATACCTGAAAGATCCTAATGGGGTGTGGTCTTCCTCCAGTGGAGAGTCGCTGGATCTCCTTTTAAACACGCATTTTCCGGGCAATTCCATGACGCCGTTTCAAGCTTTGGAACGTTCTGACGCCCAAGCATCTGAAATTGCTTCGGAAATAATAAATATGCCAACATTAATCTGGGCGATAAAAAGCTTCAGGCCCTATAAATCCCAGGGACCTGATGGTATAATCCCGGCTGAGTTGCAGCAAGTGTCGGACTATATAGCCCCGTTGCTGTATAATCTATACACAGCATGCATCAACTGGTCGTATATTCCTTTAAAATGGAGAGATACCAGAGTCGTATTTATCCCGAAGGCTGGGAAAAGTTCCCACACAGCTCCGAAGGATTTCAGACCAATTAGTCTGTCTTCTTTTTTGTTAAAGACAATGGAACGAATGATAGACTCTTATTTGCGTAGAGTGATTGACCCGAGGTTGCTTTCGACAAAGCAACATGCATACAGCAAGGGACGATCAACGGAAACAGCTCTTCATGAGCTCGTTGGTACCATCGAGAGATCGCTTTCGGTAAAGGAGTACACTATGGTGGCCTTTCTTGATATTGAGGGGGCTTTTAATAATGTCATCCCAGAATCGATAATATTGGCATTGTCTGGTCTGGGAGTAAAGCGTGAAATCGTTTTAATGGTGGAAAGCCTACTTGCCAATAGACGTATAACGTCTGAATTGGGAGCGTCCGTCATATCTCGATTTGTCAATAGGGGCACACCACAAGGAGGTGTTCTTTCGCCGCTTCTTTGGAACCTGGCACTGAATTCAATGCTACTATCTCTAGAAGCACGTGGTTGTCATGTTGTCGCATATGCTGACGATGTCGCGATAGCGGTAAAGGGGAAGCATCTGCCAACATTGCGGGACATTCTTTAGGGTTCTCTGAAAGATCTGTCTAAATGGGCAAGAGACTGTGGTCTAGGAGTTAATCCTAGTAAAACAGAGCTTGTTTTATTTACAAGGAAAAATAAGATTCCTGCTTTTAATCCTATTTTTCTGGACGGTACTGAAATCACCTTCTCAGATGGAGCCAAGTATCTTGGAGTATTTCTAGATAGGAAGCTGAATTTCAAGCGTAATATTGAGGAACGGGTGAGAAAAGCAACGATTGCTTTGTATTCCTGTAAAAGGGCCATTGGAAAACGATGGGGTTTTAGTCCTCAAGTCGTTCATTGGATCTATACAGCAGTGGTGCGTCCAATTTTGCTGTATGGAATCATTGTCTGGTGGCCTGCTTTAGAAACAAAAGCGAACTGTGTCTTTATCACGAAGGTACAGAGAATGGCGTCAATTTGCATCACTGGTGCTCTTCGTACTACACCTACGGCTGCATTAGAAATCCTCCTTCACCTGATACCCTTGGACATATTGGGTAGGCAGTATGCAGCTGCGTCGGCAATTCGACTTAATAGCACGCTGCAATGGAAGAGCAGCGATTGTGGCCATAGCGCGATCTTGAAAAAGATAACAATACCACAAAATGTGGATTGTGCTCCCTCTTTGAGCCTCTTTGAGCGCCACTTTACCACTATGATACCATCCAGGGAGTCTTGGATGGGGGATACTCCGGGAAGTGGAGCTAACATAAATTTTTACACAGATGGATCGAGGCTGCACGAACAAGTGGGCTTTGGGGTCTATTCGGAAGAGCTTGGATTGAGCCTGGCTCGTAGATTGCCAGATCATTGCAGTGTTTACCAGGCAGAGATGCTGGCAATAAAGGAAGTGGCTGACTGGTTGAGCTGCAATGTCTTGTCTACAACCGCAGTCAACATCTACACTGACAGTCAAGCCGCGGTCAAGTCCCTGGATTCAATGTTTCTGAAAACAAGATCTGCCCTTAGCAGTTTAACATACGACTCATATGGGTCCCAGGGCACAGAGACATTCCAGGGAATTGCAAAGCCGATGAGCTTGCAAGGCTAGGAACTACCTTACAGGTTCCAACAGAATTGGAATGTGTTGGTATGCCTCTAGAAACTTGCAAGCAAAACCTACGGCTTTGTTCTGCGACGGAGACTAATCAAAGATGGGCAAATGGATGGACGTGTGAGACAACACGACTGATTTGGCCTTCTCTTAATCAGGGGCGCACAAGTGAGCTGATATCGCTTCCAAGAGGAGAGATTTCGACGGTGGTTTCTATAATTACCGGACACTGTCTTATAGGGAAGCACGCAGAGCGGTTAAATGTGCCGTCGAATGACTTTTGCCGAAGTTGCATGGATGAAGAGGAGTTGGAAACTATCGAACACTTTATTTGCCATTGCCCGGCACTTTCTGGTCAGCGACTTGCTTCACTGGGATCTAGGGAGCTGTACGATCTTTCTGATTTGTCGGATGTCAAAATTCAACATCTAAGGAGTTTCATAAGAAGCTCAAACTGGTTTAACGACAGGGACTAGTAGGGAAACCTATTACGATCCCGTGGTATCACAATGGACCTCAGAGTCTACGTGTGTTGACGTAAAACGTCAGCAGCCACTTACAACCTAACCTAACCTATGCTAATGTTAACTTAAAAAATGGAAAAAGTTACATTTCTTCTTTCATTAAAAGCATAATTAGGTCAAAATTTAAAAAAATGGCCACGATAAGTACTAGAGACTTTAATAATCTACAAATCAGAAAAAATTCATCAAAATCGGTTTAGTAGTTTTTGCTGTACAACTGCAGCCGATTTTGTTCTTAAAAAAAACATTATACAATTGAGTGGCAATTTCAGTTGACTAAATTTTGTGTTATAAAATTTTAAAAATATTACAATAATTTATCTTTCAAATAAAAAAAAAAGAATTAAAAAATATTGCTTAATAATTTTTTATAGCTGTTTAAAAATTTCTCACATGAAAGCTTTATTATTCTTTCACACCCCCTTAAGAAAAACTTAAAAGTTTTTTTATAAAAAAAAATGCTTTTCTAAAGACTTTTTCTTGCAGAAAAATTTTTCAAAATTTCAAAATTTTTGTTAAGTTCTAAATCCTTTTCTATAGGAATATATTTTTAAAATTTGGAAATGTTTCTATAGAAAGAATCATTTAAAACAAGATACAATCCGAAATCAGAGGTTGCCTGTAAGAAACACTTTTTGAGCATAATTTTGGTTCCGACTTTTGCCGATTCATTAGTTTTTTTTCGACCTTGTAAATCGAGGTATAGATATATTTCCATAAAAAAAATATTGATTTGTTATTGTTAAAAGTTTATCTAAAAATTTGTAATTGGAGTTTTTAATAAAACATATGTTTTAAACTCCCTTTTAATAAATTTTGAGTTAGTAAAAATTCTACATTTCCAGTCATAAGATATAACGGAAGTATTATTCAAAACTCTTAAGTTTCGAAACAGTGAACGGTGGAAAGAATTATATTTAAAAAAAAGATAAAATTCTAAAACAAAATGTTTTCAAAGCTACCTAATTGTACGTAGCGTGTTTTTGTATAGAAAACTAAAAAAAAAAAAATGTTTAAATTATTATAAAAAAATGAAAGCTGTGTACATTGTGTAGTTTTAAAAACAACTTGCCATAATCATCGTATTAAATATTTTTAAAATACAATAAAATCTAAAAGTGTGTGAAAGCCAATGTTAAACATGAACCGGATGATATACGTCCGAATGTCGAGATCAAATGGAGTTAATGTGAATTTTCAGTTTTTCATTTCGTGATCCTGTTTCCTTTTAAAATTACATCAATGTTTTAAGGGGGGATTCAACAAAAAAGACAGCCTTAATGTTAACAATTTTTAAACATCATTACTTGAAAGAAAAATTATTATTATATTTTTAAAAATTAATAACTTAAAATTTGGTCAACTAGAATTGCCAGGGCTACCACTCAATTGCAGAATGATTTTTTTAAAGGACAAAATCGGCTGCAGTTGTACAGCAAAAACTACTGAACCGATTTTGTTGATTTGTTGATTTGTAGATTATTAAATTCTCTAGAACTTACCGTGGTCATTTTTTTGAAGTTTTAAGTTTTTTATGAAAGAAGAAAAGTAATTTTTTTTAATTGTTTATGTTTATATTAGCATAATTTCAACAAAAATCAATATTTTTTAAAAAATGGCCACGGTAAGTACTAAAGAATTTAATAAACGACAAATCCAAAAAAAAAAAATCATCAAAATCGGCTCAGCAGTTTTTGATGTACAACTGCAGTCGATTTTGTCCTTTAAAAAATCATTCTAAAATTGAGTGGTTACCCTGCCAAATTTTGGTTGACCAAATTTTGTGTTATAAAATTTTAAAAATATTACAATAATTCATCATTTGAATAAAAAAAAAACAGAAATAAAAAATATTGCGTATTTATATTTTTATAGCTGCTTAAAAATTGCTCACGTTAAAGCTAATTTTTTTGTTTAATTCCCCATTAAGGGATTATATTTTGTAAAATATTTTTAAAATATTTGTACTTTTCTTATGATATCACTATTGATGGCAAATTAAAGAAGAAGATCTTCCTTAATTTTTCCATTTTATATTTTGCCGTATCAAACAAAATAATGTGAATAATGCCCTTTCAAAACTTTATCAAAATATTTTGTTAAAATTTTTAAATGATTTTGAAGGATAAAGTTTTGAAAGGACAATATTTAACTCCATTTTTAATGATATATCAAAATAATTAAATAGGAAATTAATGGAGGTCCTGCTCTTTCTCTTCCCATCTCAAGTGGCATCCTAGGACAAGTACAAATATTTTAAAAATATTTTACAAAAATGTAGTCCTCTAAAACTTTGAAGTCCTTTTTAAAAGAAAACAGGATCACAAAATTAAAAACTTAAAATGCAGTTTTACTATATTTAGTTTAGAGTTTTAAATGTATATTATCCTGTTCGTGTTTAAATAAAAATAGTATCAAAAACTGAAAAATTTCAACAAAAAAAAGTACCAAAATTAAAAAGTGTTGTTAATTATACCAGTAGAGATCAAATGAAGTAAAACTGCCTTTACAGTTTTTCATTTCATTTCGTGATCCTGTTTCCTTTTAAAAGGACTAAGTTTTCAAGGATGCATTTAGTATAATATTTCTCAAATACTGATTAATTTGTATTAAAAATAAAAATTATTTTTTTCGATCTTTAAAATATTATATTTTTAGAAGGTTTACTCTAGCTCGAGGTCATTTTTTCCTTTACTAATTAAAACTTTTAAATATATGCTCATAGAATATTTTTCAAGAAAATTATTTATCTGTTTTAAAATTATTTATGTTGGTAATTTTTTTGCAAGACTTAATCGACACGTGTTACGGGATTTGTCAGATCCCATTGTCAAGATTATTTAGCAAAAATAAAAACCCTATACTACAAGTAGCAAAGGGTCTTTAATGACAATCGTTAAATAAATATTTGTACTTGTCCTAAGATGCCACTGGTGATGGCAAATGAAAGAGGAGATAAAATCTCCACTAATTTTTAATTTTTTTTTTTTTAACATGATAATGTTTTTAGGCTGGGGTCTAATTTTAAAAAAGTTGCAGGACGCCACCTCAGTTTGACTATATAAGCTAACGATTACACAAAAAAGAAAATGAGAATTACAGTTTTCATTTTATTACAACCTTAAACTTCGATAATTATTTAAAATTAATAAATAAAATAAAAAAACACATACTTTTAGGCGCCGCTACTCGATTAACGCAGTATTGCCATACCAAATATCGCATTTCCAATTAGATTAGTTACCATCATCGCAAAACTAACCAGTATATTTGAAAATAGAATATCTACATGCAGAACTACATACTACGTTTTTTGTAGTAGAGATGCGAACGTGCCACGTGATTACGCGTGATCATGAGTGAAATTTACGCTTGATTAAAAAAAAAATTTCGTGCGTGAGATTGCGTGAGTAATTTTGGCTTCGTCAGTTTGCGTGATTGTTGTGTGCTGTCTAAAACAGAAAACTACACCATTTACAGATGAAATTCGAAATAGATCAATTGTTATTCGAAGATTATATTTGTAATTCGAAGATTCCGTTTGTAATTCGAAGATTCCATTTGTAATTCGAAGATTCCATTTGTAATTCGAATACTCCAATTGTAACTCGAAGATTCCATTTGTAATTCGAAGATTCCAATTGTAATTCGTAAAAGATCAATTGTAATTCGTAAAAGATCAATTGTAATTCGTAAAAGATCAATTGTAATTCGTAAAAGATCAATTATAATTCGAAAAAGATCAATTGTAATTCGTAAAAGATCAATTGTAATTCGTAAAAGATCAATTGTAATTCGAAGATTCCAATTGTAATTCGTAAAAGATCAATTGTAATTAAAAAAAGATCAATTGTAATTCGAAGATTCCAATTGTAATTCGTAAAAGATCAATTGTAATTCGTAAAAGATCAATTGTAATTCGAAGATTCCAATTGTAATTCGTAAAAGATCAATTGTAATTAAAAAAAGATCAATTGTAATTCGAAGATTCCAATTGTAATTCGTAAAAGATCAATTGTAATTCGAAAAAGATCAATTGTAATTCGTAAAAGATCAATTGTAATTCGAAAAAGATCAATTGTAATTCGTAAAAGATCAATTGTAATTCAAAAAAGATCAATTGTAATTCGTAAAAGATCAATTGTAATTCGAAAAAGATCAATTGTAATTCGTAAAAGATCAATTGTAATTCGTAAAAGATCAATTGTTATTCGAAGATTCCAATTGTAATTCGTAAATTATCCATGGAAATTCAGTTGATGTTTTTCGAATTACAATTGGAATCTTCGAATTACAATTGATCTTTTACGAATTACAATTGATCTTTTACGAATTACAATTGATCTTTTTCGAATTAGAAATGATATTTTATGAATTACAATTGATCTTTTCGAATTACAATTGATCTTTTACGAATTACAATTGGAATCTTCGAATTACAATTGATCTTTTTCGAATTACAATTGATCTTTTACGAATTACAATTGATCTTTTTCGAATTACAATTGATCTTTTACGAATTACAATTGATCTTTTACGAATTACAATTGATCTTTTACGAATTAAAATTGATCTTTTACGAATTACAATTGATCATTTACGAATTACAATTGGAGTCTTCGAATAACAAATGGAATATTCGAATTACAATTGAAGTATTCTAATTACAAATGGAATCTTCGAATTACAAATGAAATCTTCGAATTACAAATGGAATCTTCGAATTACAAATAGAATCTTCGAATTACAATTAATCTTTTTCAAATTACATCTGTAAATGGTGTAGTAAGAAAATCGTCATCATATTGAATTTAAAGGGTAACTAATACAAAATTGTGATTAAAATAAGCTTTTATGATTAATTTTAGGAAATTAAATACCTTTTGTACAAGAATTTGACATAAAGTCAAATAAAATTTAGTTTATTTTATTTTCGTGAGTCTTTGTAAGCGTGATTATTTCGTGAGCGTGACAAAAATTTTAGCTACTCACGTGAGCGCGTGTAAACGTAAGCAGAAAAAACTATTTTGTAAGTGAGCAATACTTTTATTTCGTGTGCGTGAGTAAGTCAAAATCACTCACGCGCCCATCTCTATTTTGTAGTATGTGTCTATAATATTGTCGGATAACCACAAGCAAGAACATAACACTGTTTATGTTGGCATTTAAATATTATGCGGTAGCCTAGCTGAAGTGTGTCAGACTCGGAAACAGTGGGTCCGGGGATCGTCTCCGTGATCAGTCAACATATTTTTTTAAATTTCGTTTTTTTTTAGCTTGTTTATTTTTTTTTTGTTAAGACCAAATTTTTTTTAAACCTTTATACTTTTTTTTATTAAATTATAAAAAAAGTTAGAAAAAGGTATTGTTTTAAGTATTGATCATTGTTAAGTATAATTTAAAATTAAAAGACTATTTGATTTGTATAAAAAAAAGGAATAAATAAAAGCTTATCAAAATAATAAAAAAAAATAATTAGAATCTTATAAATCAGTTAAAATGTTATATATTCAGGTTTCTCTAAATTTTCCAGTAGTTTTTGTTTTAAATTTTGTGATTTTTCTGAATTTATCTGCATTTTTTTGACTAATTTTTGGTTTTGTCTGGATTGTTTCTTAGTTTTTAATTTTTTTTCTGAATATTGAATTAATCCTGCAAGTGTATTTAAGAAATTACTTGGAGTTATTTTTTTCTGAGAAAATATCGTTTTTGGAAATATGTGATGTTTATTCGTAACAACTTTTTATTAAATAAAACATTATCATGATTTAATATTTTGGGCAAGAGTACAAAACTCTGCGGCATTTTTGCCATATCGGGATAAAAGGATGTGAATAAAGTCCTTTGAAAACTTAATCAAAGTATTTTGTTGAAAATTTTTAATGATATTGAAGGATAAAGTTTTGTAAGTACGTAACTTACCTCCTTTTTCCTGATATGTAAAAATAATAATATAGGAAAATTAGGGGAGATCCTCCTTTTTCATTTGCTATCACTAGTGTCATCCTAGGACAAATACAAATATTAAATATTCTATAAAATTTTATCCTCTAAAACTTTTAAGTCCTTTAAAAAGGAAACAGGATCACGAAATAAAAAAAAAAACGTAAAAGCAGTTTTACTACATTTAGTCTAGGGTTTAAAGCGAATGAACTGTGCTACAAAAAAAAATAAAATCGAATATAATTTTCAAATGAGCTTGTTAAGGTTGTAGGCCTCGTCGAAAAGATCACAAAAATGCCCATCAAACTTACCAGACACCCTAAAATTTTAAAGTTATTATCAAAAAACGTTTTTTTTGAGACTTTTGTAACTAAACCACATGTAACTGAAAAACGATTTTCAATTTTTGATCTGTTTTGGATAGAAGAGAAAAGGGATTTTCATATACGTGAATTGTTCCATACATCTAATAAATATACACTAAAAAAAACTTGTAAAACGACAAGAAATGTTTGTAACTTTTTTTTTGCTACCTCCTATTTGACAAAAATTTCCTGTTATTTTACAAGCTTTTTACCAATAATTTTGTATTTTTACAAGCATTTTACCAATAAAATTGTAAATTAACGAATTTTTTGACGCGATAAAACTTACAAGGAGGTTTCGTGACATTACTAGATTTCTTGCTACCTCCTATTTTACAAGAATTCCTAGTAAAAATTACGAGGTTTTTCGCAATTTTACACGATTTTTACCAATAAAATTGTAAATTTACATATTTTTTGGCGCAATAACACTTACAAGGAAATCTTGTGAATTTACTAGATTCTTTTTGTACAATAAACATTGGGGATTTGGAAAATTGCAAAAAAATTTTAAAATTACAAAAAAAAAATGTAAATTTCTATCCAAAATTTTTTATTAAAAAACAAGGTAAAATGGAATTACGAGACTTTTTCTAGTAATTTGACAATGTTTTTTTGTGTGTAGGTATCAATTTTTTAAATAATATCTAATTTTTTTTTTATTTTTCCAAAATTTTTCGAGTTTATCGTTTTTTTTTCTGCTATAGTTCGTTCAACAACCATCATATTTTTAAGACGTATTCTTAAAGAAAGGATAATTTTGAATACGATGAGCCTGCAAAAATCGGATAACAATTGACAGAGTTGTTATAATTTTTTTTTAAAAAAGAAAATTAAGATTTTACATGAAATCGACCCAGGCAAAAAAACAAAAACTAAAAAAAACGAATATTGTGAAAGGTCGCGTACCATAGGTTTTTGGCCCGCTGAATCCGAAGTTCACCTTGAAATTGCTCTATCTCAAAAACCTAACGCGATAGAGCAATGATGGGATTTTACCCGGTATTTACCCGATGCATGGGTAAATACCGGGTAACTAAGAGAAAAAAGGTACTTTTTTTCCTAAAAAATATTAAAGAAAATATAGTACTTTTGAAGAAAAAAATTTTCTAAAAAAAGTACTTTTTTACTACTTTTTTTTTTAAAAAATACTTTTTTAAAATAAGTACTTTTTTCTAAAAAAAAAGTACTTTTTTCCAAAAAAGTAGTGTTAAAGTACTTTTTTTTTAGAAAAAGCACTTTTTTTAGAAAAAAGTTATTTTTGTAGAAAAAGTACTGTCTTTTTAGAAAAAGTACCGTTTTTTTTAGAACACTTAAAAAGTACTTTTTTTTTTTTAGAAAAAAGTACTTTTTTTTTTAGAAAAAAGTACTTTTTTTTTAGAAAAAGTACCTTTTTTTTAGAAAAAAGTACTTTTTTTTATAAAAAGTACCTTTTTCAGAAAATAGTACTTTTTTTAGAACAAAGCACTTTTTTTCTAAAAAAGTTTTAAAAAGTTTACTTTTTTAAAAAGTACTTTTTTGTCTAAAAAGTATTTTTTTTTTCTATACACTGCTTTATTTTTTTAAAAAAGTACTATATTTTCTTAAATAATACTTTTTAGGAAAAAAGTACCATTTTTCTTAATAAGTATTTTTTTCCAGAAAAAGTAAGTTTTTGTCTTAAAGGTGAGATAGTACTTTTCTAAAATACTACTATTTTACAAAAAAAATCGCTACTTAAGAAACACTTTCTCTCTAAAAAATGTAATCTTTTTTTCTCAAAAGAGCACTATTTTTTCTAAAAAAGTACTATTTTTTTTAAAGAAACTACTATTTATACCCTACACCACACTGTGGTACAGGGTATAATGAGTTTGTGCTGATTGAAATTGGAAAAAATCTGTCCATATTTAGACCTAGCCCCCATACAAAGGTTCTCTTTAGTATTGGCTCAAATGACTCTAATAACCGTATTATAATAGGTATCTTTTTGAAATTTGGAAGGTTTTGTCTTCACAAATCACCATTCCTAATTTCAAAAAAATCGGACCAGTTCTTCTTGTAGCCCCCATACAAACCACCTTCCCGATTTTCACATAAATGTCTCAAATTTCATGAAAATAGAAAATATTTAATTAAAATTTTGTTTATGTATGTTAAACGCGTGCTTAAATAACCTTATCAAACCTGATAATCATCGGACCAGTTTTGGACTCAAGCACCTTGTGAAAATTTCGCCCGATATTCAGTTAAAGCGGTTTATTGTCAACAAATAGAAGCCTATTTCACTCAAATTTGATTTATGAGTGTTTTTTACACTTATTAAAGATTTTACAACATATAGATCTAATCGGTCCATGGGACCCATTTACCGGGAAACTCTGGTGTAGGGTATTATGTGGTCGGTCTTGACCGACTATAATTTTCTTACTTGTTTTAAGTATAAAATTCCTTAAATTTGCTGCAAAATGTTTTTGTTCACCAAATTTTCTAAAACATAGTTTATACCCACCTTTATGAGAAATACCCAGCAATTTACCAATTTCAACCCAATTTACCAATTTAAGCGGGTATTTACCATTTGGGTATGTACCCTTTGCCCATCTCTATACATGACCTCTTATGATGAATTATTTTTTTTATGCCTGGGTAATCCGAAAATCAATTTCCAGCAAAATTTAAATTTTCTCTTTTAGAAAAATTACCACAACTTATAGCCGTTATTTCAACAAGCGGATAACTATCAGTGCATAGATATCTACCGTGTAAGTTTTCAATGTTAATTTACCGGCTAGGTAAAGATATCTGGTAGGTATTTTACACCCGTAGTTACCTACTTCTTGAAATTACGAGCATTAGTCAATTTTTATCAGATTTTTCCAGGAAAAAGTATATCGTGTTCAGTACTTAATTTGCTTAAAGAGTACGTTTATAAATATTAAGGTTGTTGAACGAACTACATATATCAGAAAAAAATCGATAAACTTTACAATTAAAAAAAAAAATCAAAAAATAGATATTTTTAAAAAAATCAATGGATATCTTTTTTATATGTATAGACCAATTCACACACATGGAAAGCCCTATTATTCTTCTATTTAAAGCAGCGAAACAATGTAAAATCGATTGAAAAGTTTCTGATTTACGCGAGGTTTAGTGAGAAAAGTAAAAAAAACGATTTTTGACAATAACTTTAAAATTTGAGGTTGTCTGGCAAGTTTAATGGGCATTTTTGTGATACAGTATGTCACATCAAAAGTATTTTATTTGATATTATCCAGTTCGTGTTCAACGACTTTTTTTTTTCTTTTTGTCGGACGGTGTTATAAATAAAAATCGTACCTAAAACTAAAAAATTTCTAAAAAAAAGTACCAAAATTAAAAAGTGTTGTAAATTATAAATTTTTCAAAAATCTTTTGGAAGCCTTTATTGTTTTGAAAATCTTTTTTTTCAAAAATAATTCTAAATATGTTATAAATTCTTTGAAAGCACCCATTGATTTTGAATTGTTTGTTTTTCAAAAAAAATATCGATCAAAGTCGATTGCAGCTTTCTGGGATTTTAACAAAAAATCATCCTCAATGTTCAGTTTTTTTTGTGAATTTCATTAATTCTTACAATTTACGCCATATTGCTCCAACTGATATGAGTTCTTGTTTTATAAACAAATTTTGTAAAACTCCATTTATAAGACTCAAATCATTTGGTGCTTTGGAGTGTTTTTTTGTACAACATCTTTCAAATTAAATTTCCTCAAAGTAAGGAATTAAAGTGTTTACAGTCCAATTGTTGTTATAAAATTTTTGTTTTTAAAAAATTACACAATGTTTGTTTAGCCCTTTTTTCCAGATATTTCTTAAAATACATCCCGTTTTCTGCAGCTACAACCATTGAGTCTTTTTTGAAAAAATAATTTCATAGTCTTCATTCATAAATTTGGTTTTTACTGTGTTTTTGTTATTGTGTGTAAGTGTGGCATTTAATTCGCTCCCTAAAATCTTCTGGCTTCCTAGAATGAAACAATCGTTTTCAGCGTTTTATTCGTCATAAATTTAAGCCAGCTGAAGTACGATGATTCATTCTTGGAACCTTTAGATAATTCACAATTTAGTTTTGTTTGCTGTTATTAAAATGTGTTTATAAAATTTATATCAAATTTAAACTTTTCAGTTTCCAAATAAGGTTTGTTAATACACTTTGTTAAAACACTTACAACGGAATAATATACCCTTCCCACATTTCGGTAACTGACCAAAGCCCAAATTTTGCAGGTCTGTATTCCCGAGTAAAAAAGATTTTTATATAATTATATATAATTTGATAAAATTATATAAAAAGGTTAAATTCTTCAAAAAGTTGGATAAAATTATATATCATGAAATCCAGCAAAGATTTTATAAAATCTGACCGAGGGTCTTCAAATTTATCTAATTTTTTGTACACATGTGCTCTATAGAGCCAATTAAACATATCCATTTTCAGTTTTTTATATTTAAAAAAAATCGCGATTTTTTCGCGAATTTAATTTTCTTCAAAAATTGAAAAAATCAAAAAAGTATTCTACTTTGAATAGCCATATCTTCGGAAGTATCTATCGAATTTCTTCAATTCAAAAAGCATTCGATTCAGACGATAGTCTTACTTTATATCAATGTAATAAAAAAAAATATTTTTAAAAAAAAGTGCATTTTTGATGCAAATGCATTTTTTGGATGCATTTTTTAAAACTTTCTCCCCCTTAAATTTTTTTTAAACCTACATAAATCGAAAATATATAATTTTTTACACAAAATTTCGTACAGCTTTTTTTGTGACGGAGTTTCGTAAAAATTTTGTAATTTTTTTTAAAATACCTTATTGGTTTTTCCATACAATTTTTTCATAAAATTCATAAAATAACAAAAAACAAGTAGAAAAGTTAAATTCGACTTGGCCGAATCTATGAATACCCTCCACAATGCCCTTTTTAAGTGATAGTAAATTTTCTAACGTAAAAAAAAATAAGATTTTTGGTCTAAAATATTTTATTTTGCGTAAAAAAAACTTTTTTTTTATTAATTTTTGACAAAAAAAAAAAAAAACAATTTTCTAATTTTTTTTTTGAGTGTAAAATTTTTTTTGGGTGTAAAATTTTTTTTGAGTGTATTTTTTTTTTGTTTTAGTGTAAAAATATTTTTGTGTGACAAAAATACCTTGTAAAATATTTTTTTGACTTACAAATTATTTTAAAACATGTTTAACGGGTTTGAACACGTGAATTTAAGGTGAAACTAATCTGAAATTTACGGTTTTGCTAATAACTTTTGAACCACTGGACCGATTTGGCTGAAATTTAAAATGAACCGAACCAGAGGAACGACAAATATATATGCCACACTTCAGCACCCTCAGAATTGCCGTTCGAAAGTTACCGTGTGTTTTATCTCGTAAATTCCAGAAAAACCCTTGCCGAAATTCACTCATTTGCTTATAACTTTTGAACCACTGGACCGATTTCGCTGGATTGCAATACCAACCTGACCAGGTAAATGCTCAACATATATGCCAAACTTCAGGAGCCTCCGTAAAGTCTTTCAAAAGTTAGCGTGTTTTCAACAGACAGACAGACAGACAGACAGACGGACGGACGGACGGACGGACGGACGGACATCGCTAGATCGTCTTAAAATCGATCGAGGATCATGAATATATATACTTTATGGGGTCCTAGACCAATATTTCGAGGTGTTACAAACGGAATGACAAACTTATATATACCCTCTATCACTAGAGTGGAGGGTATAAAAATTTTAGTCTAAGGAAAAACTACATAAGCATTTTTTAAAAATATCACAAAAAATTTAAGGAAACGCCGTCACAAAAAAAAAAATGTATTCAATTTTATGTAAAAAATTCTATATTTTCGATTTATGCAGGTTTCAGACAAATTGAAGGGGGAGAAAGTTTTAAAAAATGCATCCAAAAACTGCATTTGCATCAAAAATGCATTTTTTAAAAAAAATATTTTTTGTTAGTGCATTGGTATAAAAATGGATAATCAGTTGAATCGAATGCTTTTTGAGTCGTAGAAATCCGATAGATACTTTCGAAGAAATGGCTTTTTAAAGTTACATACTTTTTTGATAAAATTGCAAAATAAACATTAAATTGATTTTTTGTATGGAAAAAATCAAATAAGTAGTTTTAAAAAAATCACGAAAATTTGTTTAAACGCCGTCACAAAAAAAACGGTACTCAATTTTGTGTAAAAAATGCCATATTTTCGAATTATGCAGGTTTCAAAAAAATTGAAGGGGGAGAAAGTTTTGAAAAATGCATCAAAAAATTGCATTTGCATCAAAAATGCACTTTTTTTGGGAAAACTTTTTTTTATTGCATTGGTATAAAAAAGAACGAACGTTTGAATCAAATGCTTTTTGAATCGTAGAAATCCGATAGATACTTTAGAAGATATGGCTCTTCAAATTAACATACTTTTTTGATTTTTTAAATTTTTGAAGAAAATTAAATTCGCGAAAAAATCGCGATTTTTTTAAAATTAAAAAAACTGGAAATGGATATGTTTTATTAGCTTTATGGAGAATGCATACCGTTAATATAAAGAAAATCGGAGGACCTAAGGTCAGAAAATAGCATTTTTTATGTGTTTTCTGGTGGATTTTGTGATATCTATACTTCTATATCTATACTAATCTATATCTATACTATCTATACTTCTATACTAATATTATAAAGAGGTAATGTTTGTATGTTTTTTTGTTTGTTTGTTTGTAGAAAGTAATCTCCGGAACTACTCATCCGATTTCCAAAAAGTTTTCAGCAATATTTAGAGTATTCCTCCCGGACGGACATAGGCTAGGTTTCATCGACCACGCCCACTTCTACGCCCACTTTTTGCCAAAAAACGTAAAATTTAAAAATCTCCAAAACTACTAAACCGGTTTCATCGACCACGCCCACTTTTACGCCCAATTTTGGCAAAAAAACTTAAAATTTAAATATCTTTAATACTACTCATCCGATTTAAAAAATGATTTTATCAATATTTAGAGTGCTCCTCCAGGGTGGACATAGTCTAGGATTCATCGACCACGCCCACTTTTGGCAAAAAACTTAAAATTTAAATATCTATGAGACTATTCATCCGATTTCAAAAATGTTTTCACCAATATTTAGAGTGTTCCTCCAGGGTGGACATAGGCTAGGATTCATCGACCACGCCCACTTCTTTGCCCACTTTTTGGCCAAAAAACCTGAAATTTAAAAATCTCCAAAACTATTCATCCGATTTCAAAAATTTCTAAACCAATGCTTGGTTTTCTTTTGGCAAGAAAAACGTAAAATTTAAATGTTATAAATCTACTCATCCTATTTCAAAAATCTTTTTACCAATATATATTAAGAATGGTCCTTCAGGGTGGACATGGGCTAGCTTTCATCGACCACACTCTTTCTACGCCCAGTTTTGATCAAAAAAACGTAAACTTTCAAAATCTCCGAAACTACTAAGTAATTCGATTTTAAAAAAATTTTTTCTCCAATATTTAAAATGGTCCTACGGTTCATCGACGTAAAATTTAAAATATACGAAACTTTTTATGATATTTCAAAAATGATTTCACCAATATTTAGAATTCTCCTTCAGGGTGAGTTGGGGTAGATTTCATTGACCGCACCCATTTTAAAGATCACTTTGGGTCAATAGACTTCAAATTCAAAAAACCTCCGAGACTATCGGATTTCAAAACATTCATTTTGGAAATTCCGATTTTAATAGAGCAAATAGGTGCAAAGTAATGAACTTTGTAACCTTTCTATCTCCTGCAAAATTGGTCATAGAAACTTGAAATGAGGGATCCTTCAGCCCAAAATTCATTCAGAAAAAGTACCTTCGGGAAATATAGATTTTAATGGGGCTATAAGGGTATATTATTGTACTGTGGTACTTTTACTATCCCCTGAAATCCTCCAGAAGAATTAACAATGAAGAAAGGACTTATTGGTTAAGGGGTCATTATTAGTGAAATCAATCATGAATATTTTTGAACCCTCCGATATTGATGAAATTTAGTTTAGTTCTTACACTACGTAAAAAACTAACAAATGCAAGTTTTCAGCCCTCTAAGTCAACAGGGGCCGAAAATACGGAGGGTCAAAATGTCCCCCAAAATCTCCCAGTCGCGACACTTTTCACCGTAAAAACTTAATATCGTTGGCTCTATTATAGCTAGAAAGCCCATTTTTGGATTGTTTTGAAGCTTATAATATGCTCTATATTATAACCAAAAAATATTCGAAAAAAATAAGGGTTACCTCCCTTATTTTAAGGTCGTGATGAAGGGGGGAGAAAACGGGAGGATTTTTTTCTTGATAATCTTATAGAGAAAGTCCTAAAAAATATATTCAAAAATTTTTATGTTGGGACAACAATGGGATCGCTCAAATTTCCCCCATAATCTCTAAATCGCAACACTCGAAAACCTTAAAAATTTAATATTTTAAGTGCTTTTGTAGCTACAGAGCCCATTTTTGTTTGTTTTAAAGCTTATAATACGCTTTACAAGACCTACTATGACGAAAAAACATTAAAAAAAAGGAGGTGGTGCCCTCTTATTAAAAGGTCGTGGCAAAGGGGTGGAGGAAATGGGGGAAAGTATCCCCAGTTTTTTTTTTAATTGGTATTCTTAAAGAGCAAGTCCTAATGAACATATCCTAAAATTTTTATGTTGGGACAACAATGGGATCGATAAAATAAAATTTTTTCCCAATTCCCCCAAAATCTCCAAATCGCGACACTCTTGCACATTACAAATTTAATATCGTGGGCTGTATTGTAGCTACAGAGTCTATTTTTAGCTTGTTTTAAAGCTCTTAATATGCCCAACAAAAAAATTATAAAATGAGGGGTGCCTCTTGTATTAAAAGATCGTGGCAAGGGATGGGGGAAATCGGGGGATAGTATCCCTCAATTTTTTTTAACTTGTTTTTTTTTTTAACGAGTAAGTTCTAGAGAACATATCCTGAAATTTTTGTCTTGGGACAACAATGGAAAATTTTGAAAAATTTTGATTTTGGTCGATCCCATTGTTGTCCCAACATAAAAATTATAGGATATGTTCATTGGGACTTGCACTTTGAGAATACCAAGTAAAAAACAAATCGGGGGATACTTTCCCCCCATTTCCTAAGCCCTTTGCCACGACCTTTAAATAAGGGGCACCCTTTCCTTTTTTTGGAAAACTGTTTGGTTATGGTAGGTCTTGTAGAGCGTATTATAAGCTTTAAAACAAAAAAAAAAAAAAATGGGCTCTGTAGCTACAAAAGCACTTATGATATTAAATTTTTAAGGTTCAAGAGTGTTGCGATTTGGAGATTTTGGGGGAAATTGTGAAAAATTTATATTTTGAGCGATCCCATTGTTGTCCCAACATAAACATTTTAGAATATATTCTTTAGGATTTTCTCTATAAGATTATCAAGTAAAAAAAAAAATCGGGGGATATCATCCTCCCCAATTTCTCCTCCCTATATCACGACCTTAAAATAAGGGAGGTAACCCTAATTTTTTTCGAAAATTTTTTGGTTATGGTAGGGGTTGTAGAGCATATAAGCATCATGAGCTTTAAAACAAATCAACAATGGTAAAAAGTATCGCGACTGGGAGATTTTGGGGGAAATTTTTACCCTCCGTATTTTCGGCCACTGTTTACTTAGAGGGCTGAAAATAAGTGTGCGTCAGTTTATCACTTAGTGTTACAACTAAACCAAATTTCATCAAAATCGCAGGGGGTTATGAAAATTTTTAGCTATTTATACCCTACACCACTCTGTGGTACAGGGTATAATGAGTTTGTGCTGATGTTTGTAACTACCCGAAATATTGGTCCTAGACCTACCTTCAAGTATACCGATCGACTCAGAATTACTTTTTGAGTCGATTTAGCGATGTCCGTCCGTCTGTCCATCTATCGTTTTAATCACGATACAGGTCGCAATTTTCAATCAATTGACTTGAAATTTGAAACTTAAGCATCTCTTGGCCCAAGGACGAAGGCTGTTAAAATTGGAGAAAATCGGTCCATGTTAAGACCCTTTGGATTCGGCTTAAATGACTCTAATAACCGTATTATAATAGTTATCGCTTTGAAATTCAGCAGATAATCACATTTATCTGCATATGAGCATATAAGCATCATGAGCTTTAAAACAAATCAACAATGGTAAAAAGTATCGCGACTGGGAGATTTTGGGGGAAATTTTTACCGTCCGTATTTTCGGCCACTGTTTACTTAGAGGGCTGAAAATAAGTGTGCGTCAGTTTATCACTTAGTGTTACAACTAAACCAAATTTCATCAAAATCGGAGGGGGTCATGAAAATTTTTAGCTATTTATACCCTACACCACTCTGTGGTACAGGGTATAATGAGTTTGTGCTGATGTTTGTAACTACCCGAAATATTGGTCCTAGACCTACCTTCAAGTATACCGATCGACTCAGAATTACTTTTTGAGTCGATTTAGCGATGTCCGTCCGTCTGTCCATCTATCGTTTTAAGCACGATACAGGTCGCAATTTTCAATCAATTGACTTGAAATTTGAAACTTAAGCATCTCTTGGCCCAAGGACGAAGGCTGTTAAAATTGGAGAAAATCGGTCCATGTTAAGACCCTTTGGATTCGGCTTAAATGACTCTAATAACCGTATTATAATAGTTATCGCTTTGAAATTCAGCAGATAATCACATTTTGTATGCACAAATCTCCATTCCAAATTTCAAAGGAATCGGTTCAGTCCGTCTGGTAGTCCCATACAAACCACCCTCCCGATATTCACATAATTCCCACAAAATTCATAAAAATGGAAATATTTGATAAATATTTTATTTTTAGGTGTTAAACGTGTACTTTAGTAACCTAATCAAATCGGAATATAATTGGACCTTTTTTGGACTTAGTCCCCCATATAAAAATTTCGACCGATATTCAGATAAATTGGTCTATTGACAAAAAAAATAAACCAATTCCACTAAAATTTGATCTGTGTGTGTTTTCTACACTAAATAAAGATCTAACAAAAGACAGATATAATCGGTCCATGTTTGGACTTGGGACCTATTTTCCGGAAAACACTGGTGTAGGGTATCATATGGTCGGTCTTGGCCGACTATAACTTTCTTACTTGTTTTGATTGATTTCACTAAGAATGACCCAGTCACATTATTGCAGAATATAATTAAGCGTTAGCAACAAGTTTGATTACCAAGGCTAGACAGTACGACTCTTAATGTAGATATTATGATATTTTATCTGAGGAATTTTTCATATTTGTCACTTATTGTTAGAACACAGTATTTCTAAGCAAAATTTGGATTGTTACTAAACTAACAAAAAAACGGAAATATTAGCATCATAAATCTTTATATGATTCATGACTATTTTTTATAATTTTTTTTTTTTTTTTGTAAATGAAAAACCAAATTAACAAAATATAAATTTGAAGCGTTCATATTAATAAAAACTAAAAAAATAATAAATAAATGCATTATTCTTTATGTGACCTTCTTAAAGTTTAACCAGCAACTGGGTTTGGTATGAACAATAAAATGCTTGTTAAAACTAAACTACCATTAATGTCTAAAAGTTCACAAACCAAAGCAGAAAAAAAAATCTAAAAAAACAATGGGCAATTTTATGAAGTATGAAATACATACTTGTACTAAACTACCAAAAAAGTAACTACTAGTATGTGAATTAGGGTGACATCAATTCTTGGAATGTTGAATCTGAAAATATAAAGTACATAAAACTAACTAATTTGCTGTATTAAATATTTTAACCAAAAATTTTAGTTACTCAATTTATTAAAACAATTGTATTGTATATGGGCATTCCACACCAAATGTTCCGCTACAGAAAAGCTTATGTCTCATGAATTTCTGAATAGGTTGTATTGATAGCCCTATATGAAACTTAGAAAATTGTGTTTTTGGTTTTTAAATTTTTGAAAACCTGGGCTTAGAAGGAGTGGGTAATTATTTAAAAAAAACTGGTGAAATTTGTGTCGAGTTACCTTAATTAAATATTTATGAAATTAAAGCGGAATGCTCTCGATTAAAATTTTTTTTTTTTGGAAAAATTTTCAGAGCCCGTTCTGAAATTTGCCATTTTTAAAAAAGTCAATCTATCAAAAATCCGGCCACATTTTTATTTATTTTTTTGATTTTTATTCACATTTTTATTAAAAAAACGTGCGTCTAGCACGTTCTTTTTCGAGAAAATCCCATTTAAATATTAAATTAGGGTAACATATGAGATCATTTTCTCACTTGTTTAATTAAGGACAATCGCTGGGCGCTCTTGGAAAGACCTCTCTGGTTTAAATATTTTACGGAGAATTACTGGAATCACGGAAAAGTTTTAATTGATTTCCGATATCCAGGGGAAAAGGAAAACTCTTTTTTGACCAATTCACATTACTTTATTTACGTATAGTTTCTCGAAATTCTACATTTTGCAAAATAACTGCCACCCTAATGATCTTAACTACCCAACGTATAAAAAAGTTACACTCAGAAAATTATTACAGTAACTAAAGAAGATGTATTTCCACAGTTGTTGGTATTTGATAAATTGATTTTTTTAGGAAATGAAAAATTTCAGAACGGGTTCTAAAAATGTTTCAAAAAAAAAGTTTTTAATCGATAGCCCTTGAAAAAAAAAATATACAAGACTGAACATTTTTGAGATTATGGTGCATTCCGTTATAATTTGATAAATACTTAACCAAGGCAAATCGACACAAATTTGACAATTTTTTCAATATTTAGAAAAATTGAAAACCAAAAACCCAATTTTCTACACTCAAAAAACATTTGTAAAATTACAAGTAAAAGGTCTTGTAATTCTATTTTACCAATATTTTTTTCTTTTTATAAAAATTATTGTATATTTAATAAAACGCATACTACAGTTTGCTTTGTAATTTTACTATTATATGTTGGTGAATTTATTTTACAAATTTTTTAGGTAAATTTACAAAAAAGTGAATTATTTTACAAATTAAAAAAATATTACGAGGTGTTTAGTTTTTTAACACAAGAAAACTGTAATTGTACAACCAAAAAAGCGCTTAATAAATTTTAAAAAAATGTATCAATTTATAATTTTTATGTTAATATTATTTAAGAAATACCTTTAAAAGTGTTTAAAACAAATTGTCAGCAAATAAAAAGTCATTGGATTTCCCGATAATCCACAAAAAAAAAACTTTTTTTACAGCTAGATGTAATAAAAACGCTAGCTTTAGTCTGAAAATCGCCCAACTGCAACTCTTTTTTTTTGTTTATATCGAACTTAAGGGATTTTTTTTGGTTTGATCAAACGTCCAGTTCGATGCCGGACTTAGCAAAGGAAATTTAAGAGAGGGTTTAACAGAAGAAGGGAGACTTCACATATGTTTAAGTATTGATAGTCTTTGGCCGTACAATGTACGGTTTGCGCGCATGAACTGAAGAACTTCTCTTCTTGAAAAGCAGCAACAAACTGGCAAGCTGAAAAATATCTTTGCATGAATTTTTTGTTTGTGTTCTTTTGCATTATATATTATTAAAGCTGACATATTTTGAGATGCATTTAAGCGGGAGCTTTTTATAAACAGTAGTTTAACCAAACAATTTGTAAATTTACAATTTTATTTTTTGATTTTCTACTTTATTTCGTTAATTTACAACTTGTTTTGTAAATACATTTTTTTTTTGCAAATTTACAATTTTTATCTATATATATAAAAGAGTTGGGTGAGTGAGTGACTGACTGACTGAATGACTGACTGACTGACTGACTGATTCATCATCGCCCAGCCCAAACCGCTGAAGTAGAGACTTGAAATTTGGACTGTAGGTTCACCTCCCGGAATATAGATCTACTAAGGCTGGATTTTTGCCAGTGTTGATTCTAAGGGGGTAAAAAGGGTAAAAAACTGTACTTTTGGTACTTTTTATATCTCCCGAAATAATGGTCATAGAGACTTGAAATTTGGACTGTATGTTATCCTCCCGGAACATAGATCCACTAAGGCTGGACTTTTGCCAATGTTGATTCTAAGGGGGTAAAAAGGGTAAAAAACTGTACTTTTGGTACTTTTTATATCTGCTGAAATAATGGTCATAGAGACTTTAAATTTGGACTGTATGTTCACAACCTGGAATATAGATGCAGTAAGGCTGGATTTTTGCCAGTGTTGATTCTAAGGGGGTAAAAAGGGTAAAAAACTGTACTTTTGGTACCTTTTATGTTACCTTAAATAATGTTCACAGAGACTTGAAATTTGGACTGTATGTTCACCTTTCGGAATTTAGATTCACTAAGGCTGGATTTTTGTCAATGTTGATTCTAAGAGGGTAAAAAGGGTAAAAAACTGTACTGTTGGTACTTTTTATATCTCCTGATATAATGGTCTTAGAGACTTGAAATTTGGACTGTATGTTAACCTCACGGAATATAGATCCCCAAAGGCTGGATTTTTGACAATGTTGATTCTAAGGGGGTAAAAAGGGTAAAAAACTGTACTTTTGGTACCTTTGATATTTTCTTAAATTAAAGTCCTAGAAACTTGAAATTTGCAATGTAGGTTCACCCCCCGAGAAAAAGATTCACTAAGGCTGGGTTTTTGGCCAATGTTAATTCCACGGGGGTAAAATGGGTAAAAAAGTGTACTTTTGATACTTTTTTTTATTTACTGAAATAATGGTCATACAAACTTGAAATTTGAAATACAGGAAATTTGCTAAAAAAAACAATATGGAAAGGCACTTTTTGAAAATTTTGACTTTAAGGGGGATAAAAGAGGTAAAAAGCGTACTTTTGGTACTTTTTTTTATTTCTTAAAATTATGGTCATAGAAATTTGAAATTTGGAATGTAGGATCCTTCGGTGAAAAAAACATTCTGGAAAAAGTACTTTTTTGAAAATGCGTTTCTTAGGGGGAACCTTTTATAAAAAAAACCTTTTATAAAAAGTACCTTTTTATAAAAAGTACCTTTTATAAAAAAACCTTTTATAAAAAGTACCCTTTATAAAAAGTACCTTTTATAAAAAGTACCTTTTATAAAAAGTACCTTTTATAAAAAGTACCTTTTATAAAAAGTACCTTTTATAAAAAGTACCTTTTATAAAAAGTACCTTTTATAAAAAGTACCTTTTATAAAAAGTACCTTTTATAAAAAGTACCTTTTATAAAAAGTACCTTTTATAAAAAGTACCTTTTATAAAAAGTACCTTTTATAAAAAGTACCTTTTATAAAAAGTACCATTTATAAAAAGTACCTTTTATAAAAAGTATCTTTTATAAAAAGTACCTTTTATAAAAAGTACCTTTTATAAAAAGTACCTTTTATAAAAAGTACCTTTTATAAAAAGTACCTTTTATAAAAAGTACCTTATAAAAAAGTACCTTTTATAAAAAGTTCCTTTTAAAAAAGTACCTTTTATAAAAAGTACCTTTTATAAAAAGTACCTTTTATAAAAAGTACCTTTTATAAAAAGTACCTTTTATAAAAAGTACCTTTAATAAAAAGTACTTTTTATAAAAAGTACCTTTTATAAAAAGTACCTTTTATAAAAAGTACCTTTTATAAAAAGTACCTTTTATAAAAAAGTACCTTTTATAAAAAGTACCTCTTATAAAAAGTACCTTTTATAAAAAGTACCTTTTATAAAAAGTACCTTTTATAAAAAGTACCTTTTATAAAAAGTACCTTTTATAAAAAGTACCTTTTATAAAAAGTACCTTTTATAAAAAGTACCTTTTATAAAAAGTACCTTTTATAAAAAGTACCTTTTATAAAAAGTACCTTTTATAAAAAGTACCTTTTATAAAAAGTACCTTTTATAAAAAGTACCTTTTATAAAAAGTACCTTTTATAAAAAGTACCTTTTATAAAAAGTACCTTTTATAAAAAGTACCTTTTATAAAAAGTACCTTTTATAAAAAGTACCTTTTATAAAAAGTACCTTTTATAAAAAGTACCTTTTATAAAAAGTACCTTTTATAAAAAGTACCTTTTATAAAAAGTACCTTTTATAAAAAGTACCTTTTATAAAAAGTACCTTTTATAAAAAGTACCTTTTATAAAAAGTACCTTTTATAAAAAGTACCTTTTATAAAAAGTACCTTTTATAAAAAGTACCTTTTATAAAAAGTACCTTTTATAAAAAGTACCTTTTAAAAAAAGTACCTTTTATAAAAAGTACCTTTTACAAAAAGTACCTTTTATAAAAAGTACCTTTTATAAAAAGTACCTTTTATAAAAAGTACCTTTTTCAAAAAGTACCTTTTATAAAAAGTACCTTTTATAAAAAGTACCTTTTAAAAAAAGTACCTTTTATAAAAAGTACCTTTTATAAAAAGTACCTTTTATAAAAAGTACCTTTTATAAAAAGTACCTTTTATAAAAAGTACCTTTTATAAAAAGTACCTTTTATAAAAAGTACCTTTTATAAAAAGTACCTTTTATAAAAAGTACCTTTTATAAAAAGTACCTTTTATAAAAAGTACCTTTTATAAAGAGTACCTTTATAAAAAGTACCTTATATAATATACTTTTATAGAAAGTACCTTTTATAAAAAGCACCTTTTAGAAAAAGTACCTTTTTTAAAAAGTACTTTCTAAAAAAAGTACCTTTTTCAAAAAGTACTTTTTATAAAAAGTACCATTTATAAAAAGTTTCTTTTACAAAAAGTACCTTTTACAAAAAATATCTTTTAATAAAAGTTCCTTTTATAAAAATTACCTTTTGCAAAAAAAAAAAATTCTAGGAAAAGTACTTTTTGAAAATTCCTTTTCTTAAGGGGTAAAAATAGTACTTATGGCACTTTTTATATATCCTGAAATAATGATCATAGAAACTTAATATTTGGAATATAGTATCCTTAAGTGAAAACAAATTCTGGAAAAAGTTTAAAATTTCCTTTTCTTCTGGAAAAAATACTTTTTGGAAGTTCCGCTTCTTAGTAGGGTAAAATGGCTAAAAAAGTGTACTTCCGGTAATTTTGATATTTTCTGACGTAATGGTTCTAAAAACTTAAAATTTTGGATGTAAAATTCTTCGGTGAAAACCAAAATTTTTGAAAAAGTATACTTTTTTTACATTTAATATTTGCTGAAATAATATTCATAGATAATTGCAATTTGTAATGTAGGATCCTTCGGTGAAGAAAAAACATACTGGAAAAAGTACTTTTTGCAAATTCCGTTTCTAACTGGGGTAATAAAGTGTAATTTTGGTACTAATTTTTTTTGTTCCTATAATAATTGTCTTAGAAGCTTGAACTTTGGAATGTGGGGTCCTTCTGTGAAAAAAAAAAAACAATCTGCTATGCTAAAGTATTTTTAAAATATTCCGTTTCTATAGAAGGTGTAGAAAAGTGTTTTTTATACTCTTTATACTTCTTGAAATAATGATCCTATGCAGTGAAAATTTGAATGCTGTATTCTTTAGTGAACAAATATTTTGGAAAAAGTATTTCTTGGAAATTCTGTTTCTAAGAGTCGTAAAGTGTAAGTTTGGACTTCTTATATTTCTTGAAATAACGGTTTTGAAAAAAAGGTTTTTGGAAAATTAAATTTTAAGTGGAAAAGGTGGTAAATGGTTATTTGTCACTATCTAACTATTAAAGCCTAGAAACTCAACATTTTACGTGCAGTATCCTCTAGCCGAAATAACACCCAAGAGATGGACAGGATAAAAAGGGGTACCTAAATTGGTACAAGTGGTGTAAAATGGTATTTTTATATCTATAAGATAAATACAGTAGCACTTTTTATTTCTGTAACGCATATTATATGGAAAGGAATGAAACTTGCATGGAGATTGAATTGGAAATGAAATGGAGTAGAACGGGGAACGAAAAGAATAATACTTTTTACTAAAATTTTTCTCATTAAACATTTTAACTCCATATTTTTTCTCTCATATATTTTTTTACCCAAAATTTTTTTTATTCCAATTTCTTTATTCACTGAAATATTTATTCACTCAAGATTCAAAATTCCGATATAATGGTTTGAAATTTGTCAAATTTTTTTTTTTCACCGGAACGTACTTGACAACGTACCACCGAAATTATTAAAATTTTATTGTTTAAGTTATTCAATGAAATATTATTTTATGAAAGACTTAAACGTCCACAATTAAATAAAACAAAGACTACATATGAGTCATTTTTTGAAATCAGTAGGGAAATCCTGATCCTTCTAATATCCGGTATTTAACATAACCGGTAACGAAGTTCCGGCGGGCGAGCTAGTTGTAAATATACGAGTTTTCAATATTTTGTTGCGGTAAAAACAGTAGTTTAACCAAATAATTTTTTTTTTTTTCAAGGGGTGATCTAGCCCTAACGGCCGGCACTGCGACCCTTATGGGTCTTTTGTAATTTGTTAATCTACAGTTTATTTTTTTTATTTTCTAATTTTTCTTTGTAAAATAACAAACTTTTTCTGTAAGTTTACAATTTTGTTTTGTACATTTACCATTTTTTTTAGTAAATTTCCAAAAAAAGTTCACCTCGAAGTTAATATTTTACAAAAAAAGTTGTTAATTTACATGTTATCCTCGTAATTTTTTTGTTAAATCAATTTACAAATTATCCCCGTTACATTACGGGGATTTTTGCTAGTACATATTTTACAAAACTTGCCCCGTAAAATTACGGGGATTTCATTTCATTTTACAAACTTTTTTTTGAGTGTAAGTTTCATATACCAGGGCTATCAATACAACCTATTCAGAAATTCATGGGACACATGTTTTTCTGTAGCAGGACATTTGGTGTGGAATGCGTTATATATTATACTATAGGCATGTTTTATACTAAAAAGTGTGCTAAACGCTTATTATTTTCAGTTTGAATCCGTTTTGCAGATTATTTAAAGAATTTGTTTCGATAAGTCGAAAATTATTTAGGATTTTTTTTTTTTATAAATAGTTTGAATAATTTTCATTTCAAATTTTTTGAGTGTATTCGTCTTCTCATATGAATATTTTTTTTTTCAAAGGTTTATATATTTTATAGTAACACCTTAAGAAGTGTCTATCAATCGAGGCATAAATCAATTTAATTAATTTGGGTAAACAGCAACAAATTTAACAATACAATTTGCAAATAAAATTCTACAAAATAAACTATAAAATATTATTGGCATTAAATAACACTCGTATCGTAAATGATTTGATTTTAGGGGGAACAAAATTATAATACCAAATTTTATGGATTTTTAAAAGGTCTTTTAATGTCTAACACTCAATTAACATTGTATTTAATAGACCAGTAATTTTGACAAGTTTAACATTTTTATACCCACACCACTCTGCAGGTATAATTAGTATGTGCTGATGTTTGTAACAACCCGAAATATAAGAACTACACAGAGAGAAGTTATGAGTTGTGCTAGCAGAATTTAATGCTAACTGAATGGTTCGATTGCAACAACAGAAATTTTCGATTGCTATTACCGAAATTTATTTGAACCAACAGAAGTTAAGTTTTAATAAACAAATTTCGCTAATAGCAATCGAAAATATTGGTTGTTGCAATCAAAGCCTTCAGTTGGCTTTTAATTCGGCTGTCAGAAGTACACTGAAAAAGACATAACTTAAATTTGGGAAAATTTAATTTAAAAAAGTTCTTGAATTTTCCTAAAATGTGTTAAATTTAACTAAAAAGTGGGAAATTTTACTAACATTGAGGAAAAAACTTTACTTCTTATACTAAAAATCGAGTTTCGTAAAAAATTAAAAAAAAAATCTTACTGCCAAAGTAATTTTCCAAAAATCTACCAAACTTGGTAAAAAAAAAATAAAAAAATGTTTGACGAAAAAAAATTTTATTGATAAAAAAAAAAATAATAAAAAAATTGAATAAAGAAAAAATTTTGATAAAGAAAATTTACTTTCCTTTTCCCCTTGGTCCAAGTGAATGTCGATGAGCTGCTATGCCATACGAAATTTTTTAGTTTAATGAACAAATATACAAAAAAAAAATATGTAAAAAATTGTGTTTTTTTGGGGTAGTTTCAGCTCTTTAAGGAGGAACTTTTTTTCCCAGGTCCGATTTTGTCCAAACTTATGCACTTGAATATCCTATGACCATAAGACATATTCGTGCCAAACTTCAGGCACAGACTATAAACAGACTCGACAGTAAAGTTTTATTAGAAAAAATAGGGAAAAACTAAGCGATTTTAGGAAAAAACAGAGCGGTTTTTAGTCCGTTTTACGCTATCATGGCAACACTTTCTACGACTTAGGAGTGAGTGAAACAACAAAAACCGATCTGGCATCTTTTTTTCTTATGGCGTGTTATATCAGTTTTCTCTTTCTAACCTAATTCGTAGAATAATTTGAAAATATTAACCTTATGGTTCAGAACTACTTTTTTGACACCTGTCACTTATGTCGAGTCTGTATTAGTCTGTGCTTCAGGGGTCTAGCTCATTTGGTTTGAACTGCATTGTAGATTTTACAGACCGAAGAACTTAGAAATCGATTGGAATCAACACAGAAAATAATATCGTATATTTTATTTTAATTAAAATTTTAATTGTTTTTTAATATTAAATAAATTTTTAATTAATATAATTGTTTAATTAAATTATTAACTTTTTTAATAAACATTTTAATTGTTTTTTTTTAATTTAATATTTAATTAATATAATTAATTGTTTAATTAAATTTTTAGCTTTTACTTTTTACAGAAGTACACTCAAAAAAAAAAGTTTGTAAAATGACATAAAATCCCCGTGATTTTACGGGGCAGGTTTTGTAAAATATGTACTAGCAAGAATCCCCGTAATGTTACGGGGATAATTTGTAAATTGATTTAACAAAAGAAAATGTAAATTTACAATTTTTTTTTGTAAAATATTATCTTCGAGGTGATCATTTTTTTGTAAATTTACAAAAAATTTGGTAAATTTACAAAACAAAATTGAAAACTTACAGAAAAAGGTTGTTATTTTACAAGGAAAAATAGAAAATGAAAAAAATAAATTGTAGATTAGCAAATTATTTGGTTAAACTACTGTGTTTTATGCAAAAAACCTGTATATTTACAATAAAGTGGTAAATTTACAATTTTTATTGTATATGTACCATTTTTTCTTATTTTTTGCCGTAAAAACAGTAGTTTAACCATAAAATTTGTAAATTTACAATATTGTTTTTGTATTTTCTATTTCATTTTTGTAAAATTACAACTTTTTTCGTAAGTATACAATTTTGTTTTTTTAATTTTCATATTTGTTTTGTAAATTTACAAAAAATTTGGTTTATTTACATATTTGTTTTGTAAATTTAAAGGTTTTTTTCCATTGGTGCATCTTATTTTTTCTTCTTCGGTAGCTGGAGTAGCACTTCAACAACCTGAAAAGATTTTTTTTCACTTGAGCACTTTTAACAAACTTTTTAATGTATAACACTGCACTTTTTTATTTTTTTTTTCGACATTTCGTTTTTCTTAAGTAGAACATATGAGAATTGCGAAGGAGGCTACACAAGAAATTTCTTATATTTTCAGGAAAAATTAGTCAAAAAATAACAATTTTTTTTTGAATTTTTAATAATTTTCACAAGTATTTTTAAAAAATCGGAAAAAAAAATTTTTGGATATTGTAGATTGGATGTTTAAGTACCAGTTAAAAAAAGAAAAACTTGATTTTTCATAATTGGCAGCTTTCTATTGACATTTTAAGTACCAAATTTAAAAAAAAAATTACCAAAAAAATATGGTTAAATCACCAAAAAAATGGTAAAAATACAAAAAAAAAACTAGAACAATTATATAGTAGCACCACATAAAAATTGTGGTATTTTACTTAACGCAAATTACCAAAAAATGGTGTAAAAATTAAATTTTTTTGCTAAAGCTTACAATTAGTTGAAACATTTTTGTGTCCGGAACTTAAAAAATTTCCAAATTTTTTTTTTATGAAATTTTTTATTTATAAAAAATTATTTTTAACTAAATTTTTTACTCCAAAACGCAAAAAAAAATCTGAACTTAGAAAATTTTTGCGTGTCCTATTGTTGAATAATTATTTTTTTTTTGTAAAACAACATTAATTCTAGTAATAAAATAAGTTTTGTAAAATTATATTGGAATTTTGTACTTTTCAATACATACATTTCAAACTGAAAACCTTGTAAGCGATCTTAAAAAAAAAAATGTTTGTAATAAAACATTTTTTTGGTAAAAAGACTAAATAACATCAAGTAAAATTTTGTTGTACAATTACAGTTTTCTTGTGTAAAAAAACTAAACACCTTGTAATATTCTTTTAATTTGTAAAATAATTCACTTTTTTGTAAATTTACCTAAAAAATTTGTAAAATAAATTTACCAACATATAATAGTAAAATTACAAAGCAAACTGTAGTTTTCGTTTTATTAAATATACAACAATTTTTGTAAAAAGACAAAAATATTAGTAAAATAGAATTACAAGACCTTTAACTTGTAAATTTACAAACTTTTTTTTTGAGTGTAGGTACACTCAAAAAAACCTTGTAAAATTACCTAAAAATCTCGCGATTTCACAAGGCTATTCTCGTAAAATAGGAGGTAGGTAAAACTCTCGTAAAATTACGAGGATTTCCTCTTAATTTTGAATGCGCCAAAAATTGGTAAAATAACCAATTTTATTGGTAAAAATATTGTTTTTAAACCGGAAAAAAAAATGGTAAGCTTACAGAAAAAAATGGTAAATATGTTTAAAAAAAAACGGTAAATTTACAAACCAAAATGGTAAATTTACAAAAAAAATATTTTTTTTTTGTTAAACAACATAAATCCTCGCAATAAAATCATTTTTGTAAAAAAATTTTGTCAAACTTTTTTTTTTTAAATATTGTTCAATAAAAAAAAAATTTGTCCGGGACTTGGAAATTTTCTAAAAAAATAGAAAATTTTCAAAAAAAATGTTTTTTTTTTGTTAAACAACATACATAAATCCTTGTATAACATAATTTTTGTAAAATAACAGTTTTATTTGTAAATCAACTAGAATTCTCGTAAATTTTTTGTTAAAAAACAAGGAAAATTGTAAACTATTGGTTGAACGGGATTACAAGGCATTTTACCAGTTTTTTTTGAGTGTATAAACAGTTTGTTGAAAGTTTCTTATTTCTCATACAGATTTTTGAATTTTCATTTTGTTTATATTTTTATGTTTATGTATATAAAAGGTATATAAAAGGTTTATAATTCTCATTTTGTTTACCCAGCAAAAATAAATCGAGATTTTGGCGACACAGCATCTTTTTATAACATACCGAAGCGCATCCAAAGAGCGCTCTTGAGAATGCAGTAAAAGTATTTAAGGTTTTCCACTTGTATTTAGAAATAGTCAATCGTATTTCAGATTTTGTAATTTGTATTTCAGATATAGTCAAATGTGCTTCAACTAGTTCTCTAAAGTGTGACATCGCCTTAGAGAATCATGCATGAATTCAGCAGGTTTGGATGCGCTCCTTGACTCGAGTTTCCTTTCCAAAAGCTGCTGCCAGTTCAGCAAAATTTCTGCTGGGTATAGTTTTATGTGTATGTATATAAAAGGTATATAAAAGGTTTATACCTTACTTTATAAAATTGTCTTACTGACAATATCATAACGGCATAAATAAATTTGGTAAAGTTTGAAAAAAAACATATTTTTTTAAATCTTTTTGGTTAAAAAAATGTTTTTTTTAATTATTTATTTTTTAACAAATGAATTATTTTTATTATTTTTTTTTTTAATTTATACAATTAAAATTTTAATTTGTTTCAAAAGTTTCTTTAATTTATTTTTTAATTTATATAATTAAAATTTTAATTATTTTTTTTTTTAATTTTAATTAAAATTTTTAATTTATAGTACTAAGTTTTTAAATAACTATATATCCATTTATTTTTAATTAACGACATACAAATATTTTTAATTTATGTGCGCATTTTAATGATTGGTCCGGATTAAATTAATTTTTTAATTAAATCTACGAATTTTTTAATTACTTTTTTTTTTTATTTTTTTCTGTGTAACCGGTATGAGTTTCGCTGCAATCGGGTCTGACCTACTTCTTGAATAGCCAAATTATTAAAAACAATCCTCTGTTCACCGTTGCGTATATTGTTATTTTAAGGCAATTACAAAAATTAATCATACGCCTTATACAGTTTTCAAGCAATTATTATTATAATTATAATAAAAGTTCACCAAATTCAAATGCGTAAAAATAAAATCTAGCGCTGAACTTAAAAAAAACCTCGAGGGTTTTGTTATGTAATATGTAAACTTTCATTTTCTTTTGGTTTCATCCTATTCCGATTTTGGTTGTTGCACTATGTAACAGTTCCTTGATACATTCCGATTAAAAATTAAACATTTATATTAATTTTAAATATCATATTTCGTAATTAAGAATTTTTTACTTAAAATTAATAGGGGATTAACATTTTTATATTCATTCTTATAAATACGTTTTTACTTGCAAAACTTGTTACGATTAAAATAATTGAATCAAATAAATTCCAAACAAATTAGTGTAAATTTCTATGGTATATTTGATTTTTCAAATATCATCTTTTAAATGTTAATCACAATGAATTGCGAGTTTTACAAGCAAATTGTAAGACAAAAAAGTATTTTTTTGCAAATATGCTTAGAAGGCTGAGAAGAAATATTAATTGAAAAATTTTTTGCAAATATTTATGCGAATTTATTACACAGTAGGTAAATGTCGACAGATTTAGACTTGAGTGCATCTAAGAACCCGATTAGACACATATTAAGGTTGGTTTTAATACACAAATTTCAAATAAAACGTAAAATTAATCTACAACAGGTTTTCCAAATTAGCAAAAAAAAATAGTATTATCTGCAAACTAAATACATATCGCTTATTTACTACAATAGTGGCATAACTCAAAATATTTAATTTTGCAGAAACGCCCTAAAAATATGCATTTATAGCAAAATATGGGAAAATATGCATTGTAAGCAAACTATGCAAAAATATGCACTAACGAATCGATGCTATTATAAGGCAATTTCGTTGAGTCCCAAAGATTTTTGGTGTGTTTTAGAATAGCTAAAACTAAAGATAAAACAAATACATTCATTTGCATGAAAGTCCTCTCCTTGGTAATAATGACGTGTTTTCTTCCCAAACGGTGAGTTTAAAAGAAATTAATACAAATTTTTGGTAAAACATAAAGCATGATATAACGAATAATTCTGAATCATTAACTCAAAAATCAAGTTTTTTGAATTATGACACTATTCAGTAAATGAGTGATATAAATCTACACCTAACCATAAATGTTGATGAGTTCATATGTATTTGGATTTAAGTCAAAATAAAATCGACAAGTTTTCAAAAAAATAAAGCGCGCATATTTGCATAAATATTTACGTAGGTTGATCTAAAAAAGCATAAAATTATTTTATGCAAAAAAAAAAAAACAGTATTATGGAATAATACAAACACTGTAGTGCGTTTTTACAATCCGGATATTTTTTTTTTTATAGAAATATATATTTTTAAAAATTTATTGTTTAAAAAGTAGTGCCACATGATATTTAAGATAATATAATAAGGACAAGTTTTTTTTTTTTATATTTTTAAACATAAAAAAAATCTCATATTTATAGAATTTGTTTCTACTCCAAAAATATTTTATTACAGACTAGCATAATTCGACTTAATTAAGATTTTTTATTGTATCCTCTTGTTAAGTATTATTTGTTTTTTATAGAAACATTTCCAAATTTTAAAAATTTATTCCTAAAAAGGTTTTAGAACTGAAGATTATTTTTAAAAATTTCTTACAAAAAAGTCGCAATTTCTGATAGTAAAAGTCCCAGCATTTGAAAAATCGAAACTTCAAAGTCAGCTTTGGGGTCTTCTGTATTGTAATTACCCATATAAATTCCAAATGTAATTGGTTTATGGAAACTACATATCTTACTCTACAAATTAATGGTGACCGTCTATTTCAATCTCCGTCCAAATTTTAACGAGGCACTATGGTTCCAAATGCATATTTTTTGGCAGAAATTAAAAAGAAAGAATTTAACAAATTTCCAAAAGCTTATACAGTTTCTTAATGGCAACACTCCAAGCCAATAAGAAAGTATAATGAAAAAAATTTGATGGCAATACTGTCAGTCTGCCAGGGTTTCAAAGTTGATAGTTTTTAGGCGTATTATTAAATCGGGATCAAAACCATATTACAATTATACTAACAGCAAATGGGAAAAAATAAAATTATAAAAAAAGGCTAAAAAGGAAAATTGAAGCCCAAGGAAAGTAGTTCTTGGGTACGTTCAGCAGAGAAAGCTGCTACTCAGCTGCTCCTCAACATTCTGCTGAACGGTTTAATTTTTGACATTTCAGTCAACATGTTGAGTGAGCGCTTCTCATCACTGGTAGCGAAGAAAAATTATGCTACATTCGATCACAAAATGATACATAAGCTGTTTTATTGAAATTATTTATTTTTTTGACGTTATTCAAGGAAAGAAACAAAAAAATATATAAAAAAATATATTCCACAGAAAAAATAAATGAAAATATAAAAAAACAAAAAAAATATTCTAATATTTTTAAACATTTATAAAAAAAGTGCATTCAGCAGAATCAACTAATCAAAACGTGCTACATCTCAACTGTTGAGTAGCAGGTTTCTCTGCAGAACACGCCCCTTATTAAAAACTCTAATTTTTAATTCCATGCATCTTTTGTGTTATTCTTGGGGGTTGCGGTTTTAAGGATTTTGAAGCCAAAATAGCCTATATCTTTCGTGGACAAAAAGTTGTGTTTGGGCACGAACTTGCATGAGTCTTTAAATGTGAAAGTGTTTTTTAGATGGTCTACTTATTTAATACTAAAATTAACATCTAGCCAGCTTTTTTTGGTAAACTCCCACAATTGCCATTTTAGTTTAGCACAAATTTCGGCAAAATTTTCGGTTTTTTGCGTGACATATCTTTAAATTTTTTTTAAATACAATTTTTTTGCCTTCGGCCGAGATAACTGACTACTAGAAATATATAACTGTTGATATTTTTTTTTCCAAAAAAAAAATTTCAAAAAATATTTCCGAAAAATTTTTTTTTTTAATTTTTTATTTTTTTTCGAAAATCATTTTTTGATTGCGTTAAAAAAAGCATTCCAGATTCAAAACTACCGACTTTGCTTCATTTTTGGAATTTATGCCAAAAAAAATTGATTTGGAACCATAGTGCGAGGGTCGTTTTAAATGAAGTCTTCACATAGATTTTTACTTTAACCGCCAAAAACACCTTAGACTAAGGCTAAAAATTTGTATGAAGGAAATGTTTGCTTTCTTATTCTGCAAAATAAAACTTATACAGCATTTTTTAAAAAACACATATTTTAAGAGTTATGGCACTTAAAAGCATTGTAGTGTTTTTAGGTCACTTTTAGGGTCAAAAGTTCAAATCGACTGGCCTGAATGCAACCGAGAGATCTAGTTCTTGCACAGATATTATTTTTTATGGCCAATCTATCAGAAACTGCCGGTGGAGCGAACAAATCCCATACATTTTTTGGGTGGTCTAATGTATATATCGTCGAACTACATATATTCAATAAATGGCAAGTCTAAAAAGCTTACTTTTCAGGAGAGCTAAAAAACTAGGTATTTCGTATATTATTGTAAAAATAAACAATGTACCTTCCATAAGATGGTTTAAATATTCTAAATAATTTTTACATATGCCAAAAATTTTATATTTTGCACTTGTTTGCGTATTTTTCAAAGATGGCATTTATTACTATGTCAAATTTTTTTTAGGGTTGGTATATTTTGTCGGAAAATACAAATAAATTTTTGTTGGAAAAATTTGTATTATTTTTTTTTTTGGTTTTTGTTATGCTTAGTACGGTAATTGTAAAAACTGAAAAAGAAATTAAAAATCTTTGCATATTTTTAGAAGTTATTAGCTCCTAAAGCCTTTTAATCTCAGGTTGGTCAACTTTGGCACTCTGTAACTCACGTTGTATTGTAATAGGGTCACTCCAAACTAGCTATTTTGAAAGCTTATATCATAAACTTTATTTGCCCCACACATAATGTTTAAATCCGATACAGGGGCGGATCGAGCTCTTGAGTTTAGGGGAAATTTTTTTTTAACTTAAGCTCCATTTCTTAATACCACCCAAAAACTTAAAAATGGTTTTGGTTATGTAATGCATTACTAAGTAATGCATAGCCTAGATAAATGCAAAAATATGCATTACCTTTTTTCTCTACAGCTTACCATATTCATTACTTTTTAGTATTTTTCATGCAAGTTTTTTGGCTATGCACTACATGGTAATGCATTACATAACCATTGCCATTTGAAGGTTTTTCTGTTCACTTCGGTAGATCAGGTTACAGATATGTTTCATAACTAAAATTTAAGACACAAATGTTTTAAACTCGTTTCAAAACTCTAACACTAGTTTACAGAGATTTTGATCCACGACATTTTACATTAATTTTTTCATTTAAAATCTAGCGCTGAAACCGAAAATGCAGTACCGAGTTTCAAAAGTAGAACAGTTTTCCAGTTAATGCTCACTTTTCAAATGTTCAGGTTTTTAAAAAAGTGATTTTACTTAAACAAAAATTTCGCCGGACCAAATCGGTGGATTTATTGTTTTTTGGTTTTAATTTCAAGGTAATTCAATGCTTTATCAATTTTATATGTAGTATTTTTCAATCTGATTATTGTCTTAAAAGCTATTAATCGACATATACGCGATTTTGCTTCAGTTTTATCGGAATTTGAAAAAAAGTAAATTCAATTGTAGGTAAATTTCACAAAAAAAAAATCTTTTTTTAAATTAATTTCTTTGTTAACAGTTCAAGTTTTTTCTAATACATACAAAGGAATTAGGTTAGGTTGTAAGTGGCTGCTGACGCGTGTGTAATAGATTGTCAGAATTGAACTGTAAACAGAAAAATGAATTAAAAAATGCCTGCGAATTTTGTACTCTTGCCCAAAACGTTAAATCATGATAATGTTTTGCGTAAGATTTGGGTGTACTTTCCAAAGGAAAGATTTTTTTAGAAAAAATAATGTTATATTACTTTGCTATTAATATAACATTATTTTTTCTAATCAGTCGAGGACCCCATTAAAAAACCAAAAGAGCTGTACATTTCGTAACTGAGTGCAAAAATAAGTGCAAAAAAGTGTTTTTACATTTTGGAGAGTATAAAAGATTCGGCACCAAAGAATATAAACACTCTCACTTGTTTTATGTAAATTTGATAAACAAATGGAAAATTTTTATGCGAAAAGCTTAGACTTAGTGAAAAAGTAGTTTTGGAAAAAAAATTATTTTTTTCACGAAAAACAAAATTATGTTAAAAAAAATTTAATGAACCCAAAATTTTTGTTGAAAAAAAATTTTGATGAAAAAAAGAATTTTTTTGATGAAAAGAAAAATTTTTTGATGTAAAAAAAAAATGATAAAAAAAAACATGAAAAAAAATTTTTGGTGAGAAAAAAATTGTCATTAATGGTAAAAAATTTGATAAAAAAAAATTTTGAGGAAAAAAAAATTTGATGAAAAAAAAATTTGATGAAAAAAAAATTAATGAAAAAAAAATGATGAAAAATTGGTGAAAAAAAAAATTGATGCAAAAAAAAAATTGATAAAAAAAAAAATTGATAAAAAAAAATTATGAAAAATAAAAATTTGATGAAAAAAAAAAATTTTATACAAAAAAAAAAAAACAAATTTGATGAAAAAAAAAGTTTGATGAAAAAAAAAAATTGATGAAAAAAAAATTTGATGGAAAAAAACTTTTGATGGAAAAAAAAAATTAATGAAAAAAAAAAAAATTTGATGAAAAAAAAAAATTGATGAAAAAAAATCTTTTTTGTTCTCTCTCACCACTAGGGCTTCCAATCGGGATTGGTTTTTCTGAATCCCGGGATTCGGGATTGAAGAAAAATTTTCGGGATCCCGATTTCGGGATCCCGGGATTTTCGGAATATTTTGAATCCCGGGATTTACGGGATTTTTTTGTAAATTTTCGGGATTTTTCGGGATTTTCGAAGATTTTTAGTATTTTTTGTCACTTTAAGAAAATTTACACGTTTGTAAAAATTAGCAAAGATTTTTTGATGTTTTGAACTTCAAAAAAAGGTCGGAATTCCTCCTGTGAAGAATATCCGTAGTCGGTTATCTTTCGTCGTGGCTCATCGTTATCAACTTTTAGTGAGCGTGAGTTGAAAAAAAAAAATAATTTTCAAATTTTTGCATAAGTGTTAAATTTTTTGCTAATTTTTTATTTTTTTTTTAATTTTATTTGATTTGTTTTTTAATTTATTTGTTTTTTTTTTCTTGTAAAAAAAAATATTTTTTAGCAATGTTTTTTTTTTTTGGTAAAAAATGTGTTAGCGAGAGTAGAGTTTGCATGACTCACGCTTGAGCGTAAATGATAAGTAAGTGATTCCATTATTGTTTGAGTAAGCGTGACTAAGTGTGAGTCAAAACCCACTTACGCCTTTAAAAAAATGTTTTAGTAAAACATAAAATTAAAAAATTTACAACTTAAGGAGTTAAGATGTGCCATTTACGTCAATATTCTTCTTGTAAGAGTAAAGGCAATAAATATAATAGCCCTTATGTCGATCCACCACTAGTTTTTAGAATTTCTTTACATTTCGCAAACGTTTCACATTTTTCTACACTCATAATAATAACTCTGTAAAATACTCTGTAAAATGACTGTAATCTCAATTCAACAGATATTTGACAGAGTTTTCTGCTAAAATACAGATTTAAAGAAAAACCTTTGTATTTTGTTGTGACAAAAAAACAAAGTTTCCTCTGTTATATTACTTTTTACTTTGTAATCTTAATTTTACAGATAATTAACAGAGTTTTCTGCTAAAATACAGATCTAAGCAAAATACTTCGTATTTTTTTATAGCCAAAAAAGTTTTCTGTTTTGAGTAGTTTTTGTTTTTGTTACCAAGCATCAAAATTTTTTCTGTATATTTTTTTTTTTGAGAAAAAGTTGAAAAAGTAGCAAAAAAAAGTTAACAAAATTTATTTTTCAGAAATCTTTTACAAAATAACATGCATTTACCTAAACTCTGTAAATTTACAGAGTTTTTTCTGTAAATTTTTTCTTGCATCAAATATATGTAAATTTCATAGTTTTCCTTTCTAAATGGTGGTTTATTTAACCAATATTTTACTAGAAACTCTGTAAATTAACAGTTTTTTTTTGTCCAAATCATTTTACAGAGTTTTGTGGTAAAATTTACAGTTTTCTCTGTAAAAAAGCTTTCATATTTAACCAATTTTTTACTATAAACTCTGTAAATTAACAGTTATTTTCTGTCAAAATCATTTTACAGAGATTTTTAGTAAAATTACCAAGAAATGTTGTTAGCTGGAAAAGTATGGTGTACTCTGTTAAATTAGCAGAGTTTTTCTGTAATTTAACAGAGTTATTATTTTGAGTGTATAACAAAAACATGGTACCTGGCGGAACTTTTGTCGATTTTTTTTAATTTGTTCCACAAAATTCATATTTTATTCAAATTATTAAAAAAAAAATCTAAAAATAATAAAAAATATTGAAAAAAAAATAAAAAAATTGGGATCCCGAAAATCCCGGGATTGAAAATCAGAAATCCCGAGATTCGGGATTTGCCTAATCCCGGAATTTCTGGGATCGGGATATCCCGATTGGAAGCCCTACTCACCACCCTCTCATATTTTTCAAATTTCTGTCAAGTAGCATTGCCATATGTTCAACAAAATATGCTAATTTTTCCAATTGGAGTTGATATATTGCGTGTGTGTTGCAAACAAGAAACATTGTATACCTGCTTTTAAAGGACAACTAAAGAAAAAAACAAGTAAGAAAGCTATATTCGGCTGTGCCGAATCTTTAAATACCCTCCACCAATGATGATTTAAAAAAACAAAAAAGTTTGTTTTATTTATACCTCAGGAAATAAAAAAGTACCAAAAAGTGTACTTTCGGTACCTTTAATAAAAGGTACTTTTTATTAAAGGTACTTTTTATAGAAGGTACTTTTTATAAAAGGTACTTTTTATAAAAGGTACTTTTTATAAAAGGTACTTTTTATAAAAGGTACTTTTTATAAAAGGCACTTTTTATAAATGGTACTTTTTATAAAAGGTACTTTTTATAAAAGGTACTTTTTGTAAAATGTACTTTTTATTAAAGGTACTTTTTATAAAAGGTACTTTTTATAAAAGGTACTTTTTATAAAAGGTACTTTTTATAAAAGGTACTTTTTATAAAAGGTACTTTTTATAAAAGGTTCTTTTTATAAAAGGTACTTTTTATAAAAGGTATTTTTTATAAAAGGTACTTTTTATAAAAGGTGCTTTTTAAAAAAGGTACTTTTTACAAAAGGTACTTTTTAAAAAAGGTACTTTTTTTAAAAGGTACTTTTTATAAAATGTACTTTTTATAAAAGGTACTTTTTATAAAAGGTACTTTTTATAAAAGGTTCTTTTTATAAAAGGTACTTTTTATAAAAGGTACTTTTTATAAAAGGTACTTTTTATAAAAGGTACTTTTTATAAAGGAACCTTTTATAAAAGGTACTTTTTATAAAAGGTACTTTTTGAAAACGGTACAGAATTTTCGGAAAGTACTTGTTCCAGAATGTTTTATTTCAGGATCCTACATTCTAAATTTCAAGTTTGAATAAAATTTCAGTAAATAAGAAAATTCATTGGCAAAAACCCAGCCTTATGGGATCTATATTCCGGGAGGTGAACATACAGTCCAAATTTCAAGTCTATGTGACAATTTTTTAAGGAAATATAAAAGGTGCCAAAAGTACAGATTTTTTCCCTTTTTACCCTCTTGGAATCAACATTGGCAATAATCCAGCCGTACTGGATCTATATTCTAGGATGTGAACATACTGTCCAAATTTCAAGTTTCTATGACCATTATTTCAGGAGATATAAAAAGCACCAAAAGTACAGTTTTTTACCCTTTTGACCCCCTTAGAATTAACACTGGCAAAAATCCAGCCTTAATGGATCTATATTCCGGGAGGTGAACATACAGTCCAAATTTCAAGTCTCTATGATCATTATATCAAAAGATTTAAAAAGTACCAAAAGTACAGTTTTTTACCATTTTTACGCCCTTACCATTGGCTAAACTCCAGCCATAGTGGATCTATATTGCGGGAGGGTAACATACAGTCCAAATTTCAAGTCTCTATGACCATTATATCGGGAGATATTAAAAGTACCAAAAGTACAGTTTTTTTTACCCTTTTTACCCCCTTAGAATCAACATTGGCAAAAATCCAGCCTTAGTGGATCTTTATTCCGGAAGGTCAAACTACAGTCCAAATTTCAAGTCTCTAACTTCAGCGGTTTGGGCTGGGCGATGATGAATGAGTATGTCATATTACTCTTTTATATATATAAATTTCCCGGATTTGGGCGATTTTTGCCATAAAGTTTATTTCTGTATTTTATTATTTAACAAAATTTATTTTTTTAAATGAAAATATTTTTTTTTTTTAAGAAATCTGAAAAAAATGAATTTTGGCGATATTTTACATCCGGTTTGGCGACAAGGCCAAAAAAAAGTCTGGCAACCCCGTTAATATGACGAAGCAAAAAATGGACACACACACACACATGCTATATAAAAATAACTATTAATTTTTTTATTATTACTTAACGAACTTTTTTTTAATTAAATTAAGATTTTGTTTTACATATTTCAAAGCTTTTTTGTAAAGATTTGTTTCCTTTCTCTCAGTTTTTTTTTTCATTTCCGTTTTCTTTCTTATGTATCACACAAAATATGAGTTAAATTAGGGTTATGTTGAAAAAAAAATTGTGTTTTTTAGTAATTCGCTCATAACTTTTAAAATACTTAACCGATTTAAAAAAAAATACATGAGTTTTTGCCTGGGAAAATTACGCAACTTTTGGTACCCCATGCGTTTAAATCGGTTTCGGAGTATTGCCAAAAACGTGATTTCAACAGACAGACAGACAGACGGACGGACAGACAGACAGACAGACAGACAGACAGACAGACAGACAGACAGACAGACAGACAGACAGACAGACAGACGGACATCGATAGATCGACTTAAAATCGATCAAGGATCATGAATATATATACTTTATGGGGTCCTAAACCAATATTTCAATGTGTTACATACGGAATGACAAACTTATATATACCCTCTATCACCAGAGTGGAGGGTATAATAAATGTGTAATTGATATGAGCGTCATTTTCTTTATAAAATGTGTCCGGTGTTCTGTCGTTTAATTTTAATGTGTCGCTATCTCTTTTGATGTGGTTCGTCGTCGGTGGTGCCAATTGTGACTGGGCTCATAATCTGCTAAAAATATATTGAAAAATATGTTTAGAAAAATTTTATAATTGTATAAAAAACGAAAAACATAACACTTTGACAAAAAAAACTTAGAATTTTTTTTTGATAAAATTATTACAGCAAACTATTTCTGTAAAATTTCAAAATAATCTGCTAAAAATATATTCAGAAAAATGTTTTTAAATGCATAAAAAAATCAACATTAAAAAAAAAAAAACTTGGAAAATTTTCTTAAAAAAAATTATTACAGCAAACTATTTCTGTAAAATTTCAAAATAATCTGCTAATAATATGTTCAAAAATATATTAAGAAAAATCTTTTTAATTGCATAAACAACAAAAATAAAATTAGCACTTTGACAAAAAAAAAATATTTTCTTGAAAAAAGAATGATAGCAAATTGTATCTGTAAAATTAGAAAATAATCTGCTTAAAATATGTTCAAAAATATTTTAAAATTCAGCAAACAGAATCAGTTAAAACACAGTAAAATGTCTGTTATTTTCTAAAACTGAATGACAGAGATTGTAGTAAAAATATACTTTTCAGCAGAACAATCTGCTGAAAGATTGCTAATTAAAATTGAAAGTCGTTTTACAAAGTTTTTCCTTTGAGTGTATTTCACTCAAGTTTGATTTGTGAGTATTTTTTACACTTATTAAAGATTTGACAAAGTATAGATCTAATCGGTCCATGTTTGAACTTGGGGACCTTTTTTCCGGGAAACTCTGGTGTAGGGTATTATATGGTTGGTCTTGACCGACTATAATTAAGACTAAATGACAGAGAATTTATTTAAAATATCCAATTTAGCTGAAACATTTGCTAAAAGTTTGCTTATTCAAACTAATTTCATACTTTTTTCAAATAATTTTTGAGTTCCAAAACATTGACATTGATGCGCCACATGTTAAACTGGTACAATTTGCATAACATTTTCAGAATCGTATTTTTATAATAACATACATATTCCTTAATAGTGCAAAAGAAATCAAAAATATGCATATATCTCAATCTAGAAATTAACTGGACTTATTTAAATTTTAAAATATTTTTTTTTCTTTTTGTTTTACTAAATTTTAAACAAGTCAAGTATGTTTCTAAATAAAATCGAAAGTGAAATTTTAAATACAATGCACTAAAATGTGTCTATGAAACCCCCCAAAAAACTAGTCTTTGTCTAGCATTTTTTGTTTTATAAACAAATATTTTTTAAGATATTCATGCTAATTTATAATACCATGCGAATTTCTTTTAAAAATGTAATTTAACATTTGCTAACTAGTTTGGCTATTTATACCCTACACAGGGTAAATGACTTTAAGCTGATGTATGTTACTACACACAAAAAAACTTGTCAAATTACTAGAAAAAGCGTCGTAATTCCATTTTACCAATATTTGAAGGTTTTCCCTGTTTTTAACATACAATTTTCGATCGAAATTTAATTTTTTTTATAATTTTACATTTTTTATACCCTCCAACTACAGTATGGGGGTATACTCACTTTGTCATTCCGTGTGTAACGCATCGAAATATCGGCCGGGGACCCCATAAAGGGTCGATTCTACACTCAAAAAAATACGTTAGTAGATTTACTAATTTTTTTTGCTAATGCTAGTTAGCTAACTTTTAGCAAATTTTTGTTGAGATTAGCATGTTAGCAAAAAATTCTTGTAAACTTCATTTAGCACATTAGCAATTTTAAACAAACGTTCAACTAATTTCTTTTGCTAAGATTTGAAATTGAGTTGACAACATTTTTACAAGATTTTTTGCTAACATTAGCAAAAATAAATGGTAAATTCTTTTTTATTTTCAGAAAACCTAAAATGGCTCTATCTCGGAAACTAAGCCAGATAGAGCAAAATGGAGGGCATTTTTGGTTCTTAGAATCTCCACACTTTCGCGGGTCCTCTTCACATGTGTGGACCCTAATGGACCCTAACTTTGGATCCAAAAAAGTTAGCATTCCCGAAAATTTTAAAATGCTCATATCTCGGTAAATATTGCCGACACAACAAAAAGTCCAAAAGCATTTTTGTAGCCCTCAATACGTAGAACAGGACCGCAAAATAGTCAAAAGCTCTCCGAGTAATATTTTTGAAGTTATCGAGTTTTTTAATTCTCAAGACCCCAGTGGTCCCCTATAATCACTTATCTCAAAAACTAAGCAAGGTAGAGCGAAACGGACACAAATTTTGGATCAAAAACTATGACGATTTTTAAGGAACCCAACTAGGTCTAGGCCCATCGGGGTCTGGACCTATCGTTTCCGAACCCAATGGGGTCCTCAAATGTGTCAAAAAAAAAAAATTTTTGTTAACTAATTATTGGCAAAACATTTTTGCTAACTTTAGCAAAAAAATTGTGGGTTCAAAATCAGAAAATTTTCTTGTAGGTTTACAAGCTTTTTTTGCTAACATTACAGTTTTTTTTTTTTTGAGTGTAAGACATTCTAGCGATGTCCGTCCGTCTGTCCGTCCGTCTGTAGTTAACACGATGCAGTCCAAAAAAAAAGAGCTAGACCCCTAAGGTTTGGCATAAATATATCTTATGGTTCTAGGCAGGTTAAGTTCGGAAATGGGCCAAATCGGACCAGGGGGAAAAAGTTCCCCCTTGAAGAACTAAACCAACCTCTTAAAAATGCTAATTTTTTTGACATTTTTTTGTATTTTTGTGAGCCAAATGAAACATTTTTATGTTCTTAGAAGTTTATAGTCCTGAGCTTGGACCCAGGGGATTAAAAAATGTCTATATTTTTGACCCGCCCCTCTTTTAAGGGCGTGGATAAAAAAATAACTTAAATAATTATAAAACTATAATACTTAAGTGCACAAAGTAGAAAAAATGAACTTGTAAACATATACCGGAGGGCAAAGGAGTCACCCCAGCTCACCGACCCCTCCCCCTACCTTGCCCCCACCCTTAAAACAACGCCCCTGTCAAAAATTTTTTTTTTTAATTTTTTTACATGTTGGAGGGTATATTAGATTCGGCACAGCCGAATTTAACACTCTCACTTGTTTTTTTGTAATTTTACAAATTTCCAAGTTTTTTGTTTACAAAAAAATCTAGTAAATTTACGAGAATTCCTTGTAAGTTTTATTGTGCCAAAAAATGTTGTAAATTTACAACTTTATTCGTAAAAAACTTGTAAAATTACAAAAAATATGGTAATTTTTACTAGAAATATTCGTAAAATAGGAGGTAGCAAAAAATCTAGTTAAGTCACGAAACCTTCTGGTAAGTTTTATCGCCTCAAAAAAATTGTAAACTTATATGGGAAAAATCTTGTAAAATTACTATGAATTCTCGTCAAATAGGAGGTAGCAAAAAAAAACAAGTAGAAAAGTTAAATTCCACTTGGCCGAATCTATTAATACCCTCCACAATGCCCTTTTTTAGGGACAGTAAATTTTTTAACGTGAAAAAAATTAACAATTTTGATTAGAAATATTTTATTTTATTTAAAAGATTTTTTTTTAATATATATTTATGTATTATTTTTTTTTAATTGTACTAATTTTTTATTTGAGTGTAAAATTTTTTTTCGAGTGTAATTTTTTTTTTTAGTGTAAAAAAATTTTGGAGTTACAAAAATACTTTGTAAAGTAATTTTGTGGCTTATCAATATTTTTAAAGTTTGTTTTTTATGGCTCGGTTTTTTCAACACGTAAATTTAAGGTAAAACAAATTTGAAATTCACGGTTTTGCTAATAACTTTTGAACCACTAACCCGATTTGCCTGAAATTCAACAAGAACCAGACCAGGGGAACGGCAAATGTATATGCCAAGCTTCGGCACCCTCAGTATTATAGTTCGAAAGTTATCTCGTAAATTCGAGAAAAACCCTTGCCGAAATTAACTCTTTTGCTCATAACTTTTGAACCACTGGACCGATTACGCTGGATTGCAATACCAACCTGACCAGGTAAATGCCTAACAAAGGCAATTCTGAGGATGCTGAAGCTTGGCATATATATATTTGACCTATTTCGTATTGAATTTCAGAAAAATCGGTCAAGTGGTTCACAAGTTATTAGCAAAACCGTGAATTTCAGATTAGTTTCACCTTAAATTCACGTGTTGAAAACCCGTTAAACATGTTTTAAAAACATTGGTAAGTCGCAAAAATATTTTACAACGTACTTTTGTCACTCAAAAATATTTTTACACTAAAAAAAATACACTCGAAAAAAATTTTACACACAAAAAAAAAAAATAAATTTAATAAATTATTTAAAAAAAAAAAAATTTTTACAAAAAAAAAATATTTCTAATCAAAAATGTTATTTTTTTCACGTTAGAAAATTTAATATCATTTAAAAAGGGCATTGTGTAGGGTATTCATAGATTCGGCCAATTCGAATTTAACTTTTCTGCTTGTTGAAATTTTAATATTTAAAAACATTTTTTCTTGAAAATTCTAGAAAAAATTCTCACATGATTTATTTTTCACTTTTACCCAGAAGAATTGTCAGATTTTCAGTATAACAAATTCTCCGATTTTTCCTATAAAAAAATTCTCCGATTTTTTTTATAAAAAAATTGTTAGATTTTTCATATAAAAATTTTCAAACATTTTTCGATGGAAAAATTCCTCTAGAAAAATTCTTGGGTTTTTTTAAAAGAATAATTTTAATATTTGGAGAATTTTATTACACAGAAAAATTCCTACATTCAGAAACATTTGCTGGGCTATTCATAATGAGTAAATTAAATCTAATGTAGGTTTATTTGACTGATATTGCATGAGTATTTGTCAAATAAACCTACTTTAAGTACACTTTAAGTATTATGAATAAAGGCCTTGGTCTTTAGAAAAGCTTTAAGATTCTTAAATATTTTTCAAAGAAGAATTTTTATAAAAAAATTTCTCCTATAGATTTTTCCTATAAAGAAAATCGCATATTTTAATTCTATCGAAAAATTTTCACTATTTTTTTTCTAAAAAAAAAATCTTAAATTTTTGCTATAGAAAAATTCTTAAATTTTTGCTATAGAAAAATTCTTAAATTTTTTCATATAAAAAAATTCTAACATTCCAAGACATTTTTCCTTTAGAAAAATTTTAAGATTTTTTCATCCAAAAAAATTCTCAGATCATTTTCTTTTCTTTTTCACTTGCCTTTTTCCCCGCTCCTCTCCTTTCCTTTTCTTTTCTTTTCTTTTCTTTTCTTTTCTTTTCTTTTCTTTTCTTTTCTTTTCTTTTCTTTTCTTTTCTTTTCTTTTCTTTTCTTTTCTTTTCTTTTCTTTTCTTTTCTTTTCTTTTCTTTTCTTTTCTTTTCTTTTCTTTTCTTTTCTTTTCTTTTCTTTTCTTTTCTTTTCTTTTCTTTTCTTTTCTTTTCTTTTCTTTTCTTTTCTTTTCTTTTCTTTTCTTTTCTTTTCTTTTCTTTTCTTTTCTTTTCTTTTCTTTTCTTTTCTTTTCTTTTCTTTTCTTTTCTTTTCTTTTCTTTTCTTTTCTTTTCTTTTCTTTTCTTCTTTTCATTCTTTCCTTTCTTTTTTTCCTTTTTTTTCGAGTTTGGTTTGGGGGGATGAAGGAAATTTCCCCGTGAATCCGCGCCTGTAATTGCTGCACTGTGTTTTTCATATACATTGACCGATAAATCGGTTCTAGCAAAAGTATTTTCATAATTCACTTCGCTTTGAAAAGCTCCTAAAATTATTTAAAAAAAGTCTGTGTTTTAATTTGTATTAACAGTAGTGTATCCGATATTTGGATGCCAGGAGAAAAAACAATAACTGCAGCACCAATATCTACCAATAATATAGCAACAGCAGCTGCAATTTTAATAATTCACTTGCAACTAAAACGTCTGACGGTAATACCTTAATGCTAGCAATAGCAGCTGTAAATGCATTATTGCAACAACCCACAGCAACAGCAATATTGTTACCATGTCCATCAATCAACAATATAATTGATATGCAACATTATGAAACAAACAACAATGAAAAGCAAATAACCAAACGTAACTTATTAATGTCAACTTCATTAAATACCTGTACGGCAACATCCATAACAATCGCACCTACAACATTAGCAACAAATGCACTGACAACATCATTATTATTATCATCATCACCATTGTCATCTTTGCTGACAACATCTTCAGTATATATATCGACTACACCAGTAACATAAACAGACTCATTAGCTGTCAGTTGTAAAGATTATCAACAACAGCAGCAACAACAATACTATCATAATCAACAGCAACAACAGGAACAGCAGCAACATATACAACCAGGGTTCGAAAAAAAACTCTAACGTACGGTACGTTAGTGTTCTGTACGGAACTATGGAGGCACCCGTACATTATCGAAACGTACCGTTCCAAGAACACATTCACTAAAAAGTTTTTAAGTGGTTGTGAAGGTGTTCGCAAACAGAATTCCGAACGTTATGTCTGCGAGTTGAAGAACAGAAACTTTACGATAACGTACCGAACTAGGTTAGAAACAAAATAAAGTTCTTTTAGTGTTCCGTTTGCGAACTTTTGAGACATTTTTTAAATTTAAAATGGCGATATCTTGAAAACTAAGCAAGATAGAGCAAAACGGAGCACATTTTTGGTTCTTGGGATCACCATAGTATCGCTAGGCCTCTACACATGGGTAGACCCCACTAGGTCCTTATTTTGAATCTAAAAAAGTTAGCATTCCGGGAAATTTAAAAATGCACATATCTCGCTAAATACTGCCGACACGATGAAAAGTCTAAAAGCATTTTTTTGGATCTTGTCTCGTAGTACATGACCGCTTTTAGACTTTATGTCGTGTCGGCAGTATTTAGCGAGATATGTGCATTTTTAAATTTCCCGGAATGCTAACTTTTTTAGATTCAAAATATGGACCCAAAGGGGTCCACCCATGTGTAGAGGCCTAGCGATACTATGGAGATCCCAAGAACCAAAAATGTGCTCCGTTTTTCTCTATCTTGCTTAGTTTTCGAGATATCGGCATTTTAAATTTAAAAAAAATGTCTCAAAAGTTCGCAAACAGAACACTAAAAGAACTTTATTTTGTTTCTAACCTAGTTCCGTACGTTATCGTAAAGTTTCTGTTCTTCAACTCACAGGCATAACGTTCGGAATTCTGTTTGCGAACACCTTCGCAACCACTTAAAAAACTTTTTAGTGAATGTGTTCTTGGAACGGAACGTTAAATAACGTACTGTTTTTTTTCGAACACTGTATACAACTTATAATGTATCTTTAACATAGTGGTAATGATGATGGTTTAGCTATGAGAAGTTTGGACCGTCATGATTCGTCAGCTTCATCTGGTTTTGTACATGTAGCGGCAGTGGCAATTTGGAACATGAACTGTGCCAATTGGGTTACATCAACTTATTATTTAGAAAATTCTAGGTAATGCTCTGTAAGTTGCTCACCGGTTAATGTTAGGGTGCTTAAACACGTTCAGGTTGTTTTGGTATGTTCATGATAGTTGTTCAACTAGACCGTGGCGTCAATTTTGCCAAATATTGTTAGGGAAAAATCAACAGTCCCTGTAAGTTATGCTGAAAAAAGTGAAAAACGATAATTTTTTCTCTATTTTTTTCAAAAACGTCCAGGAAAAAATGTTTTTTTTAGACAAAAACTGATTGCACCATATTTTTAGGTTCCCACTGCTTTTCTGAATCTTTGGAGGCCCATTTAAAGAAATTGGTCATCAAACTGGACAATCCGAGTGTAACGCAAAGATAAAATAAAAAATTCAGCTAATGTTGCGGATATATTTTTCGGGTGAATACAAATGTTTTTAGTCCTGTTAATATGACCAAAATATGAATGAAAAAAATAATGTCTATTTTCAGCTTCAGGGAATCGATATATGTAGCTTAGAGTGTCCCTTATTTTGGAAATGTTGGAAATGTTGAGACGGTACCCCCTCATTTTTTTCCTTTTGACTAAAAAATAACTCAGGAAAAATGTTACGCCCCTACGACCACGCCTTCCCTACGCGACGGGGCCGTAAAGAGCGGGGCCTTAAAAATCATTTTTCCATACAAAGCAAACATTTTTTTTTTGATTTTTAATTTTTTTGTTACTGATTATAATATTACTTGGTTAGCTTATTCACGGCAAAAAATTTGATTTTGGTGGGATGAGGCTTTCAGTTCTAAAAAATTTTTCGAAAAAAAAATTTAGAGCTTTTATGGTCCTACAGTAAAAATTTTTTAAAAAATATTTTTTTTTAGTTTTGACAAGCAACCGTTTTAGTTGAATTGTTGCTTTTAATGATATATATTCATAAAAATATATTATTCATATCTGTGACATCGTGATCGTGTATCGAAAAACATCAAAAATGCATTTTTTACCCTTTTTTAGATCACGATAAAGATGTCACAGATAGGAATAATATTTTTTTATGAAAATATATCATTAAAAGCAACAATTCAACTAAAACGGTTGCTTATCAAAACTAAAAAAAATATTTTTTAAAAAAATTTTACTGTAGGACCCCAAAAGCTCTAAATTTTTTTTTCGAAAATTTTTTTAGAACTGAAAGCCTCATCCCACCAAAATCAAATTTTTTGTCGTGAATAAGCTAACCAAGTAATATTATAATCAATAACAAAAAAATTAAAAATCAAAAAAAAATTTTTTTGCTTTGTATGGAAAAATGATTTTTAAGGCCCCGCTCTTTACGGCCCCGTCGCGTAGGGAAGGCGTGGTCGTAGGGGCGTAAAATTTTTCCTGAGTTATTTTTTAGTCAAAAGGAAAAAAATGAGGGGGTACCGTCTCAACATTTCCAACATTTGCAAAATAAGGGACACTCTAATGTAGCTGTATCATCATTTTAGTGATAGTCCGGCGATACATACAAATATTTTATTTTTCGTTTAAATGATTATTTGGTGATATTACCCTTTTATCGCCGAGACGAATTGTTTTCATATCGCCGGGATGTATTGCCGTCGTGTAACAGTTTCTCCCGAAGGGTGTATTGTCGGCGATACGAATTCGATAATTGCCGCAATAAAATTTATCGTCTCGGCAATATTACACTCAAAATATTTCATAGGCAAAAACAAATGAAAAACATATTTAAAACAAGTGATAAACCATTTTAAAACCATCCCAGTAATTATTCATTCCTTTTAACAAACGTCAAAATTTATTTTTTACTGTTGACAAAATTTCTAAAATAAATAACATTAAACATTAAAAAATTACGTTTTTTTTTCATTCTTATTTACCAACAAATTCGAAAGAAATAACCTACGAAAACATTAAAAATTAATGATTGTTACGTTATTTTTACCAACAATTTCCAAAAAATAACCTACGAAAACATTAAAAATTAATGATTTCGTAGGTTATTTTTTACAATTTTCTATTGAAATATTTTTTTTTAAAAATTTTAAATAAAATTTTGGGGAATCGGTCCCGCAATCAACTACATTCTGGCCAAAAACTCTACCCATCGTGCCAAAGTCACTTGATACAAACATGTTTTTATATTTCTATAAATAATTTTTTGAATTTTTTTTTCTACAAAAAAATAACCTACTTGTGTAGGTAAAATCTAATGATATTTCATTAAAAAATACCAACAATTTAAAAAAAAAATTACTGACATAAATCATTAAAAATCAAAAGAATAATCAGTAGTTTTTACTTACAGAACAAAAATAAATGACTTTAAAAATTAAATGTTAGTGAAAGTCTTTATTTTTTAGTGTCTTATTTTTGAAACAAAGGACTGAAGTAGTCATTAATAAAAACTGAACATCAAACAAATGTTTTTTCTTTTAAAAACGACTAAGCGTAAAATTTTTTAAATAAACTACAAACAGTTAATGACATAATATTTTGAGTGTATCTTTTTTTGGTCTCCTCAACCAGAATCAATATTCGGAACCCCATAATTTTCGAAAAAAAAATTTAAATTGTTGTACAGTGTTATCATTGAAGTTTGTGTTTTTCACAAAACACATTTTCCCCAAAACACATCCCAGCAAAACTTTAGTAATGTGTGGTAATGTATATTCCTTTTTTGTAGCATTATTTTAGAATTTCTAACCAAAGATTTGCTCAACAACATATTATTTCACAGTGAAAATTAAAGTGTTTTACTAATTGCCGCTGGATATAATTCGAACAATTTTTGGGATTATGACCGGCAAGTATATGTATTAGACATAATCGCTGAAATGGAAAAATAAATATTTAAATTGATTTGTACTGAAAGTACAACATTTTTTTTAATAATTTTTGTAAAAAAAAAATTTTCGAGTGTAAATTTTTTTGAGTGTATTTTTTTTTTGAGTGTAATAGTTTTTTTTAAGTGTAATATTTTTTTTGAGTGACAAAAATAGTTTTTAGAATATTTTTATTGGCTTCCCATTCCTTTTCTAAGCATGTTTAGCGTTTTTTTTTAACACGGGAGTTCGGGATAAAAACCATCTGAAATTCCCCATTTTGCTAATAACTTATGAACTACTGGACAGATTTCGCTGAAATTTAGTATTAATCTGACCGGAAGTATAACAAATATACATGTCACGCCTCAGCAGCTTGTCATATATATTTTTCATTCTTCCGCTAACATTTGAAAGTTAGCGTGTTTCACACAGACGGACGGACAGACTTTCATGTCGTTAGGCGCGGTATAGGGGTTGATTTTAGGCCAATGGTTTCTTTGGAAAAGTTTCTTAGAATTTCTTGTAGATTTTGTTTTTGCCAAGTCGAATTCACCTTTTTACTAGTTTTTATAAAATTTTTTGCAATCATCTTTTTACATTGTGAAGGGTATTAATATATTCGGCAAGGCCGAATTTAACTTTTTTATTTTTTTTTATATTTATAATCGAAGTAAAAGCAATTCCCCCCCCCCCCCCCCTCCCAAACTCAAAAGCTGTACCCGAAACTTATACATTAAAAAATATAATAATCATATAAAATTTTATTAAAAATTATACAAAACAGTAAATTAGATAGATACTTTTTACAAATTTTCATCCGAAACTTCGGCATTGTAATCGAATTTATCAATACTATTAGAAACTGTAAAATTTTCAATATCACTATAATATGTTGTACTTTCTGTATTTTCAGTTGTATTATTCAATTGACGAGACAATAAAACATCCATGGGAAATCCGTGCAAATAATTACTTTGTCTTATGAAATCTGTGGAGCAGCAAAACATGATACCAGCCGTACTGTAACTGAATGAAGACTGAATTTGAGTCAACCAGGAAATTTCAGAACAGATATCAGGACAAAAGATAATATCATCAAGAGAAAAAAACTGAAAAAATAGCAAATTAAAATAATTAAATTATATGTATATCATTGTAAGACATTACTAGGGATGAGATTTCCATGCAAATGCATGTTTTTTGTCGATAGTCTAAAAACGATATCGACCAAATTTCTTTCCGAATCAAGAAATTTGCGTTAAAATGGCATCGATTTGTTTTTGCATATTTTTGCATATTTTGGTGAAAATGCATATTTTTGCATATTTTGGTTTTTAATGCATATGTTGTGCATATTTCTAACTTTTAAGTGCATATTTTTGAATATTTTGGCATAAATTAGCAAAAACACAAATTGAAATTTATTTGTTTCAAAATCTATTTTAAATTTTAAAAATTTATTTTGGAAATAAGAAAAATTATTTTTTTTTTCTTTAAATTTTTTTTTATAGATTGTCTTAAGTTCTAAAGTCTTGCTTATATAAAGTTTTAAATGTTACTATTAAACCCGCGTTACTTTTTGCTTTTTAAGAAGATTTTCCTATGAAAACAATATTTTTTTTGTGCACATTTTATTTTTTAGTGCATATTTTTAAGTTTTTTAGTGCATATTTTCAGTTTTTTAGCGCATATTTTGAGCGCATATTTTCGATTTTTAGTGCATGAAAATCTCATCCCTAGACTTACTAACAAAAAATTTTTTTTTTTAAGAAACTATGTATATTGATTGTGTCAGTTACGTCCTTTTGCATTTTAAATGACGTTATGTATAATTATTGTGAAACTTTACCTCAGCATATGGAGAATTGTAAGCAACTATAATAAAATCTTCATTCAAATTATCTTTAGAAATCAAATACGTCCATATATATGCAGGTATTACTTCAATTTTGAAACCACTCTGAAATGTATTAAACAAAATTAACAAAAATAAAATTTGTACCACCCGAGTAAAATGGTTTTATATAATTACATATAATATGGTTTTATATAATACAATATAATATATGTGTACAGCGCATAATTTGAGGACATTTTTTCGAGCCACCGTATTTTTTGAGGACATTTGGATAGTTTGAGGACAGTCCTCAAACTATTCATGTATCTTGCGTATACTTTGAGGACATGATAGTTTGAGGACACATTATATATTTTTCAATTTATTTATATATATTTAACTTAGCGTTG